>CM041797.1:55333397-55348397 GCA_023376895.1 Aspiorhynchus laticeps
TACCCCTTACAGAAAACATGTTTGCATTCTTACACTTTCAGATAAACATCATTTACTATTTTTAATATTTTTGTCCCTCATGGGTACCGCAGGCCAGTCTCCACAATGCCAAAAATTCAGTATTTTACTATCCTTGTGGAGACATTTGGTCCCCTCGATGTAGGGCTGTGCGATATGACGATATATATCGAATGGACGAAATAAAAAGTCTTTTTCATATTATGCTCTATCGTTTATTTTGTGGTGTCTCAAAATATATTGTTTACGTTAATACGTTTTCATCATTTAGATGACTGCGATCTTTACACGCCACCACGGGGCTCCGAGCAGGAGAACGACCAGCCAGGGCAAAACCAGGAGCTCGTTCCTAAACGAGGGACTACATCTGTAGCATTGGACACGTGTTTTTAAGCACTGCTGTTTTAAAACAACCGATTTTAAGCTGTTGAAACACAAACAACAGAGCTATATGCGTGCACCATCTCCGTCTCTGTGTGAGAGGAGAGCGCATTTTTTGCTGCTTTATTGGCTTTGAACAATTACATAAACACACTTATATGCATCATAATCCCCGTCTTTGCAAGTATCCTCATAAACACAGTGGTTCAGGTCTTAAGAGAGAAAACAGCTGCAAGAGAAAATGCATATGTAACAGTATATTGGACCAGGACTTCGGTCTTAAAGGGGAAGCTGTCCAATATTCGTCCTGTCTGCCATTCATATTAATCAAACAACAATTCTCTTGACTAAATCACTTTTGTAATTAAAAAGAGGAAGCCTGTGGTTATTTGTCTTCAGCTCTGAGTTCAAACCCCTCACACCTGAGAGAGCTGGATCTGAATAACAATGACCCACAAGATTAAGGAGTGAAGCTGCTCTCTGGTGGACTGAAGAGTCCAAACTGTCAGCTGCAGATACTGAGGTATTAAGAACATATAAGACAAAAATCACAGTCAGCTGGCCATAATGTTGATGTGTTTTTGTAGATGATCTGTGTGTTTGTAGATATTGAGACTGTTTTGATCCATCTGTAGGTTGTCTGGCTGTATGGTGACAGAGGAAGGCTGTGGTTATTTGTCTTCAGCTCTGAGTTCAAACCCCTCACACCTGAGAGAGCTGGAACTGAGTTACAGTGACCCACAGGAAATAACCACAGGCTTCCTATTAAAAATAATAATAATGATACTGTATATTTATATATATGTACAGAATCTATACTTAATACACATTAATTATATCTATCTATCTATCTATCTATCTATCTATCTATCTATCTATATAATTAACACAGTGAAGTCTAATTAATTTACACAATGTATGTAGCATTTATTTATTGTAGTTTTTTGTCCTATTGCTTGCAATTAATTTCTTATCCTTATTTCATCATTATTTATCTTCAGTGAGCTTGAGTTGTGTCTCTTTTAGGCTGTTATTAGTTTGATATTGACATTGGTGACAAGGATTATGAAAATTTTATGGTATCATAAAAACCTTTTTAAAAGAAAAAAAAATAACTATATCGTGATATATATTGTTATCGTGATATAAAATTAGTCATATCGTGATATAAGATTTTGGTCATATCGCCCACCCCTACCTCAATGTAGCATAAACAAGTAAACACACACACACGATCATATAACAGCACAGGACGGCTCCTGTGAGGTCTGCAGACAGGTTCACATCTTACTTCAGCCTCAGCGCTGGCCGTCAGCTCCTCGTCTCTCTTCTCATATCAGCTCTTTGGGTTTATTAACATAAACGCTCGTATGTCTCTGTTCACAACAGAAGAGAAAGAGAAACTGCTTCACTTCAGCACAGCTCCTTCCTACTCAAACACAAACACACACACGTGATATAGAATATTCATGGGGACTTTCCATTGACTTCTATTGTTTTCTACTAAAAACACTGCACATTAAGTGCAAAAATTATTAAATATGCTTAATAAGGTTAAATGGGACATTTATCATCTATCATTTGAGGGATTTTTCTGGTTTCCTACATTGCTGATTTAGCTAAACCCGGATACAACACACACTTTCAGTTTCACTTTTGATGTGCCGTATTACAATTACTAATATTTGTACATTCATATCTCACTGATGTATAAATACAGTATAAATGCAGGTTGTTTTGGTTGTCGTCGTCTCTGTAAAGCCAGTCTGATGTTAAGTCTGTATTACACTGTTATTATCACTTTGTGCTTGTAAGCTCTTCTCTGAACAAGGTTGATTTACATACATTTTATGTTCATTGTAATACTTATGCAAGTATAACTAAAAAGTATATTGATATTTAATTGTTTATAATGTATCTACCCGTGCCTAATAACACACAAAACAAGCATTACATATTAATAAAAGAACACAGATGTTACAGAAACCTCATTTTTATTGGTATTTAATTACTTGTAATAGATTACACTGTCATTATGCTACTGGTTTGAATATGGTGCATATTACACATATTTGGCCTGAGTTTTCGTTTCATTTACGCTGTTTTGACCAGGTGTCGCTGAATTGTAGTGTTTCGAGCTCTTCGAACGAAATTTGTATTAATTAGGTTTTTAAAAAAATCTATTTATTTATGATTTATTTATTTTTCTTTCAAGGACGCGACAGACATTTCCCATAAATTCCGACCCGACAGCTTATATTATAAATCATTATTATAAGTTTACAGTTGAATACTGGTACGGTTTTCAGGGTTGATTTTTTTAATTAATTTTGTTTCATAAATGCAATGCAAAGCACACAAACACTCTTAACTGTGTACAGACAAGCGCTTAGATCAAGTTTCCTGTCAGGCCTGCGAATTACTTTACGAATAATATGTTATTTTCAATTCAAAACGACACACTTTGACAAAAGTGGAATAGTTTGTATCTCTTGTAACAGCGCCACCTACCGAATTGGATCAATAACACTAATATAAGATAGACGACATGGACCGCATTTAGAATTAAGCTTTATTTTATAACGTTAAAACGATGCAAAGTTTACCTAGCCAAAGTGAGAGCTGCTATGAATTAATAATGAATTCCCACGAATTGAGAGATTATTTGTTTTATTGAGGTTCTTAATTCGTAGCCATGATTTAATTAAACCTTGTTGACTTAATGACTATGACCCGGTTTCACAGACTAAGCCAGGATTAGACCATAGTTCAATTAGGACATTTGAGTCATTTATGCTTAGAAACAAACATTACTGCTGTGCATCTTGAGACAAAACAAAGACACTCATTTATTTTAAGATCAATCAGTGCAAGTTTATTTCAGTTGAAACAGCTCAGATTTATATTTTAGTCTGGGACTAGGTTTAAGCCTCGTCTGTGAAACCGGGGGAATAACAAGTAAAAGTCAGCACATGAATTAAACTTAAGATGATAAACATGTTGATGTGAGATGTGTCACCTGTAGCTTAGTGTGAAAACTTGTTTGATACTCATTGTTAGTTAAGTATAAGTCATCTTTTATAATTAAACTGGGCTCGCTGCTTGGTTGCACCACAGTAAGTGTTATACGCCTGTTGTTTTGGCAGTACTTGAGGTTAAACTTGATGTTTGAAAGGTATGGTCAGCGGTTTACCATCCGGACTGATGAGGCCAGAAGCTCAGAGTGCTGTGTCTGAGGAGATCCACGTCCAGGCCTTCGATGACCAAACAAGAGGACTGAACAACAATTAAAGGAGAGCAATCCTAGTTCATGTTTATAATAAATAATTGTCACGGTTAGCTGATCCAAACAGGCAGGAAGATCAGAGTTTCAAGATAAGCAAGCATGTTTAATACTATAAATGAAATCACTGGAACAGCTCACAGCATAAACCAAAATCACGTTAAGACTCGACGAAGGCTAGAACAAAACTGAAGGCTTATAAAGGAACAGGAACAAAGGAGTAAACGAGATGATTAATTAAACACAGGTGATATGACTAAACGATAATGACTAATGACAGGAAACAAGGACAGGAAATACCAAATAAGGAAACTCAGGAAGGACAGGGAAAAAACAGTCCAGAATCCTGACAATAATATTGTTGTACACAAAAAAAGTTGTCTTTTTCTTCTCAGATGGCTAAATGGCTCTTTGAAGTTTAGAAAGAGGTGAATTGTGTTTGTCTTTATAAAATGTGTTGTAGGACACTGTTCTGTTGCTGTATGACAACCAATAGTGAATACTAAAGCATAAATAAATATTTCATTGATGTCCATATGATTAAAGTTGATTTGTAATAATGTGTAATAGCTGTAGCAGTGGTGTTTCTTATTGCATTGTACATTTGTCTTCATATACATTATATTTTTATTCTAAATTGAGTTTTATCTAATATGAAAACGAGTCACACAACCACCGTTTTTTATTAAATATATATCCTCCGTTTATTACAGTCATGAAATCAATTTATAAAAATACTTCTTTTCACACTTTAAAGCATGAAACTGAAACATGTCAGAAACTTACAGTACTATGAAATATGATTATGATATGAAAGCAGAGGTGATTGTGAGTTAAGTCCCAGCATGACCAAGACACAGATGTGTGTTTGTGGCTCATCACAGCGCTCGCAACGCCAAGGTCATGGGTTCGATTCCCAGAGAATGCATGAACTGATCAAATGTGTGGCATGAATGCAATGCGAGTCACTTTATAAGCTTGACTGAGTGTGTGTGTGTGTGTGTGTGTGTGTGTGTGTGTGTGAGAATGTGTGTGAGTCTGTGTGTGTGTGTGAGTCTGTGTGTGAGTCTCTGTGTGTGTGTGTGTGTGTGTGTGTGTGTGTGTGTGTCTGTGTGTGTGTGAGTGTGTCTGTGTGAGTGTGTGTGTGAGTGTGCGTGTGTGAGTGTGTGTGAGTGTTCGTGTGTGAGTGTGTGTGTGTGTGTGTGTGTGTGAGTGTGTGTGTGTGTGAGTGTGTGTGTGAGTGTGTCTGTGTGAGTGTGTGTGTGTGTGTGTGAGTGTGCGTGTGTGAGCGTGTGTGAGTGCATCTGTGTGTGTGTGTGTGTGTGTGAGTGTGTCTGTGTGAGTGTGTGTGTGAGTGTGCGTGTGTGAGTGTGTGTGAGTGTTCGTGTGTGAGTGTGTGTGTGTGTGTGTGTGTGTGTGTGTGAGAGTGTGTGTGTGAGTGTGTGTGTGAGTGTGTCTGTGTGAGTGTGTGTGTGTGTGTGTGAGTGTGCGTGTGTGAGCGTGTGTGAGTGCATCTGTGTGTGTGTGTGTGTGTGTGTGTGTGTCAGGGCCTGTGCTGTGCATCTGCGGGCAGGAGTGTTTGTTTCACCAGCACTGCAGTGAGGAAGGGGATGATGAACAGCTGGATGTAGATCTCAATATCAATGATGAACAGAGGCATCAGCGGCCACAGCAGCACAAACAGAGACGAGTCCCTTATCACTGCTATCACCTGAAGCCCAACTAACTTAGGGAGAGTCCTGCAATCACAACACACACAGACATTACACGGGTTCAATGTCAGACTCAATGAATATGTTCAAAACCTCACATGGAGCATGAATCGTGTGTTTATACCTCATCTGTCCTCTCTTCCACAGCATCCAGTAGAAACACACGTCCAGCACCATCAGTAACACAGCGTGTAGCATGACGAGGCGTGCCGTCCAGTAATGAACGCTCATCCAGTGCCAGGCGACCGCAGACAGCAGCTGGTAGGGCAGCAGGAAGTACATCAGCAGAAACTCCGCCCACTGACGCCACCCCGGCCAATCCTGATGCAGCACAGGGTGCATTAGTGCCCGCCCACTTTTACAGCAGTGTTGGTTCTGTTAGTATTTATCCAAAGGGATTTATTAAAAAGACCCTGTTATAGTGTTATAAGCCAAACCAACCCAATACAAGGAGAACCACAACATTACAAACTCTGACTGGAAGAGAAAGTGTTTGAAAATCAGACGAAAAAGAACTTAACAGCTTAAATGAGGGAAAAAACTACAATCCCATGCAGCTCTGAGAATGACAATCAAAGTTAAAATGATGTAGAAATATGACACTACTCATTAAATTAAATTCATTAAAATAGAAACAATATATTTAAGTTTGTTGCAAAAATATGCATATACATGCAAATGTGTGAGTGTTTAATATCCAGTTTTACCAGTGGTGTGTCGGTGGGACGGTCTGGTGTCGCCGGGCAGCTGGTGTGAATGAAGGGCAGGAACGTGTCTTCATAATCAAACAGGAACACATAGAGCAGCGTCAGACGGGGGATGTTCCTCAGACCAATCAGCAGGAACAGAGTCTTCCCTAAATACAGATCCTGCAGACACACATCATGATTAACAGCGTGTGGTCAACTGGGACAAACCTGATTTACACATTATATGATAGCTAGGACACATTTCTCAATACTCGGGTCACTTTTTCACAACTCTTCACACAGCCAGCACAACATCAGTCTCTGTGGATCATTTATCACTGCTTTGGCACAAAGTGCATTCATTCAAGTGCATTCCCGGACAAGTGTCAGGAGGCAGTTTATATGTATGGGTGGAGCGACTGACTTGTTCATTGTGCAAGAAAAAGGGACTTCTGCATGTTTGTTTCTTCTGTGAGAAGTAAGTTATCATTTTGCTAGTTTTACTCCATTTTGAATGTGAAATGAACTGCTGTGTCAAGCTGAAAGATGGTTAGGACAGGAGAACTGTGTGAAGAGTTTTGGAAAACTGACTTTAGCATTGAGAAATGTGTCCTAGTGACTGTAAAAAAATTAAACGAGCTGTGTGCTGAAACACACACACACTCACCTTGTACTGCCAGAGGTCGAGTGAGACTCTGGTTTCTTTGAGTCTGTGCAGCTCCTCCAGGATGATCTGTCTGTGAGACTGATTCTCGATGTTGAACGGAGCCGCAGACAGATCTTCATCACTGAGAGCAAACAGTAATCTAGCACACACACACACGCGTCACAGGTCACTGATGATCACTGAGGGATGTGCAGTGCTGTGGGTCTCCAGGACTGAGAAATGCTCTGTGTGTGTTACCTGCCGTTGATCTTCTCCCTGCGGAAGGTCTCTTTATACTGATTGGTCCAGATGCCCAGGTGCTCCACCCACAGAGTGACATCATCAGCACTCCACCTGCTGAGTGGTTTACTGAGCAGCACCTCATGACTGGAGTCGGTTGTGAACCCACGGTACAATAACACCACCATCTACACACACACACACACAGTGATGATGCAGTGCAGCAGGTCATCTTCATCAGGTGTGTGTGTGAGTATGTGTGTGTGTGTGTGTGTGAGTGTGTGTGAGTGTGTGTGTGTTACTCACGGCCACCCAGGTCAGCGTTGTCACGACTCCAGCATAAAACACTCCGATATTGATCTGCAGTGGGTTCTGTGGCGGAGCTGCGTGAGGGGCCTGTCTCGTCTCCTGCTGCTGGAACACCTGGAGAACACGACAGAACTGCGGATCGCTCAGGATGGCCTGTTTCCGTCGGCTCACGTCAGCGGGAAACAGCTTCTCCACCGCATCCCTGACACACACACACACACACACACACACACACACACACACAGAGGCTGCTTTATTGTGCGTCTGACTAAAAAACATGAAGATCATACAGTGAACAGGACCAAACATAACTCTGTCAGTAACTGTTTGGACATGCAGGTATGTGAATTAAAGGGGTCATGAACTGCCTCTGTTTTTTATTTTGTACTGGACGCTGCTATACTAAAACACTGTTTTTCCACAACTTGGCACTGCACAGCGTCTTGTTGTCTTCAGAGCATCTTTATCATTTGGTTTCTGCGCATTTGCCTCTTTCGTAAACACTACATGTGTGAATCAGTGGGCGGGGCTAAACAGGCAGTGATGAAGAATCGGTGGGCGGTCCTAAACTGGCAGTGATGTAGATTCAGTGGGCAGGGCTAAACAGACTGCTGTAGAATCGGTGGGCGGGGCTAAACAGACTGCTGTAGAATCGGTGGGCGGGGCTAAACAGACTGCTGTAGAATCGGTGGGCGGGGCTAAACAGACTGCTGTAGAATCGGTGGACGGGGCTAAACAGACTGCTGTAGAATCGGTGGGCGGGGCTAAACAGACTGCTGTAGAATCGGTGGACGAGGCTAAACAGACTGCTGTAGAATCGGTGGGCGGGGCTAAACAGACTGCTGTAGAATCGGTGGGCGGTCCTAAGCTGGCAGTGATGTAGATTCAGTGGGCGGGATTAAAGAGGAAGTGATATAGAATCATTGGGCGGGGCTAAACAGGCAGTGCTGTAGAATCGGTGGACGGGGCTAAACAGACTGCTGTAGAATCGGTGGACGGGGCTAAACAGACTGCTGTAGAATCGGTGGGCAGGGCTAAACTGGCAGTGATGTAGAATCGGTGGGCGGGATTAAAGAGGAAGTGATATAGAATCATTGGGCGGGGCTAAACAGACTGCTGTAGAATCGGTGGGCGGGGCTAAACAGACTGCTGTAGAATCGGTGGGCGGGGCTAAACAGACTGCTGTAGAATCGGTGGACGGGGCTAAACAGACTGCTGTAGAATCGGTGGGCGGGGCTAAACTGGCAGTGATGTAGAATCGGTGGGCGGTATTAAAGAGGAAGTGATATAGAATCATTGGGCGGGGCTAAACAGGCAGTGCTGTAGAATCGGTGGGCGGGGCTAAACAGACTGCTGTAGAATCGGTGGACGGGGCTAAACAGACTGCTGAAGAATCGGTGGGCGGGGCTAAACAGACTGCTGTAGAATCGGTTGGCGGGGCTAAACAGACAGTGCTGTAGAATCGGTGGACGGGGCTAAACAGACTGCTGAAGAATCGGTGGACGGGGCTAAACAGACTGCTGTAGAATCGGTGGGCGGGGCTAAACAGACTGCTGTAGAATCGGTGGACGGGGCTAAACAGACTGCTGTAGAATCGGTGGGCGGGGCTAAACTGGCAGTGATGTAGAATCGGTGGGCGGGATTAAAGAGGAAGTGATATAGAATCATTGGGCGGGGCTAAACAGACTGCTGTAGAATCGGTGGACGGGGCTAAACAGACTGCTGTAGAATCGGTGGACGGGGCTAAACAGACTGCTATAGAATCGGTGGACGGGGCTAAACAGACTGCTGAAGAATCAGTGGGCGGGGCTAAACAGGTAGTGCTGTAGAATCGGTGGGCGGTCCTAAACTGGCAGTGATGTAGATTCAGTGGGCGGGATTAAAGAGGAAGTGATATAGAATCATTGGGCGGGGCTAAACAGACTGCTGTAGAATCGGTGGACGGGGCTAAACAGACTGCTGTAGAATCGGTGGACGGGGCTAAACAGACTGCTATAGAATCAGTGGGCGGGGCTAAACAGGTAGTGCTGTAGAATCGGTGGGCGGTCCTAAACTGGCAGTGATGTAGATTCAGTGGGCGGGATTAAAGAGGAAGTGATATAGAATCATTGGGCGGGGCTAAACAGACTGCTGTAGAATCGGTGGGCGGGGCTAAACAGACTGCTGTAGAATCGGTGGACGGGGCTAAACAGACTGCTATAGAATCAGTGGGCGGGGCTAAACAGGTAGTGCTGTAGAATCGGTGGGCGGTCCTAAACTGGCAGTGATGTAGATTCAGTGGGCGGGATTAAAGAGGAAGTGATATAGAATCATTGGGCGGGGCTAAACAGACTGCTGTAGAATCGGTGGACGGGGCTAAACAGACTGCTGTAGAATCGGTGGACGGGGCTAAACAGACTGCTGAAGAATCAGTGGGCGGGGCTAAACAGGTAGTGCTGTAGAATCGGTGGGCGGTCCTAAACTGGCAGTGATGTAGATTCAGTGGGCGGGATTAAAGAGGAAGTGATATAGAATCATTGGGCGGGGCTAAACAGGCAGTGCTGTAGAATCAGTGGACGGGGCTAAACAGACTGCTGTAGAATCGGTGGGCGGGGCTAAACAGGTAGTGCTGTAGAATCGTTGGGCGGGGCTAAACAGGCAGTGCTGTAGAATCGTTGGGCGGGGCTAAACAGGCAGTGCTGTAGAATCGTTGGGCGGGGCTAAACAGGTAGTGCTGTAGAATCGGTGGACGGGGCTAAACAGACTGCTGTAGAATCGGTGGGCGGGGCTAAACAGGTAGTGCTGTAGAATCGTTGGGCGGGGCTAAACAGGCAGTGATGTAGAATCGTTGGGCGGGGCTAAACAGGTAGTGATGTAGAATCAGTGGGCAGGGCTGAACAGGCAGTGATGTAGAATCGTTGGGCGGGACTAAACAGGCAGTGATGTAGAATCGTTGGGCGGGGCTAAACAGGCAGTGCTGTAGAATCGTTGGGCGGGGCTAAACAGGCAGTGCTGTAGAATCAGTGGGCGGGGCTAAACAGGTAGTGCTGTAGAATCGGTGGACGGGGCTAAACAGACTGCTGTAGAATCGGTGGGCGGGGCTAAACAGGTAGTGCTGTAGAATCGTTGGGCGGGGCTAAACAGGCAGTGCTGTAGAATCGGTGGGCGGGGCTAAACAGGCGGTGCTGTAGAATCGGTGGGCGGGGCTAAACAGGCAGTGCTGTAGAAACGGTGGGCGGGGCTAAACAGGCGGTGCTGTAGAATCGGTGGGCGGGGCTAAACAGGCGGTGCTGTAGAATCGGTGGGCGGGACTAAACAGGCAGTGATGTAGAATCGGTGGGCGGGGCTAAACAGGCGGTGCTGTAGAATCGGTGGGCGGGGCTAAACAGGCGGTGCTGTAGAATCGGTGGGCGGGGCTAAACAGGCAGTGCTGTAGAAGGAGGCGTTGATCTTCTGCAGAGGCAGGGTTTAGCCACATATTACATCACAGTAGAACATTCCACAAGCTGTCGTTTTGGCAGATTGGCTTTAATATTAGCTGTTTTTAGACTAATGAGAAAGTTCAAAAACATTCTGTGTTTCAATAATACAATGACCTCTTTTATGTCAAAAGATCAAGGGAATTTTGGTTTCTCAGTCCATGACCCCTTTAAGGCCCGTTCACACCACAAACTAAACTATAATAACTGTAACGGTAACTGTAATGATCTGTACATGTCTCACCGGAGCAGGATGTTGACTTTGGGAAAGCCCACCCACACCGCTCGGCATTCTGGGCAGTCTGTGCGGACGTAGGGCAGAGAGGAGGCCCACCAGTTGGCCAGACAGTGTCTGCAGAAGCTGTGTCCACAGGTGAGTGTGGTGGGGTCCACCAGAACCTCATAGCAGCAGTGACAAGTGAACTCAGACTCAGACAGACCGGTCACCTCCTCAGACTCAGACTCAGACTCGCTGAGCTCCGGCTCCACTGTGATCCTCACGTCCATCTCACTCTGTCAACACACACACAGATCATATAACAGCACAGGACGGCTCCTGTGAGGTCTGCAGACAGGTTTATGTCTTACCTCAGTCTCAGCGTCGGCTGTCAGCTCCTTGTCTCTCTTCTCATATCGGCTCTTTCGGTTTAATCATTTTAAATGATCATATCTCTCTGATCACAAGAGAAGAGAAAGAGAAACTGCCCCACTTCAGCGCAGCACGTTCTTATTCAAACACACGTGATATAAAATATTCAACGGGAATTCCCACTGACTTCTATTGTTTTCTACCAAAAACACTAAACATTATGTAAAAAAATATTAAATATGGTTAATCCATGGTTAAATGAGACATTTTTTCTCAATCATCTGTCATTTGTGTTACAAGGACAGTTAGGATTTTTCTGGTTTCCTACATTGTCAATTTAGCTAAACCTGCATACATACCAACACACACTTTCAGTTTCACTTTTGATGTGCTTTATTACCATTACTAATATTTACATTCATATCTCATTGATGTTCAATAATAATTCTTTATAAATACAGTGCATAAAGAGAAACAGAGAAGCGTTGTTTTGGTCGTTGTCGTACCTGAAAAGCCAGTCTGATGTTAATACTGATGTTAATAATCTGTATTACTGGCTCTGATATTTTCACTGTCTGAATGAGGATGATTTAGATACATTTTATGTTTATTTAATTCATTTTAATGCTTATGCGTGTTTCTTAATTGTTTCTGATTTATCTACCCCGGCCTAATAACACACAAAACAAGCACTACACTTTAACAAAAGAACACAGATTTTACAGAACCCTCATATTTAATGGTATTTAATTATTCGTATTATTATTTTTAATAGATTACACTATCATTAAAACATTTGCTACTGGTTTGAAAATGGTGTATATTACACATATTCGGCCTGAGTTTTTCTTTAATTTACGCTGTTTTGACCAGGTGTCACCGAATTGCAGTGTTTCGAGCACTTCGAAAAAGAAAATGTAAAACTTAAATTTCTTTCTTTCTTTCTGTTTATTTATTTAGTTATAGTTCACGGACGTAGCACACATTTCCCACAAATTCCGACCTTGCAGCTCAAATTAATCATTATTATAAGATTAGAGTTGTGAAAACTGGTAAGGAAATGGTCCGGTTACTCACGTAACCTCGGTTCCCTGAGATAAGGGAACGAGCGTTGTGTCGTCATTGACGACTGTTTGGGGAAACTCCTGTTTACTCTGTTACTGAAGACTGATTTGTCTGTTACTGAAGCCTGAACGTTTGTGTAGCTGCACAAACCAATAGCGATAGGAGCCGACTGCTATATAAGTCGGCCCGGAGCGCCATTTCATCAGAATCAACAACTGAAGCGACAGCCATCGATTCACGTGCAGCTATAGTATAATAATATAATATATATTTTGTCTGTGTGTGAAGATGCTGGCGTAGCGCAAATATGTGAATGAATGTTCCGAAGAAGTAAACTTCAACGGATTTCCCCTGCTAGGGAGTAAGAAGCAATGAACACTGTGGAGGGACCATGTTAGTCGGAACACAGTTCATGCACGGAGCTCACTTCTAACGAGCTGGTTATCTGAATCAGGTGTGTTAACTAAGAAAGGACTGGAATTGAGAACCGCTGAACTAGAGAATTCCCTATTGAAAGGTAACTCCCGTTGCGTCGTCATTGATGACTGTATGGGGAACGCATCCAGTGGCGCCGTGCTATAACCAGATGCAGAACTAAGCCTGCTCCACGAGCTCAGCCCAGGAACACTCAGTGAGGGCTCCATAAGCCTGAGCCACAAAGAGACCCGAGAATGTTCTACTTGATATAACTCTCCCCACCCGAGGGCGAAGAAGTAAACATTAAGCGGACAAGACCCACGCCTGGAGGGCAGGGACGTCCAAATTGTAAAATCTAATAAAGGTAGATGCGACGACCAGCCGGCGGCTGCACAAATCTCCCCAATAGAGATTCCACTGGACCAGGCCCAGGAGGAGGCCTCTGGTGGAATGGGCCCTCACACCTATAGGGCATTGCAAGCCACCTGAGGCATAAGCCAGGGCTATAGCCTCTACTATCCAATGAGATGGTCTGCTTTGTGACCGGCAGCCCTTTAGAGCGGCCTCCAAAGCACACAAAAAGCTGCTCCGTTTGTCTAAAAGACTTAGTGACCTAGGCTCTAAACGGAGTTGAGAGCACCTTCGGTACATAACTGTTGCGCGGTTGAAGAACGACCTTACAGTCGTTGGGTTCAAACTCAAGAAGCACTGACAGACAGGGCTTGCAAGTCACCTACTCGCTTGACTGAAGCTAGGGCTAAAAGCGTCGTGACCCTTAAGCCGGCAGTTTCAAGTGGCTCAAAGGGGGGACCCTTGAGGGCCCTCAGGACTATAGACAAGTCCCATACTGGCACAGTCCTAGGGGGCGAGGAGAATTTAACCACAGAGCGCCTCTAAGGAACTTAACAACCAAGTCGTTTCTGCCAATTGTCCGGCCAGCCTCGAGAGAATGATTCGCCACGATGGCTGCCACATAGACTTTGAGCGTGGAAGGGGTGCGCCTGCAGAAAGATTAGCACGTGGGACACGTCACATGATACCGCATCCTGGTTCCGTCCTGAACACCAGTCACTGAAGACTGACCACTTGAGGGCATAGAGGCGCCTTGTAGACGGAGCTCTTGCTTCTAAAATGGTATTAGTGACTCTCGCTGGGAGTTGGCTAGACTCCCGTCGAGTGGCCAGAAATGAAGGCTCCACAGTTCCGGCTGGGGATGCCAAATCTTGCCCTGCGCCTGCGAGAGAAGGTCTCTCCTCAGTGGTATTGACCATGGTGCTGCAGATAGCAGCTGGATCAACTCCGGGAACCAGACTTGGTTCCTCCAGAGAGGGGCCACGAGGAGGAGAGAGCACTTCGTTTCCCTGACTCGCCTGATAACCTGGGGTAACAGGGCGATCGGAGGGAAGGCATACAGACTGTTGTTGGGCCAATCGTGGGCCATAGCATCCCCCTGTCTTGAAAAATAGATTGGGCAGTGATAGTTGAGGGAAGGCATACAGACTGTTGTAGGGCCAATCGTGGGCCATAGCATCCCCCTATCTTGAAAAATAGATTGGGCAGTGATAGTTGTCTACAGAGGAGAAGAGGTCAACCTCTGCCTTGCCGAAAACTGACCAGATCATCTGAACCATCTGGGGATGTAGTCTCCATTACCTGGAGCTACATTGTCCCTTGATAACATATCTGCTCCCTGGTTCAGTTTGCCCGGCACATGAACCGCTCGTAGTGAGAGGAGTTCTCTCTGTGCCCAAAGCAGGAGACGTCGAGTCATCCCGTGAAGGGGACGTGACCTGAGGCCACCTTGGTGGTTGATGTAGGCCACCACCGTCGTGTTGTCCCTCCGGACCAGGACGTGGTGTCCCTTTAAGGCTGTCAGGAAGGTCCTCAGGGCCAGACAAACAGCCATAATTTCGAGGCAGTTGATATGCAGATGTCGCTCGTGGGTCGACCAGGACTCATACGCCGGGTTGCCCTCTTACAGAGCGCACCAGCCTGAGCTGGAGGCGTCTGTCGTGACCACCTTCCTTCTGGAGGTCGTTCCCAACTGAAGGACTAAGCGCCATCAACGGTGGTGAGAGCTGCAGCAGTCGAGGGGTTAACACGCGCTGTAACAAGCGACGCACAAGCGGAAAAGAGGTTTCATCTTTTTCGCGCAAAATGGTTCAAGCGCAACTTTTGAAGTTATTTAAAAAG
>CM041797.1:55353397-55365897 GCA_023376895.1 Aspiorhynchus laticeps
ACTGAGGAAGGTAACGTCTCTCTCACACACACACACACACACACACACCCTCCACCACCTGCTGCAGCCCCCGCCAGCGGTAACTCACACACACACACACATATATACACACACACACATATATACACACACACTCTCTCACACACACACACACACACACACACACACCCTCCACCACCCCCACCTGCTGCAGCCCCCGCCAGCGGTAACTCACACACACACACACACACACATATATACACACACACACATATATACACACACACATATATACACACACACACATATATACACACACACTCTCTCACACACACACACACACACACACACACACACACACACACACACACACACACACACCCTCCACCACCCCCACCTGCTGCAGCCCCCGCCAGCGGTAACTCACTCACTCACTCACACACACACACACACACACACACACACACACACACACACATATATATACACACACACACACACACACACACACACACACACACACACACATATATACACACACACACACTTCTGACTGTCCATTAGGAATGTACCTCTATCAGTTCTTAAAATCACTTTAATGACTAAAGCATTTATTATGATATTATCACAGTATTAAAGTGCATTGAAAGATATTCAGACAATGTTAATGTTGTTAAATCCTGTCAGTGTTTTAGTCATAATTGCACGTTTATCTCTTGCCTAACACAGAATAAACGAAGGCATGTTAGTATATTCTCCAAAAGTTCCTGTATGTGTGTAATATTTTGCAAACAAGAGCTTAACACACGTTACGGAGCACGGGATGGTCCTGATTCACCGTGGCTTTATCGTTGGGCTCTGTGATGATCTGCTGATGCGTGTGTGTTTCCTGCAGCACTCCATGAACTTCCTGCTCTTCCAGTTCGGCGTCTGCACCTTCAGATACGACCAGAATCAGTCCACGTGAGCAGCACAGCCCGCTGTTACCCAGCGCTCCGCTGATTTCATGATTGCAGTCCCTACAGAAGCTATCTGACAAACTTAAAGCATTAATTTAATTTGCATTTTTTAAATTGTCCTATTGTTTGTATTGGGTTCTTTGTTATTTTTAAAGATGAAAAATAAGATATCGATAAAAATAATTGGAGTGTCAGAATTTCATAACTGCATCGTTCTTGTCTTTTTTTGTCATATATGAGTATTGTGCACCTAATGTGGCATTATATGATGAATGTGATATTCTTTAATTCTGGAAATTAACGCAAAATATTTATTAAAATGTAAATATTAGATGATGCACTTGCACATAAAGGTTTAGAAATGTAGCACTGAAATAAAGTAAGCTCAAAAAAATTTATAAAAACAAACATTGGAGGTAAATATAACTATTGCAAATATGTTCTGCCGCAATATGTGATTTATGTCATGATTTGGAGCTGGTTTAGATGATCTGTCTCCGTCTCACAGGTACATCACTAAAACCTTCAACTTCTACATCTTCCCCAAACCCTTCAGCCGCACGTCTCCCGACATCAAGTTCATCTGTCAGGTGAGAGCCGCTCGTCACGAGTGAACCTGTCTGACGCTCCTGACCCTGACTCTGACTCCTCCTCTTCCTCCAGAGCTCCAGCATTGAGTTCCTGGCCAGCCAGGGCTTCGACTTCAACAAGGTCTTCCGCAGCGGTCAGTGAGTTTGGCTTCTGTCGTGTGATTGGCTGCTGGAGTGCGCTGTGTGTTTGATTGACAGCTGTGGTTGCCGTAGGGATCCCGTACCTGACCCAGGAGGAGGAGTCTCAGCTGAGGGAGCAGTATGAGGAGAGGCGGAGCCAGATCAATGGGGCGGGGCCAGTCTCGTACACGCCCACCTCGATGTCAGGCGTCTGTAACGTGCCTGAAGACCAGAGAGACTTCATCCGGACGGTGGAGTGAGTCTCTCACACACACACACACACACACTCTCTCACTCACACACTCTCTCTCACTCTCTCACTCACTCACTCACTCACTCACTCTCTCACACACTTGCACACTCCTAACACTCACTCACTCTCGCACTCACTCTCTTCACTCTCACACACTCCTCTCTCTCTCACACACACACACACACCTAACACTCACACACTCCTCACTCTCTCACACACTTGCGTGCACACACACACTCTCTCACACTCACACACTCACTCTCACTCACACTCCTCACACACACACACACACTCTCTCACACTCACACACTCACTCTCACTCACACTCCTCACACACACACACACACACACACTCTCTCACACTCACACACTCACTCTCACTCACACTCCTCACACACACACACACACACTCTCTCACACTCACACACACTCTCTCACACTCACACACTCACTCTCACACTCCTCACACACTCTCTCACACACACACACACTCACACACTCACACTCACACACTCACACACACTCACACACACACACCCCTCTGCTTGAGTGCGTTTCCTAGTCATTGTAGTAATTGTTCTTCTATACACTATGAATATTGTTTGGCTCTTATGTTCCTCTATTGTAAGTTTAGATAAGTGTCTACTGAATGAGTTTATAACAATTATTACAAATATGACTTTTAAACAGTCATTGCTAAACAAGAAGGTACGTTAATCCGGTTCAGAAAAAGTGAAAATCTTGTTTATTATAACTTTATTTATTTTTCCTTCTGTCCAGTGTTTTATGTGTGTATGTTTTAATGAGCTTATTTGTTATATAATTGATATGCATGTGCTTTTGGTTATTCTTGCGTTATTTGTAATTCTATATCACTGTTATTGTTAACTACAACTATTGAAAAATAATTAAAGAATAAACTTAAAGAAAATTATAAATGTTTTCTTGGCAAACAACTGAAGTTAAAGTAAATTTAGCAAAGTGGTACAATTACCAAACCAAACTAAAACAGAAATAAAAATAAATTAAACAAGAAATTGAAATATTAAAAATAATAAAAGTGGCAATTACATAATTACTAAAACTAAGAGCTCATTCAGAGTCGTAAACCGTGCTGAAATAACAGTAGTATGTTGTTTATCTATTTTGCTTAATTTGGTTAGTTACTTTTAGTAATATACTGGTAGTATATTTAGACTCCTGTTCACGCTGGAGCTGTAATTCATTCTGTAGTGAGTGAGGAGCATTCTGGGAAACTGATGATGTGATGTGTTGCAGGCAGAAGGTTGAAGCTCTTCTGAAGAACTCGGATCAGACTCTGGATCTGGAGCCCTGCACCGGGTCAGAAACACACTCCTGTACTGACAGACTTCATTAAAATAGTGTGTAACAGATCTGAGCTGAATATGAGCGTTAATATCATGTGTTTCAGCTTTCAGAGGAAGCTCATCTATCAGACGCTCAACTCAAAGTAAGCCTGAATCTTCAGTGTGTGTGTGTGTGTGTGGGGCGTGTGTGTGTGTGTGGGGCGTGTGTGTGTGTGTGGGGCGTGTGTGTGTGTGTGGGGCGTGTGTGTGTGTGTGGGGCGTGTGTGTGTGTGTGGGGCGTGTGTGTGTGTGTGTGTGTGTGTGGGGCGTGTGTGTGTGTGTGTGTGTGTGTGTGTGGGGCGTGTGTGTGTGTGTGTGTGGGGCGTGTGTGGCGTGTGTGTGTGTGTGGGGCGTGTGGGCGTGTGTGTGTGTGTGGGGCGTGTGTGTGTGTGGGGCGTGTGTGTGTGTGTGTGTGGGGGGGGTGGTGTGTGTGTGTGTGTGTGGGGGGTGTGTGTGGGGCGTGTGTGTGTGTGTGGGGCGTGTGTGTGGGGCGTGTGTGTGTGTGTGGGGCGTGTGTGTGGGGCGTGTGTGTGGGGCGTGTGTGTGGGGCGTGTGTGTGGGGCGTGTGTGTGGGGCGTGTGTGTGGGGCGTGTGTGTGGGGCGTGTGTGTGGGGCGTGTGTGCGTGTGGGGCGTGCGTGTGGGGCGTGTGTGCGTGTGGGGCGTGCGTGTGGGGCGTGCGTGTGGGGCGTGCGTGTGGGGCGTGCGTGTGGGGCGTGCGTGTGGGGCGTGCGTGTGGGGCGCGCGTGTGGGGCGTGCGTGTGGGGCGCGCGTGTGGGGGGCGCGTGTGTGTGTTTGGCGTGTGTGTGGGGCGTGCGTGGTGTGTTTGGCATGTCTGGTGTGTGTGTGTGACGAGCTCGCTCTTTACGCGTCGGGTGTTTTCTGTGTTTCAGGTATTCTAAAGGTCTTCACGTGGAGACGCTGGAGACAGAGAAGGTACAAACACACTCGTTAGCGCACATTATATAACAATCAGGCTCTGATCGTCTGTGTGTGTGTTATCAGAAGGAGCGGTTCATTCAGATCAGTAAGGTGGATGAAGAGGAGAGGAGGAGGAGAGAGCAGCAGAAGCAGCAGAGAGAGCAGGTGTGTGTTCAGTCACATGACCTCTGGATGAATGATGTTATGAAGGTAGCATGATTGACCGATCGTGTGTGTTACAGGAGGAGCTGAATGATGCTGTGGGTTTCTCCAGGGTTATCAGAGCCATCTCTAAATCTGTGAGTCTCACACACACACACACACTCACTCACTTATTATTCTGATACGAACCATCCTGACCTGCTCGTGTGTGTGATGCAGGGCAAACTGGTGGTGGGTCACAACATGCTGCTGGACGTCATGCACACCATCCATCAGTTCTGTGGGCCGCTGCCGGAGGTAACATGATGAAGCACTGGAGGATTGTGGGAAAGTGTGGCGTGTCACAGTCTGATCAGCTCTGTGTGTGTGTGTGTTACAGGAGCTGGATGACTTTAAGGAGGTGGCCATGTCTGTGTTTCCCAGGTAACCTCCGATCACGTGATCATGCGCATCACTGTTCACGTCTGCACCAGCTCACGCTCTCTCTTTCTCTGTGTGTTTCAGGCTGGTAGACACCAAGCTGATGGCGTCCACACAGCCCTTCAAGGTGTGTGTGTGTGTTCAGTAGTGATCTGGAGCTGTGTGTTTAATGAGTGTGTGTTTAATGAGTGTGTTTGTGTGACAGGAGATCATCAGCAACACATCACTGGCTGAACTGCACAAACAGCTGATAGAGAAACCCTTTAAATCACCCACCACTGGTAACACATTCTCACACACACACACTCAAATAAACGCATTCAGACTCAAGTTTGCACATGACTCGCACTCATTCATATTCACACTCCTATATACAGACTATAAACACACATTCAGACTCTCATCACGCCTGTCACTCTCCAGCCTCTTATATGTATATATATATGTGTATGTATGTGTGTGTGTGTGTGTTCAGAGTGTCCTGAAGGCCTCCAGAGTTACGACACGTCCACAGAGCAGCTTCATGAAGCCGGTTATGACGCCTTCATCACTGGACTGTGCTTCATCTCCATGACAAACTACCTGGGTGAGTGTGTGTGTGTGCGCGCGCAGTGATCTGCTTCCAGAAGCATTATACTCCATAGTAATATTTAAAAAGCCTTATGAATAATTAAGTGTAATGAACTTCAGGAGCCAAACCAACCAGCTAAAAAAAGCATATCAATTATCAGTCTTGTTCAATAGTGTGGCTGTGGCATATTGCTGTGTTAAAATATCTTGTGTGTTACAGCAGCTTGAGATCTGCTCCTCCAATCTGAACTCTTTGAATTCTGTTTATCAGGGTTTTTTTTGTTTTTTTTTTAGTTCTTTGTTTCTTTTTCTCCCAGGGTCTTTTCTCACGCCTCCAAAGAGTTACATCTCTGTTCGCTCCAAACTCCTCGAACCCTTCTACAACAAGTGAGACTTACACACACACACACACACACACACACACACACACACACACACACACACACAGGTCTGAATCTGTGTCTCATATGAGTTCATGTGTTTTCTAGATTATTCCTGATGAGGGTGATTGACATTCCCTACCTGAACATGAGTGGACCTGACCGTAAGAGTTAGACACACACACACTCCTGTTATTCTCAGTATACATACATAGTGTCTCATTCAAGCATTTTACAGTGTCAGCTAACAAATGTTTTGTGTGTGTGTTCAGTGCAGCCCAAGAGAGATCATGTCCTGTACGTCACGTTCCCTAAAGAGTGGAAGACCAGCGACCTGTACCAGCTGTTCAGCGCCTTCGGTAACGCGCACACACACACTCTCACACACACACACACTCGCACTCTCTCACACACACACACTCGCTCTCTCTCTCTCGCACTCGCACTCGCACTCACACTCACACTCGCTCTCTCTCTCTCTCTCTCTCTCGCACTCGCACTCGCACTCACACTCACACTCGCTCTCTCTCTCTCTCTCTCGCACTCGCACTCACTCACACGCACACTCGCACTCGCACTCACTCACACGCACACTCGCACTCGCACTCACTCACACACACTCGCACTCTCTCTCTCTCTCGCACTCGCTCTCACACTCACTCACACGCACACTCGCTCTCTCACACACACTCGCACTCTCTCTCTCTCTCGCACTCGCTCTCACACTCACTCACACTCACACTCGCTCTCTCTCTCTCTCTCTCGCACACTCGCTCTCACACTCACACTCACACTCACACTCGCTCTCTCTCTCTCTCTCGCACTCGCACTCACACTCACACTCACACTCGCTCTCTCTCTCTCTCTCGCACTCGCACTCACACTCACACGCACACTCGCACTCGCACTCTCACACACACTCGCACTCTCTCTCTCTCTCGCACTCGCTCTCACACTCACTCACACGCACACTCGCACTCTCTCACACACACTCGCACTCTCTCTCTCTCTCGCACTCGCTCTCACACTCACTCACACTCACACTCGCACTCTCTCTCTCTCGCACACTCGCTCTCACACTCACACTCACACTCGCTCTCTCTCTCTCTCGCACTCGCTCTCACACTCACACTCACACTCACACTCGCTCTCTCTCGCACTCGCTCTCACACTCACTCACACTCACTCACACTCACACTCACACTCGCTCTCTCTCGCACTCGCTCTCACACTCACTCACACTCACACTCGCTCTCTCTCTCTCTCGCACACTCGCTCTCACACTCACACTCACACTCGCTCTCTCTCTCTCTCGCACTCGCACTCACACTCACACTCACACTCGCTCTCTCTCTCTCTCTCTCGCACTCGCACTCACTCACACGCACACTCGCACTCGCACTCACTCACACGCACACTCGCACTCGCACTCTCTCACACACACTCGCACTCTCTCTCTCTCTCGCACTCGCTCTCACACTCACTCACACTCACACTCGCGCTCTCTCTCTCTCTCTCGCACTCGCTCTCACACTCACTCACACTCACACTCGCGCTCTCTCTCTCTCTCTCTCTCGCACTCGCTCTCACACTCACTCACACTCACACTCGCTCTCTCTCTCTCGCACTCGCTCTCACACTCACTCACACGCACACTCGCACTCTCTCACACACACTCGCACTCTCTCTCTCTCTCGCACTCGCACTCGCACTCACACTCACACTCGCTCTCTCTCTCTCTCTCTCGCACTCACACGCACACTCGCACTCGCACTCTCTCACACACACTCGCACTCTCTCTCTCTCGCACTCGCTCTCACACTCACTCACACGCACACTCGCACTCTCTCACACACACTCGCACTCTCTCTCTCTCTCGCACTCGCTCTCACACTCACTCACACGCACACTCGCACTCGCACTCTCTCACACACACTCGCACTCTCTCTCTCTCTCGCACTCGCTCTCACACTCACTCACACGCACACTCGCACTCGCACTCTCACACACTCACTCACACTCAGACACACACACTCACACACACACTCGCACTCTCTCACACACACACTCGCACTCTCACACACTCGCTCACACTCAGACACACACACACACACACACACACACACACTCGCACTCTCACACTCGCTCACACTCAGACACACACACTCTCTCTCAAACACTCATTCACACTCAGACACTCTCTCGCGCGCTCAGACACGCGCGCTCACACTCAGACACACACTCACTAACTCTCAGACACTCACTCACACACACACACACACACACACACACACACTCACTCACTCTCAGACACACACACACTCACTCTCAGACTCACTCACTCACACACTCTCACACTCACTCACTCAGACACACACTCACTCTCAGACACACACACTCAGACACACACACTCCCTCTCAGACACACACTCTCACACTCACTCTCAGACACACACACTCACACTCACTCTCAGACACACATACACACACACACACACTCTCACACTCACTCTCAGACACTCACACACTCTCACACTCACTCTCAGACACACACACTCTCACACTCACTCTCAGACACACACTCACTCACACACACACTCACTCACTCACTCACTCACTCTCAGACACACACACACACACACTCTCAGACACACTCACTCACACACTCTCTCTCTCTCACACACACTCACTCTCAGACACACTCACTCACTCACTCACACACACACACTCTCTCATCTGTCTGTGTGTTGATCTGTGTCTCAGGGAACATCCAGGTGTCGTGGGTCGATGACACGTCGGCGTTCGTGTGTCTCAGTCAGACGGAGCAGGTTCAGATAGGTGAGACTCTCAGATGCTCTGCTGAGCTTCAGCGTGAGCCGATCGTCTGCTAACATCTGCCGTCTGTGTGCAGCCATGAACACCAGCCGCTACGCCGAGAGCTACCGCATCCAGACCTACGCCGAGTACCTGCAGTCCAGACAGCAGAGCACACACACCACCAGCAAGAGGTGGATCAATGACGGCTGGGCGGACACGTCCTACAGCAGCGCCGCCGGCGCCTCGGGCTTCAGCCGGTGAGTCCCACAGAGTCCCTCAGACGCGAGACACGAGTCAGGCAGACATCTGACCGCATGAGTGTGTGTGTGTGTTCAGGCTGCAGGCGGTCAAGAGGAGCATCAGTCCGTCTCTAGAGGAGCAGAATCACGACTGGACAAACTACAGCAGCGTCAAGAAGATCAAGACCGACGGTCAGTGTGTCTGCATTCACACAGACAGCTGTAACTGCAGTGATAAGTGTCCACGGCAACCACTGTAACCATAGCAACAGCCATAACCGTATTGGCAACACCAGCGATAATCATAACGGCGTCCACATCAACAACTGCAACTATGAGAGTAACTACTATAACCATATTTATATTATCGTTAAAATCAGTAACTATAACAATCACTATATTGGCGTCCACAGCAATGGACAATAACAAAGATTAAAAAAATAACTCTTAACTAGTAATATTGACTAATAAAGAATTAGTTAACTAATAATTATTGCAATAACTAGAATTACAGTAACTATAGTAGTTATTACAGTTGGTTTTGTTACAATTGTTTATTGCTAGTGTAACTTAATTAGTGACTTGCGCGTCTTAATTATAACGATAACTATAATGATAGCTATAGCAATAATAACTATGGTAATTGTAATAACTGTATTGGCATCTACACCAACATGTAATAATAATTAGTAACAACTAGAACTACACGCATAATATCAACGCTAATAACTATAAAGGTAAGTACAACGATAAATATAACGATAACAGCGATATCTATAACAAACGGTAACTAACAATATTGTCGTCCACACCGATGGACAATAATTATAGAAGTAATAACTCGCACTACAGAGATAAGTTCACAATGATCACGATAATAACTATAACAATAACTGTGGTAACAAAAATGGTGACTAACAATAATATTAGCGTCCAAACCAACAGATGAAAAAGTTATGTTTATCATAAACGGGTTGCAGTTTTGTTCTTTTATATATTTCAAGCTGCTTTAAAGTCAGATGGATTCTGATTGGCTGTCAGGATTCTTGTTTATCAGCTGGAAAAATCTCTGATATTGATCCTCTGTGTTTATTATTATTATTATTATTATTATTATTATTATTATTATTATTATTTAGCAATTAATAAACATTTATGGTAATAGTGCTCTTTTTTTAAACCCGTTTTTCATTCAAGAAGCTGTGTGTAATTATTGTGACTTCACTAAAGCATAAATATTTAGCAAATAAAGCAGATATTTATGAATCATGTGAAGTTCACATACTTTGCTGCAGCTTTGAAAAGGCTTGTTCTGTGTCAGAATGTGTTGTTTTGGTCTGTGACTCCGCCCACTGACGGCTCACCCAATACTATTTAGACAGTCTGGGTTGCCAGGTGTCAGAAAACCCAGCGTAATGCAGCAAACAAACTGGGTCAGAGGTCACGGATTCTACCTGATATAAAAAGCCCGGCATGCAACTAAATCAGCTCTATGTCCAGAGGCATATTTAAACATGCATAAATCAACTCATCACGGCTTGTTGCCTTCATTATCATGTGTGCTTGTACTCAACCTGGCAACCCACGTGAGCACAGTCTGAAGAGGAGGGAGCTGGAGAAGCTATATTGAATTTCAACCACTAGCTGTCAATATTACATGCTGAAGTATTTCCTTTGTGTCACAGGAAGCTGCTCTCAGACGTACGCCGAGGTCGCTGGCTCCTGTGATTGGCCCAGACTGCAGTAAGTGCCCCGCCCCTTTAACGCGCTCACATAGTCATGACTCCATCTGATTGGCTGCTGTTTGTCCAGACCTGATGAAGGCGGAGCCTCTGTGAGTCCAGCGCAGAGGAGGCGGAGCCCGAGGACTCCTCAGCCAATCAGAGTCAAGGTAAAAGGAGCCGCAGACACAAGAAGAGGAAGTCAGACGGTGAGCGTTTACATTGACGTACGTCACTTACACTCTCTCGTCCGCTGAACTCAAGCGTTTGATTGTTTTGTCGCGCAGCTTCTGAAACCACGCCGCCGCCGCCGCTCTTCGACGTTCCTCAGGTTTGGTAGCGAAGGCTCGGCAGCCAATCGGAAGCCTCGCTCAGTCCGGGTGTAATCGACAGCCAATCGGAAGCCTGCACTTATCTCCTGACGCCCAGCGTGTGTCGTCCTGTGACCTCTCCTCACGTGGCCCAAGTTTTAAAGGTGCTGAAGTTACTGTGAGCGTGTCCTGTAGTATTTTAACCTGGTTTCCCACAGTGCTCCCTCATTTTAAGTGTCGACGTGTCCTGCAGGTTTATTTATTCATCATGAGGGTTTTTCATCTTTAGTTTAACGGTGAGAGAGAGAAAAAAAGAGCAACGCATGTCTGATGATGTGTTCATATCCTTGTGTTTTTTTGTATGAAATGTTAAAATGTTCCCTTTTCCAGGGGAGATGAAATTAAAGAGTCTTTCTTAGTACGTCTGTGTCGAGCTGTTCATTCAAACTGAACTGAGAGTTAACGAATGATTCACTTTGCCTTGTTCAGATCATCTGAAAGATGAATAAATAGCTTTCCATTGATGTATGGTTTATGATTGGACAATATTTGGGAATCTGAGGGTGCAAAGAAATCTAAATATTGAGAAAATCACCTTTAAATTAAGTTCTTAGCAATGCATATTACTAATCAAAAATTAAGTTTTGATATATTTACGGTAGGAAATGTACTAAATATCTTCATGGGACATGATCTTAATATCCTAATGATTTTTGGCATAAAAGAAAAATCTATAATTTTGACTCATACAATGTATTGTTGTCTATTGCTACAAATATACCTGTGTTACTTATGACTGCTTTTGTGCTCCAGGGACACATATTGTTCGGTATTCACCGTCTGACATGAGCTTGATTCATAATGATGCAGGGGACCAAAACTAATGCACACTAACTGTGTGAAACATAGCTGTTTAAGTGTAGGATTGCTCCTCAGACCTCACTGGTGGATTATAGCAAAATGAAGTGATTATCAAGTAGCTCCGTATTTAGAGCCGAGCGATGGGACCAAACCCTTTACCACAGTCAGTCATCTTCATCCACTAAATTAGTCTTAAAGGGACAGTGCACCCAAAAATGAGAATTCTGTCATTTACTCACCCCAAACCTGTATGAATGTGTTTGTTCTGAACACAAAGGAAGATATTCTGAAGAATGAGGGAAACGGAGCAGTATTTTTCTCCTACTATTGAAGTCAATGGTGCCCCAAAACAGCCTGATTACAAACTTTCTTCAGAATATCTTCCGTTGTGTTCAGAACAAACACATTCATACAGGTTTGGGGTGAGTAAATGACAGAATTCTCATTTTTGGGTGCACTGTCCCTTTAAGATCCCAAATTTCCGCACGTTAAATAAGACCTCACGTTATGTCAATCACATTTACACACTGCCTCTAAAATTTTTGTCCATCATATTAAAAAAAATCGGATCGGGTTTGATTTTTTTTTAGGCGTTTTTCGCATCCGTAGCGAGCATTTTGACCGTTCAGAGCCACCGTACAAGCGAACGCCAAAATCCAGAATGATGATTAAGTTCATCCACCGTTCAGGATCTCCATTACTCCCATCAGGTTGTGTGTGGTTTAGCTGTGTGTGTGTGTGTGTGTGTGTGTGTAGTGAGAACAGGTCAGTGTTACTGTATGCACCTGCAGCAGCATCTCTTACATCACCAGTGACGCTGGCACCGATACAC
>CM041797.1:55370897-55373397 GCA_023376895.1 Aspiorhynchus laticeps
GATTTGTTCAGTTCTGTGACAAGTTACATACACTATATTGGCAAAAGTATTGGCACCCCCTTCTTTAGAACAGAAAAATGCACCGTGGCAACAACGATGGAAACATAATTCATGTATTTAAAAATTGTATTTCATCTCTGTTGCATCAGTTTTGTAAGTGTCTAAAATGACTGAACCCATATGTACAAGTCATTGGTGTTTTGAAGGGGGTGCCAATACTTTTGTCCATATAGCGTATGTACAAGTCATTGGTGTTTGGTGATGAGTTTTTGTCTCAAGGTCTGCATTTACAGTCACACCAGAGGTGTTAAACTGGGATTAGGACTTGGTTTTATGCAGACCAGTCAAGTTCTTCCACACTGACTCAATCAATCATTTTCTTTTTGAACCTTGTCTTATACACAGAGACATTGTCATGTTAGAATAGAAAAGAGTCCAAACTGTTGCTATAATATTAGAAGCACACAATTTCCTAGAATATCATTATATGCTTTAACATTAAGATTTGTACTCATAGAAATTACTAAAGTAGTCAAACCTGTTCATTAGAAGGGGTGCCAATACTTTTGGCAATATAGTGTAAATCACTGTTTCAGCTCCAGTAAATTATAGCAGCAACTCCATCAGTGAATTTCAATTGTATTGGACTTACCAAATTGTAATATGATTGTTGAACTCATGCACTTGGAAAATCCAACGGGACAAATCACTGGTCTCTCCGGACAGTAATCCCACAAACCCCTGCACTCATAACACCAATGCGAGTCCAATGCTGATCCGAATTTGCGCTCAGTAGCGTTACAAGCCCTGCTGATCTGAACACCTGCAGCGAACACAATGAACAGAAGCAGATCCATCTCTGATCAGGAGGTGAAAGACATGAAGTGTCTGTTTCAGCGCACGTTATATAGCTCTTCAGCAAGGGGTGGGTCTTCATGAGAAAACAGAAGTTGAACAGAAAGACGATGAAATAATAAAACAAGCAGAGAGTTTATGAAATAGAGACTTTTGAGTGTGCACCATTAACTTCTCAGTTAATGACAAAGTGGAGCTTAAAAGGAAATCAGGCTTTCTATATGTAAGGGATGCATAGGTGCTTAACCTTTTAACAGATGATACAAATTATTTTTACACTATCAGGTTACACTTTAACCCCAAACGGTCAATGTTCTTAAACAGTAGCATCACATTAATGTATGCTTTAGAACTGAACACACAAGCGTTCAGCAGCATCAAACTAGCACAAACCGCCAAAAACCGGAACCTGAAATAGGTCAAGGCTGGTTTGTTTCAAGTTAAAAGAGCTCGACTAAAGAGATTTAACTGTGAGTTTAGCCTACACTCAAACCATTGGACCAGACAGTTAGACTTCAGTTTGAGATGCAACCCACATCAATCAGCTAGTGATGAAGGAAAGTTATTGAGAAATCAGTGCCAGATATACATACACATATTGGTTTAGAGCGGTTTTTGATTGTAAAAAGTGCTTGATCTCTGCAGATTCACACCAGACCACTATTTCAATGAATAGAGAACATTTTGAGCAAGTGTTCGTGTTTGGCCCCCAAAGAGTAAATCACTTTTCTGTTTGCTAATCATAAGCTCTTAATAACTTTACAAGATCTCCTATATTGTGCTTTGAGTACAGTATGATGTATATAATCTACGTACATAGTTTTGGGTAGTGTAAGCGAATGCATGCGTTTTTATTTAGTGTTTTATGTGTGATAATGTAAGTCTGCAACATTGTCATTTTGCATTGCAGGCAAGCAAGCGAGTTTACAAAGGGATTTAAGGAAGTGTTATGGTGGTTTAGTTCGTTTTTTTTTTTTGGTGAAGTAAAAAGCAGATAGCGAAACCGTTATAAACTCTTTTATCCGTTGAGTTTAGATGAGAGCTTTCATTCTCAACAAAGCTTTACAATGCAGTCGTGTATGAATGTGGTCTGGATGTGTTTCAGTGGGCTTCAGTTAGTTGGAAAAACACATGTGATGCTTCTGCTAAATCATGTTAACAGCTGTAAATGCAAACAGTCCAACATGTATGTTATCAACATATGTGGTGTGCCACAAGGCTCTGTGCTTAGCCCTCTGCTGTTTACTAGGCAGACTCGTCTAGTCTCCATTAACAGATAATGTTCTGCAACTAAATACTGATAAAACTGAGGTGATGATTATTGCCCCTGACCACATTACCCCAAGATTAGGCAGGTTATCGGGGGTCTATCATCATCTGACTGCAGTGATATAAGAAATCGGTGTCGTTTTTGACAGATCTATATGTTTTAACAGTCACATAAAGTCAGTAGTTCGTTCATGTTTTTTCCATCTTGGGAACATTGCAAAAATGAGATCTATGGTTTCATAAAAAGAGATGTTCATGCCTTTATCTCTTCATGATTGGACTATTGCAATGTTTGAATATGTCTATTACAAGTTGTACAGAATGCGGCTGCAAGGCTTATGACCAGCAGGAGTTCGCACATTACTCCAGTGCTTAA
>CM041797.1:55383397-55385897 GCA_023376895.1 Aspiorhynchus laticeps
CAATCACGACACAGTTCAGATCGGCTAATCACAGCGCAGATCACTGCATCCACTCACCATCTCACAGTCCATGCCAAACAGAGGGCTGCTGTCCGTCACGCGGCCGTCGCTCACTGTACACACGAATCCCTCGCAGCTCCAGCCACCTGCACGGCATCATGGGAAAATGACATCAGCACATGTGTGTGTTGTATGTCTCAGATATGTGTGTGTGTGTGTCAGATATGTGTGTGTGTGTGTCTCACCCTTCACAGGATAACTCTGTTTGATCATCTCCTGTTGGGTCAGCAGGAAGCTGCTCAGGCCGGCGGCGCTCAGACCGAAGCGGCGAATCACGGGATGCCACCTCAGTGCAGCTGCGACACACAGAGGGTCATGTGACACGGATCATCAGCGGCCGACGGATCGGCGAGGAGCGAACGACTCACCTGGTAGCGCCGCGCGCGTCTCTGCTGCTCTGTCACACACCGCGACCTCAGCGCTGAGGAGGTCAGCGGTCAGCAGGTCACCAGAGGAGGGCGCCAGAGTCCATCTCTGAGACACACAGCGCTGATCAGTAACTACAGTCAGCAGTGTTTGTGTAATAATAATGATGTGTGTGTGACTCACTGCGCTGTATTTGTTTCTCAGGTGTCTGAAGAGACTGAAGTATCTGTAGAAGTGACTCTGTGTGAGTCCGTCCAGAACCATCACGTTCACACGGGACACTCGCTCATCACCCACACCGAACCAGCTGAACACACAACACACCGTCACCTGACTGTCAGAGAGAGAGAGAGAGAGTGTGTGTGTGTGTGTGTGTGTACCTGGGCTTCCTCACACGGTGTACGCGTCTGAGTGTGATGTAGTGGATCAGATCACACACGTCCTTCACTGACAGCACATCCTGATCCACAGAAACGCACACACTCAGTGAATGAACCCGAATCAACACACTGACTTCATCAAGTGCAGCACAGTGACTGAGTGAGTCTGATTAAATGTGACTGAATGAGTCTGAATGAGTGAATGTGAATGAGTCTGAATGAATGAATCTGAATGAGTCTTAAAGAGTGAATGTGAATCAGTGAGTCTGAATGAGTGAATGTGAATGAGTCTGAACAAATCTGAGTGATTCTGAATGCGAGTCTGAGTGAGTGAGTGAGTGAGTGAATGAATTTGAGTCAAGTCACCTTTATTTATATTCAGATTGTGTCAAAGCAGCTTTACAGTATTAAATAGGAAATAGTGTGTAATAATGCAGAAAAACAGTAAACACTCAATTTTCAGTTAAAGTCAGTTCATCATTGATTCAGTGATGTCCTCGTCCAGCTCAGTTCAAATAGTATCTGTGCAATCAAGCTGAGCGATTCTGAGTGAATGAATGAATGAGTATTAATGAGAGTGAATGAGTATTAATGTGAGTGCATGAGAGTGAATGAGTATTAATGAGAGTGAATGAGAGTGAATGAGTATTAATGAGAGTGAATGAGAGTGAATGAGTATTAATGAGAGTGAATGAGAGTGAATGAGTATTAATGAGAGTGAATGAGAGTGAATGAGAGTGAATGAGTATTAATGAGAGTGAGTGAGAGTGAATGAGAGTGAATGAGTATTAATGTGAGTGAATGAGTATTAATGAGAGTGAGTGAGAGTGAGTGAGAGTGAGTGAGAGTGAATGAGTATTAATGAGAGTGAGTGAGAGTGAATGAGTATTAATGAGAGTGAATGAGTATTAATGAGAGTGAATGAGAGTGAATGAGTATTAATGAGAGTGAGTGAGAGTGAATGAGTATTAATGAGAGTGAATGAGAGTGAATGAGTATTAATGAGAGTGAGTGAGAGTGAATGAGTATTAATGAGAGTGAATGAGAGTGAATGAGTATTAATGAGAGTGAGTGAGAGTGAATGAGTATTAATGAGAGTGAATGAGAGTGAATGAGTATTAATGAGAGTGAGTGAGAGTGAATGAGTATTAATGAGAGTGAATGAGAGTGAATGAGTATTAATGTGAGTGCATGAGAGTGAATGAGTATTAATGTGAGTGCATGAGAGTGAATGAGTATTAATGAGAGTGAATGAGTATTAATGAGAGTGAATGAGAGTGAATGAGTATTAATGAGAGTGAGTGAGAGTGAATGAGTATTAATGAGAGTGAATGAGTATTAATGTGAGTGCATGAGAGTGAATGAGTATTAATGTGAGTGCATGAGAGTGAATGAGTATTAATGAGAGTGAATGAGAGTGAATGAGTATTAATGAGAGTGAGTGAGAGTGAATGAGTATTAATGTGAGTGAATGAGTATTAATGTGAGTGCATGTGAGTGAATGAGTATTAATGAGAGTGAGTGAGAGTGAATGAGTATTAATGAGAGTGAATGAGTGAGAGTGAATGAGTATTAATGAGAGTGAGTGAGAGTGCATGAGAGTGAATGAGTATTAATGAGAGTGAATGAGTGAGAGTGAATGAGTATTAATGAGAGTGAGTGAGAGTGCATGAGAGTGAATGAGTATTAATGAG
>CM041797.1:55395897-55400897 GCA_023376895.1 Aspiorhynchus laticeps
TACTGAAGCATTTTTCAGTAGCACTTTAGTTCAGGGACCAATTCTCACTTTTAACTAGTTGCTCATTAACATGCATATTGGCTATTTATTAATACTTATAAAGCACATATTCTGCTTGAGCATATTCTCTATCTCTAATCCTACCTCATACCTTAACTTAACTATCTTCCTAACTATTAATAATCAGCAAATTCTGAGTTTAATGAGGCAGAAGTGTTAGTTATTAGTGAGGAGTGTCTCATGTTGTGCTCAGGTCTGGTGGACGCGAGGAACACGGCTCTGCTGGCGCGCCGGATGATGTCTGACGGCTGTCTGCTGACCGTCACCAAGTCTCTGAGGAGGGTGAGTCCTGTCTGCAGAGGTGACTCCGCCCCCTGCGTCACACGCAGCCAATCAGGAGCCGGCGCTGAGCTGTGCTGAACCAGCGTCTCTCTCTCTGTGTGTGTCGCAGGCGCCGCTGAAGCCCAGACCTGTGTGTGTGAGCGTCTCCAGCGAGCGTCCCGCCGCGCAGCAGCAGACGAGTGTGTGTCGGTCGCTGGTGTCGCCCCGCACCGTCCTCTCCAGCACACACACACCGACCAGAGCACCGGAGACCCTCAACACACTCGCTGCGCTCTCGGACACCACCTACGACCCCGAGACCACAGACGCCTGCTGGAGCGACGGAGTGCTGCTCGCCGAGGAGGAGGAGGAGCTGGGCTCTCTGGGGGCGGAGCCTGAGGCAGAGGAGGAGCCGGGCTCTCTGGGGGTGGAGCTTAAGGCCAAAGAGGAGGAGCCGGGCTCTCTGGGGGCGGAGCCTGAGGCGGAGGAGCCGGGCTCTCTGGGGGTGGAGCCTGAGGCAGAGGAGAAGGAGGAGCTGGGTTCTCTGGGGGTGGAGCTTAAGGCCAAAGAGGAGGAGCCAGGCTCTCTGGGGGCGGAGCCTGAGACCACCTCAGACCACTACAAACCCTCCAGACCGGCCTCCAGCTCCTCAGCTCTGTTTAAAACCCCCAAACCCCCGCGGTGCACAGACCCGTACGGGCCGCTCTCACGCTTCTTAGGACGCAGCAGCGTGTCGTTCAGTGTTTACACAGACCCTCCCGCCGTGTCCCGCGCGGTCAGCCGCTCGGCTAAGATCACGGCTCCTCTGTGCGGCTGCGGGCGCAGGGCCCGGCGTCTGACGGTGGGGAACGGAGGGCCCAACCACGGCCGAGGGTTTTACTGCTGCCCCGTCAGACGCCAGGCCTGCGGCTTCTTCAAGTGGGAGTCTGGACTGATCGGGTCCAGCACACAGAACCGGCTCAGAACACCACAGACCTGCGGCTCCGGACCCCTGCGCTGACTCTGTGTCTCTGTGTCACCTACGAGTGCCTTTTGAACAGAAAACACGTTTTCAGTATGTTTATGACCTCTGTTAGAGACATTTGCAGACGTAACTTGAACATCTCCACATGCATTCTCTCTGTTTTTGGGAGATAATCAACTAATTAGTGCGATATTCCTTTGAGAATAGCACACTGATTGTGATTGTGTGTCTTTGTGTTTCAAAGAAACCTGTGAAATAATATTTATAATAAAACACGTTTGATGCATATTTAATGAACTCTGTCAGGGACATGTAAGCATATGCATGGACAATGCACACTGTTGCCATCACTATGCATTAAAGACCTTTAAATATGGCATGATGCTTCAATGAAAGCCATAACTTAAACACTTTTGTACAGCACCAGTCTCTTTACAGACTCTTGAACTTGGCTAATGTTATGCAATCAGCTCATTTCATGTCATGGTTTCTCCAGCACCACAGAAGATGTGTTAAAGTAGACATCAGGCCTTGATATTAGACGTACTAACGTAAGAAAAGCAATATTTTGAGCAGGTAGATCTGTGTTAATTCATATGCATCCATGCTATAGTTTTATTCATAGTCAGATAGCAGTGATGCACAAAGAAAACAGGTTATAAAACTAGAAATTATAATGCATAAGCATGCAAAACATTACCGTGCACATGTGAAGAGTTTCTCAAAGGCTCAAACAAGATCCTTTCAATGAAATCAATGACAAAAACCCTGAGAAAATAACAATATTTACAGATGACTGTACTGTATACCAAACATAAAGCTGAAAATAATGCTCTATGAACCATTTATGTTAAATTATGCTCTGAAAATCTACCGAGAGGTTTGGAAATTTGATTATATATAATGCTTTATATGTTTATTTAATATGCATTATAATGCATTGTAAGATATGATTGTAGTTATAATGCATTATGATATTTATGCATTGTCGCAGCTTTAAATGCATTAAAGCAACCAATTTCATATGCAATAAATAATCAGCACATTTTGTAATGCATTTTAACTTAAATTATTTATAATTGATACTATGTATTACAACGATTATGAATTACTCTTAGAATACATTATGCACAAAGGCTTTAAAAAGTAAACTTTTTTATACAAATACAAGTCATTCTATATATTTTCATAACTTCAAAAAAAAAGGAAACACGTGTGGTGCATAACGCGTTTCGTAAATCACGTGTCCCTCACGGCGCTCTGTATGACGCGCGCGGCGGAGAGCGTGGAGCGCGACAGACACACACACACACGCGCGCGTGAGGAGCCGGGGTTTCTTCATCTCGAGCAGCAGAGAGAGTGTTTGATAAACAGCGGTCATGTCTGAGACGCGCAAGAGGAGCTGGAGGCGCTTCGGCGGACGCGCGCACAAGAAACAGAGGGGCTCCCGCGAGCTGGAGGTGGGCGCGCAGGGCGTGCTCGTCACCTGCAACATGAACGAGCGCAAGTGCACGAGCGAAGCCTTCAGTCTGCTCAACGAGTACGCGGACGCGCTCTACGGCCCTGAGCAGGTGACGTCATACACGTGTTTCTATCACTGTCACTATAGAGATGTGTTACTGTGTTAGTGCACTATACTATCACTGTCACTATAGAGTATCACTATACTATCACTGTCATTATAGAGTATCACTATACTATCACTGTCACTATAGAGTATCACTATACTATCACTGTCATTATAGAGTATCACTATACTATCACTGTCACTATAGAGTATCACTATACTATCACTGTCACTATAGAGTATCACTATACTATCACTGTCACTATAGAGCAGGGCTGTCCAAACTCGGTCCTGGAGGGCCGGTGTCCTGCAGAGTTTAGCTCCAACTTGCCTCAACACACCTGCATGGAAGCTTCTAGTATACCTATTAAGACCTTGATTAGCTGCTTCAGGTGTGTTTAATTAGGGTTGGAGCTAAACTCTGCAGGACACCGGCCCTCCAGGACCGAGTTTGGACACCCCTGCTATAGAGTATCACTATACTATCACTGTCATTATAGAGTATCACTATACTATCACTGTCAATATAGAGTATCACTGCCACTATCACTGTCACTATAGAGTATCACTGCCACTATCACTGTCATTATAGAGTATCACTATACTATCACTGTCATTATAGAGTATCACTATACTATCACTGTCACTATAGAGCATCACTATACTATCACTGTCACTATAGAGTATCACTATACTATCACTGTCACTATAGAGTATCACTATACTATCACTGTCACTATAGAGTATCACTATACTATCACTGTCATTATAGAGTATCACTATACTATCACTGTCAATATAGAGTATCACTGCCACTATCACTGTCACTATAGAGTATCACTGCCACTATCACTGTCATTATAGAGTATCACTATACTATCACTGTCATTATAGAGTATCACTATACTATCACTGTCACTATAGAGCATCACTATACTATCACTGTCACTATAGAGTATCACTGCCACTATCACTGTCATTATAGAGTATCACTATACTATCACTGTCATTATAGAGTATCACTATACTATCACTGTCACTATAGAGCATCACTATACTATCACTGTCACTATAGAGTATCACTATACTATCACTGTCACTATAGAGTATCACTGCCACTATAGAGTATCACTGTACTATCACTGTCACTATAGAGTATCACTGCCACTATAGAGCATCACTATACTATCACTGTCACTGTAGAGTATCACTGCCACTATCACTGTCACTATAGAGTATCACTATACTATCACTGTCACTATAGAGCATCACTATACTATCACTGTCACTATAGAGTATCACTATACTATCACTGTCACTATAGAGCATCACTATACTATCACTGTCACTATAGAGTATCACTGTCACTATAGAGCATCACTATACTATCACTGTCACTATAGAGTATCACTGCCACTATCACTGTCACTATAGAGTATCACTATACTATCACTGTCAATATAGAGTATCACTGCCACTATCACTGTCACTATAGAGTATCACTGCCACTATCACTGTCATTATAGAGTATCACTATACTATCACTGTCATTATAGAGTATCACTATACTATCACTGTCACTATAGAGCATCACTATACTATCACTGTCACTATAGAGTATCACTATACTATCACTGTCACTATAGAGTATCACTGCCACTATAGAGTATCACTGTACTATCACTGTCACTATAGAGTATCACTGCCACTATAGAGTATCACTATACTATCACTGTCACTCTAGAGTATCACTATACTATCACTGTCATTATAGAGTATCACTATACTATCACTGTCACTATAGAGTATCACTATACTATCACTGTCACTATAGAGCATCACTATACTATCACTGTCACTATAGAGTATCACTATACTATCACTGTCACTATAGAGTATCACTGCCACTATAGAGTATCACTGTACTATCACTGTCACTATAGAGTATCACTGCCACTATAGAGTATCACTATACTATCACTGTCACTATAGAGTATCACTATACTATCACTGTCACTATAGAGCATCACTATACTATCACTGTCACTATAGAGCATCACTATACTATCACTGCCACTATAGAGTATCACTATACTATCACTGTCACTATAGAGTATCACTGCCACTATAGAGTATCACTGTACTATC
>CM041797.1:55418397-55420897 GCA_023376895.1 Aspiorhynchus laticeps
TCTCCACCAAACGTTATATTTTTATTCCTATAGTCTATATCCTGAAGGTTTTTACAGAGGGATTTGTTCATATATAATTTGATTGATTATATACAACATTTTAATCCCCCCAAAATTGTGAAAATATGGCATTTTCTGACTTATGGAGTGACAGAAATGGCATGAAACTTTTAATATGTCAAAAAAAATTAAACAGGAATTTTGAAACTGACATCATCCAGTGTTTAGATTCTTGTATTAGAAATGTATGCAAATTGGCGCATATTTCATTCAATAATGACTCATTTGCATATTTAAACCTAACATTTTAGAAAACTTGCAATACAAAAAATGTTTGCAATTATCAATGTAATCAATCAGCTGGGTAAGTAAGGAGATAACTATTAGTTGTTTTTTTACCCTATTCACCTGCAGTGTCTCGCCTTAAGCAGTTTATGATTATGATTCAGACCAGAACAGTTTTTCGTTATTGGACTCGTGTTTGATTAAAAACATCTTAATGATGGATTTGTCTTCTCCAGATGTTAAACTGCTCCTATTATGGGTTATGAAAGATTAATATTGTGGTTTTGTGAGTCCCTAACAACAGGTTGAGATGCATGCAAGCTCAAAAACACTTTCATTGTCTTATAATATGCATTTATTTTATCTTATTTGCTCAACGACTCCCAAACGATTCATTTTTCCAAACTCCGCCTTTGTGTGGCGCTACTCTGCTCTGATTGGTCGATCTCATTTAAAGCAGAGCGCAGTGCTACTTTGTGTACAGCGTTACCGGGGAAACGCTATTGTTTATGCTCCACCTAGTGGCAACAAGTGGGCGGGACATATGCTAATGTTTGATGTTGACGTCAAACAGGGATTGGTTTTAAAAACGACTCGTTTCGATGATTCAGAGATTTTGAGAGACGATTTATACACGGAGCACTTTCAGATTATAAACTCAGCAGGGTGTTTTTATTCACTTACTGCATGAAACATCAATATATATAATAGCGGGTCTTTAACTGATGGACTGGAGTGGTGTGGATTATTGTGTATTACTCTCATTCTGACGGCACCCATTCACCTCAGAGCATCCGGGTGTCTCCGCATGTCTCCTCAGGTGTTACGCCGGAGAGCCGGTCCCGTACCGGACCTGTGTTCAGGGCGTCTCCGCTGTGACTCTGTCTCTCTTCAGGTGAGACGCGCTCGCTCTCAGTGAAGCTGTTGCTCTGCACGAGCGGCTCTCTCTCACCTGTGTCCGGCTCCAGCAGGTTCTTCTTCAGGAGAGCGAGCGCCGGCGTGGTTTACGAGGAGATACGAGAGGACGAGGCTGTCCTGCCCACGCTGGAGCGGAGGATCATCGCCCGAGTGGAGAGCGTAGCTCGAATCTATGGCCTCAACACATGAGCATCTGGACGTATGAGCAAACACTCATTCATTTGTGTGCTTCTGTATAAGATTATATTTCAGATCTGAACTTACGTCGCTATCTTTTCTCTCCGCGTTGCATTTCGGGAAGGCGTCGCCATATTAGCAGAACACTTGTCCGTTTCCATGGTTACTTCTCATTGTTTATATGGATAACTGCTTATCTTTTGTTTTGTTTTAATTATTAATTGCATCGTTTGCTGGGAAGAGAAGCTAATTTCATTAACAATGTTGATCTGATTACCATCATATTAAATTATCCAAATAAAAGTGTGTTCAACAAGCTGACGGAAGTCCATCCATTTCTTTGTTGGAAACTTATAAATGACAAACTCATTATAAATATTAATTTTTCCATGGCCACGGAGGAGAATCAGAGATTGTGGCTCACAGTCCCTCATGTATTTTTATATTTATGTCAACAAACGTCAAGCAAAATCTAATCCCAGGAGCTTGTGAACAGTTTTATAGCATTTTAATATGCTGTGGTATTAAAGTATTAGTATTTTGTTCCCTTGTAGAAAGCGCTTATGCATTAAGACTGATATTTAATGTAATATTTTGGGCTGTTTTTCTGGTGTGTACAGAATGTGGTCTTTTATTATCACTGTCTCTGTGCATTAAGCATGTACATGCATTAAGCTTACGATCGCTATGACAGTTTTTTCAATACTTGTCCTAAACTCTTAACACAGGTAGCACAACATCTGTTTGTGTAGGCTATACAATTAATGCATTTCTTGTTGCTTTGACACAAAATGCATACAGTTAACACAAATTTAAAATGCTTGAACTTCTTTCAAGCTCAACCGAGACCAAAACAATGTCATTTTACTGCTTTCACGCTGTCTGTCAGAACAGATAACATCAACTTATAAGCTGAAGTCAAAGTGAGCAGCTGTTCATATTGTGCATTTGAAACACAAATATATCCCGTTGTTTATTCATTAATGAGAAACAGCTGCTTGCAAATATATAATGTTATGCAACTATATAAACAACAGCTGATTCCCGTCTAGGAAGCACACTCAGGTGTTGAGGTTCTTTCAATCACATGACCATATGATATACAGTAAACGAGGAGCTC
>CM041797.1:55438397-55443397 GCA_023376895.1 Aspiorhynchus laticeps
TTATCGGGCCGATGCCGATATTTACATTTAAAGCCATTATCGGCCGATGCCGATATTTACATTTAAAGCCATTATCGGCCGATGCCGATATTTACATTTAAAGCCATTATCGGGCCGATATTTACATTTAAAGCCATTATCGGCCGATGCCGATATTGGTCCGATAATATCGGGCGTCCCTAATAATAACATAACTATATCTGTAATAATAACTGTAATGATAAGTTTAGCAATAACTATAATGTTAACAACAATAGTAATAACTGTAACAACTGTCACAATAACTATATCTTTAACAATATCTATAATAATAACCTGAACATTAAAAAAATGTTAACAGTAATAATAACTCTAACAATAATGTTAAAGATAACTAACAAAAACGATGATGACAACTCAATAAATATGAAGATAACTTTAATGATAATGGTAACTATAACGATTAATATAACATGATAATTTCAATAGTAACTCTAATGGTACATTTAACCAAAACTACAATGATCACTTTAACGATAACTACAGTAATAACCGTTAATAAGAACTATAGCAGTAATAATAATGTTAATGATAACTGTAACAGTTATGATAACTTTAACTATAGTTATAATCATAACTCCAACAATAACTGGCACAATAACTATAACTTTAATGATTGTTTGAATAATAACTATAATTTTAACAATAACTACAACAATAACTATAATGTGAATAGTAACTATAGTGATAACTGTAATGTTAATAATAACAATAACCTTGATGATGATGTTAGTGATAGCGATGATAGCTCTTTGTGTGTGTGTGTGTGTGTGTCTGAGTTAGTTTGTGTGTGTGTCTGAGTTAGTTTGTGTGTGTGTGTGTCTAAGTTAGTTTGTGTGTGTGTTTGTGTCTGAGTTAGTTTGTGTGTGTGTGTGTCTGAGTTAGTTTGTGTGTGTGTGTGTCTGAGTTAGTTTGTATGTGTGTGTGTGTCTGAGTTAGTTTGTGTGTGTGTGTGTGTCTAAGTTAGTTTGTGAGTGTGTGTGTGTGTGTGTGTCTGAGTTAGTTTGTGTGTGTGTGTGTGTGTCTAAGTTAGTTTGTGAGTGTGTGTGTGTGTGTGTGTGTCTGAGTTAGTTTGTGTGTGTGTGTGTTTCGCTGAGCAGGTTTGTTGTTTGCATGTGACTGACGGTGTGTTTCTCCGCAGAAATCGAATAAGGTGGAGGTTCACGAGACGTATCGTCTGCTGAAACGCAAGAACATGATCATCGAGGCGGTGCGCAGCAGCAAGATCATCGAGGGCTTTTACACGTAAGAGTCTCGCTCGTGCGCTCTCACCGCTGGAGACACAGCAGAAGAACTGACGTGTGTGTGTGTGTGTGTGTGCCAGGCTGCAGAAGCTGCTGATGGAGGAGGATAAGAAGGATGGCATCAACACTAAAGTGTGTAAGAAGACCGTGATGAGGCTGATCCGCTCGCTGTCTCGAGAGGGGCTTCTCAAACTCTACCACACCATCGTCATACAGGACGGAGTGCAGAAGAAGGTGCGGACACACACATTCACTTACACACACACACACACACACACACACACACACAAGACATCACAAACACTCACAGCAGCTGATATGCGCGCACACTCACACTCATTCGTACACATCAGCTGATACGCACACTCAAACACACTCTCATACACAGCAGCTGATACACACACACACACACACACACACACACACACACACACACACAGAGCAGCTGATACAGACACACACACACAGAGCAGCTGATACACACACACACACACAGAGCAGCTGATACAGACACACACACACAAGACAACACAGCAGCTGATATGCATGCACACACACACTCACACTCATTCGTACACATCAGCTGATACGCACACTCAAACAAACACTCATACACAGCAGCTGATACACACACACACACACAGAGCAGCTGATACAGACAGACACACACACACACACACACACACACACACACACACACAGAGCAGCTGATACACACACACACACACACACTCTCGTACACTGCAGCTGATACATGCTTATTAGGGATGCACGATATTATCGGACCGTTATCGGAATCGCAAACATCAGACAACAAAACAACATCAAAGTCATAGGCTATAGTGAAGAGATACGTTTTTAACTTTGATTTAAATATATGTAATGTTGGTGCAGTTCTAATATGGATCGGTAACGTGTTCCAAAGTTTAGGTGCGGCTACGGCAAAAGCTCAATCACCCCTAGATTTAAATTTTGACTTCGGAACAGTCAACAAACTCTGGTTGGCAGACCTAAGAGTTCTTTCCGGATGATATTCACACAACAAGTCAGAGAGGTAAGGGGGAGCGAGGCCATTTAAACATTCAAGCACTTCAAATCAATTCTAGAGCGTACTGGGAGCCAATGTAAAGACATTAACACAGGAGTAATATGTATTTACGAACACCGGTTAAAAGATGCGCAGCCGCATTTTGGACCATTTGTAATCTAGATATTGAAGAACTGTTTATTCCCAGGTACGGGGAATTACAGTAATCAATTCTAGAGGAAATAAAAGCATGAATTGCAATTTCAAAGTGCTTAAAAGAAAGGAATGTCTTCACTTTAGCCAACATTCATAATTGGTAAAAACTCAAAAATCAAATTTAAATGCATCGAAAAAGACGCCCAAGTTTTTTACACCTGATTTAACGGAAGGAGATAAAACACCAGAATTTACATGAGAAATGTTTGGGACTTCTGAAGAACCAAACACAATCTCGGTTTTACTCTCATTTAGATTAAAAAAATTCAAAGACATCCAGGCTTTGACATCGGAAGGGAGTCTACTCCATTTTTGTGCTTCAGGGTATTGAGTATTGTCTGCATAGCAGTGATGGTACAAGCCATGCTTTTCAAAAATAGAGGCTAAAGGAAACATATATAAAGAAAACAATAAAAGGGGCAGAATAGAGCCTTGGGGGACCCCACAAGTCAAGGGGACCGCCCCAGAAAAATATCGTCCAATATTGATTGAGAAGCTTCTATTTTTAAGATATGACTGAAACAAGCTTAATGCAGTTCCTCTGATGCACACAACTTGCTCTAGCCGAGCAAGCAAGACCTCATGGTCAACTGTGTCAAATGCCGCACTTAAATGCCGATTTAATGCCGATATGTCTTGCCGATCAGAGGAATAACTCACATGTGCTCAAGGTGTGATGGTGATGAGATCACGTCAGCAGTGTGGTGATTCTTGAAGCACACTATGTCTGAATGGTGATTAGATTGATTTGATTGTTTTGGATCACAGCATTTGATTTGAGAATGCAAGTACAGACTGACGTGCAGTAGAGTCAGCAGTCACTAGAGCGTGCCCCGGGTCCTAATGCCCGTCTGATAAGGCCTTTTATTTACTTAAGGGGCACTGTCGGCCTACTTGTAATTAGGGGTGTGCGATATTTATCGTCTGTGATGATATCGTAATGCTTGTTTTAACGATGTGCGATTTCACATTGAGTAATTTTCAAAAACCATTCAAAACAGCCCTACAGAGCGCATGCATACATCACGTGAAGTCTGCGAGTGTGCTTTTAGAGCGAGTTCTTTCACTGCATGATTCAGTCTATTAAAATACATTTAGAATTATCACAAAATTCAAGATATGGGGGCAGAAAATGTACATATTTATACCACTTCATATAGTTAATCAATATCACACAGAGAGTGCCTCTTTTCTCCAAATATTAACATGATTACAAATGTGATAATGTGATTTTTTTTGCAACAGTTTAGTAAATAAGAAGTTAATTAAGAGACTTACCTTTTTCCTCTTTTTGCTGCAACAAAAATAACTCCAAACACAGCCACAGCACTGTTTTGTGTCTCTGATTCGTTCCTGAATTAATCAATCGTTTAAATGATTCGGTTCAATCGCAGTGACTCACTTATTAACAGTGACTTAATACACTCTAAAAGATCGTTAGATTTTTTTATAACTCTTTTGCTACTAATGTTAAATCTACAAATAAAATATTAAGGTTACCACTACATCTGTCAGGAAAAAAAAGCAGTTATTAATTTTTTTAATAGTTATTTTCAAACCTTTTAGTGTTCTCTCATTATAAAATAAATTTGTTGTTTATTTCTAAGAAGTATTTGCTTAAAACTGACCAAGATTAAGACTTGGTGTTGGTTCCAAGCAACAGAAAAGGAAATATATCGGTATCGGCATCAGCTATCTGCAAAAATATCGGCAAATCAGATATCGTCAAAAATCGACATATCAGATATCGGCAAAATATCGGCATATCAGATATCGGCAAAACCGGCATATCAGATATTGGCAAAAATCAACATATCAGATATCGGCAAAATATCGACATATCAGATATCGGCAAAATCGACATATCAGATATCGGCAAAATATCGACATATCAGATATCGGCAAAAATCGACATATCAGATATCGGCAAAACCGGCATATCAGATATTGGCAAAAATCAACATATCAGATATTGGCAAAAATCGACATATCAGATATCGGCAAAACCGGCATATCAGATATTGGCAAAAATCAACATATCAGATATTGGCAAAAATCGACATATCAGATATCGGCAAAACCGGCATATCAGATATTGGCAAAAATCAACATATCAGATATCGGCAAAAATATCGACATATCACATCGTGCATCCCTAATTAATACTAATAACAGTTTTAATGTTAATAACCTTATTAATAATGCTACTGTTAATAAAGCAGAGTAGGCATGAACGAGACACGCTAATGCATGTTAAGCTTCCTCCTCATAGAAACATGTTATGAGTATGATTATGTTATGAGCGCTCAGGTGGAGTTCGTGGTTCACCCGTCTGTGATGCCTGACGATCCGCTGCTCAAAAGCACCATAGAGCAGATCCGCCTGCGCATGTCCAGCTCTGCCTCGGCCGCCCGGTGAGAGACAGCACACTACCCACAATCCCACACTCTCACGTACACCGCTTAATGTAGATT
>CM041797.1:55448397-55855897 GCA_023376895.1 Aspiorhynchus laticeps
CACTCACACACTGAGTCTGAGTCTGCTGTTGCGTTAGTGAAGCGGTTTCTCTGCGTCCGCAGCGGCTCAGAGCAGCGTGAAGGCGGCGCCCCCTGCTGTCCTGGAGGAGGAGGTGCGCACCAGCTCAGAGCCGTCCAGCAGGAACCAGGAGGTGCGCGGAGGACGAAACCTCAAACGCAAGAGAGAGAAGAAGAGCAGCAAACCTGCCCGCAAGAAGAAGAGAGGTGACTAACACTAGCAGGACATTAGCACTGAACACTCATGAAGTCATGCGTTTAAACTGTGTGTGTGTGTGTGTGTGTGTGTCAGTGCGACTGAGCAGGCAGAGCCAGGCTCAGGACGAGACGGACCGCCGCGCTCTCCTGCAGATGACCAGACAGAGAGTGACCTGGACACACATGGAGGACAGCCTGCTGATGCTGTGCCGCGTCGCCAGCCACTTCCTCAACCGCAAGGTACACACACACACACACACATGCACACACACACTCGCACACACACACACACACTCACACACACACTCACATGCACGCACACTCTCACACACTCGCACGCACACTCACACACACACACACTAATACATCAGTGTTGGGGAAAGTTACTTTTAAAAGTAATGCATTACTCCCTAAAAAAGTAACTAATTATGTTACTTTGTTACTTATTATGGAAAGTAATGCGTTTCCTTTTGTTTGTGTGTGTGTGCGTGTCTCTCTCTGTGTCTGTGTGCGTGCGTGTGTCTCTCTCTGTGTGTGTGTGTGTGTGTGTGTGTGTGTGTGCAGCTGAAGGGACCGTTCGTGCCCTGGACGGTGGTGCGAGACGTGCTGCACGCTGAGTTTGAGTTATCTCTGGATAAAACCTCGCTGTCTGTCGGCCGTCGAGCACGCTACATCATGAAGAACCCGCAGACCTGCCTGAACTACAGGTGTACACACACTCGCACACTCTCACACGCACTCTCACACACACACACAAACTCACACACACTCGCGCACACACACACACACTCTCTCACACACACTCGCACACACACACACTCTTCTCTCACACACTCGCACACTCACACACACTCGCACACTCATACACTCTCACACACACACACTTTCTCACACACTCACACACTCTCTCACACACACTCACTCACACACTCTCACACACACTCACACACTCTCACACACACTCACACACTCTCTCACACACACTCACACACACTCGCACACTCACACACTCACACACACTCACACACTCTCACACACACACTCACACAAACTCGCACACTCATACACTCTCACACACACACACTTTCTCACACACTCACACACTCTCTCACACACACTCACACACACTCACGCACACTCACACACTCTCACACACACTCACACACACTCACACACTCTCTCTCACACACACTCTCTCTCTCTCACACACACACACTCTCTCTCTCTCTCTCACACACACACACTCTCACGTCACAGACTTCTGCTGATTCATGTACAGTTCATTATAATGACTGCAGACCGACACAAACACACAGTTCAGTCTCTGTTGATGCTTGTGTCTTCAGGATTTGTCTGGCTGAGATGTATCAGGATAAAGAGCTGATGGCCAAATTCATGAACCGAACTGGCGACTATAACGATGCGAAGGTGAGACGCGCCGCTGAAATTATTCATTGATGTCTTGTGGTTCTTTATAATGATTCTGAAGTTATGAATCCGTTCTCAGTTGAATGGCATGTTCTGCTTGAAACCTAAACCTTCTACACGTCCACAAAAACTATTCATTCTCTTGATACCTGTGAAAAAGGCCCTTCATCGTGTTCATCCAGATTTAGTTTTAGAATTTAAAAAAAACAATTCTAATGTGTTTTTCACCCATGAAAATGGCCAAAGAAGCTTGCTTAATAAACAGTAAAGCATTAATAAATAGTACTTTGAAATCGGATCGTGGCTCAATGAATCACATTGATTTGTGAAGTGTCTATAGATTCAAACTTCACTGTGTGTGTGTTACAGGTGTGTGCTGCAGAGTATAAGGAGTTTGTTCGTGCTCTGAGGTCAAAGTTCAGCTCCAGCTACGGCTTCAGCGACATCATCATACCAGACACTAGAGAGCAGCTCTTCAACAAGTACACACTCACACACACACTCACGCACTCGCACACACACACACTCACGCACTCACACTCACACACTCGCACACACACACACACACACACACTCACGCACTCGCACACACACTCACGCACTCGCACACACACTCACTCACGCACTCACACTCACACACTCGCACACACACACACTCGCACACACACTCTCGCACACACACACTCGCACACACACTCTCGCACACACACACTCGCACACACACACACACTCTCACACACACTCTCTCACTCGCACACACACACACACTCACTCTCACACACACTCACACTCTCACACACACACACTCACACTCTCACACTCACACAAACACACACACACACTCATACACACACTCACACACACACACTTACACACACTCACACTCTCACACACACACACACACACACACACACTCATACACACACTCACACACACACACTTACACACACTCACACTCTCACACACACACACTCACACTCTCACACACACTTTCACACACTCACACAAACACTCACACTCTCACACACATACACACACACTCACACACACACACACACTTACACACACACACACACACATACTCACACTCTCACACACTCATACACACGCACTCATCCACACACACACACACACAATTTTCCAATTCACAATTTCTCAACATTTTCTGTTTTATTTTTAAGTGTAGTTGAAGTTTTATAAAAAAAAAATCATTTTTATTCGTTTATTTTTTTATATTAATGTTTCTGTATGGCTTTAAATTGTTTATCTCATGGTTAGATCTAATACTTCTATCAGTTAGTTGTGAAGGAATTAATTTTCACTTATTTTTATTTAACTTCAGCTTATTTCCATTAACAAAAACTTTTTTTAATAGTTTTACTAAATAATAACACTGACACACTCTTATTCTCTGTGGACGTCTTTCAGTCTAAGTGTGTGTGTGTGTGTGTGTGTTTTCTCAGGTTTAAGGTGTTTGCGATCGGAGACGGATCAACTGAACGCACTAAAGACATCGTCAAGAGGTGTGCGTGTGCTCTAAATTAATCTTTATTATTGTTTAGTAAATTTATAAAATTATTTATTTATATAGATTAAAAAAAGAAAAGTAAATGTAAGATGACTGAGAAGGCTTCAGTTCTTGTGCTGCTGGTTTTTAATTTGCATTAGAAGACGTTAATGTTTTTTGTTTAGACATAAGTTAATCATCTCTGTGTTCATCAGTGGTGTTTGTGTGTAACTGCTTGTGGACTGTAATGATCGTGTGTGTGTTTCAGGATCGACGATATTCATGTTCTGGTGCTGTTTAATTTGATTCAGAGCACACTAGTGCTCACCAACGCCCAGATGAAGAACTACAGGCCCTTCCAGGTACACACACACACACACACACACACATACACACACACGTGTTGATATAGTGTTCATGTGTCACTGATCATGTCCGTCTCTCGGTGTGTCAGACGTTCTGTCTTTACACGCGCTACAGGGAGGAGGTTTTGTCTCAGGCCTTCCAGACGTGTCGTAATCGTGCGCTAGTGAACCGCCGGCGGCCCGCGTCCAGCTACGGCCTGAAGTGCCACGCGCTGCCCTTCCTGCCCATGTCCTACCAGCTCTCACAGCACTACTACAAGTAACTCTCACACACCAAAACATGATTTCAGATAGCCTGCAGTGTGCTCATGTTCACTGTCCGCCGCAGGTTCTTCACGTGGCGTTTCCCCAGCACAATCTATAACGAGGCGTTCGATCTGCTGACGGGTTTGTACGAGGCCGGCGGCAGCGACAGACCCAACAGCTTCTCCTTCCAGAAGGAGCCTGAGACGCCGGGAGCACAGCCGGAGACGGACGAGGACGAGACGCAGGGCATGCTGCAGCTCCCCATGGATGCTCCGGGGGGCGCCAGCGCCTGCTGCCTGACCCTCATGACCCTGGGGCTGCTGTCTGTGGACGTCAGCATCCCGCAGCAGATCGTGGTGGTGGACAGCACGCTGATGGACAGCGATGTAGTCAAGAGGTACTGTACACGGTTAACACGCACTGATATACACTCTGAAGACTCCATATCTGCGATAAAGACTCACTACCGATGTACTCGCTAAAGACTCACTACTGTTAAACATGCTAAAGACTCGTTACCGATATATGCACAAAAGACTCGTTACAGATGTATGCGCCAAAGACTCGTTACCGATATATGTGCTAAAGACTCGTTACCGATATATGCGCCAAAGACTCGTTACCGATATATGCGCCAAAGACTCGTTACCGATATATGCTCCAAAGACTCTTTACCGATATATGCTCCAAAGACTCGTTACCGATATATGCTCCAAAGACTCGTTACCGATGCATGCTCCAAAGACTCTTTACCGATATATGCTCCAAAGACTCGTTACCGATATATGCTCCAAAGACTCGTTACAGCTATATGCTCCAAAGACTCGTTACAGCTATATGCTCCAAAGACTCGTTACCGATATATGCTCCAAAGACTCGTTACCGATGCATGCTCCAAAAACTCTTTACCGATATATGCTCCAAAGACTCGTTACCGATATATGCGCCAAAGACTCGTTACCGATATATGCTCCAAAGACTCGTTACCGATATATGCTCCAAAGACTCGTTACCGATATATGCGCCAAAGACTCGTTACCGATATATGCGCCAAAGACTCGTTACCGATATATGCTTCAAAGACTCGTTACAGACATATGCGCCAAAGACTCGTTACAGATATATGTTCCAAAGACTCGTTACCAATATATGCGCCAAAGACTTGTTACGATATATGCTCCAAAGACTCGTTACCGATATATGCTTCAAAGACTCGTTACCGATATATGCTCCAAAGACTCGTTACAGATATATGCTCCAAAGACTCGTTACGATATATGCTCCAAAGACTCGTTACAGATATATGCTCCAAAGACTCGTTACGATATATGCTCCAAAGACTCGTTACAGCTATATGCTCCAAAGACTCGTTACCGATGCATGCTCCAAAGACTCTTTACCGATATATGCTCCAAAGACTCGTTACCGATATATGCTCCAAAGACTCGTTACCGATATATGCTCCAAAGACTCGTTACAGCTATATGCTCCAAAGACTCGTTACAGCTATATGCTCCAAAGACTCGTTACCGATATATGCTCCAAAGACTCGTTACCGATGCATGCTCCAAAGACTCTTTACCGATATATGCTCCAAAGACTCGTTACCGATATATGCTCCAAAGACTCTTTACCGATATATGCTCCAAAGACTCGTTACCGATATATGCTTCAAAGACTCGTTACAGCTATATGCTCCAAAGACTCGTTACCGATGCATGCTCCAAAGACTCTTTACCGATATATGCTCCAAAGACTCGTTACCGATATATGCTCCAAAGACTCGTTACCGATATATGCTCCAAAGACTCGTTACAGCTATATGCTCCAAAGACTCGTTACAGCTATATGCTCCAAATACTCGTTACCGATATATGCTCCAAAGACTCGTTACCGATGCATGCTCCAAAGACTCTTTACCGATATATGCTCCAAAGACTCGTTACCGATGCATGCTCCAAAGACTCTTTACCGATATATGCTCCAAAGACTCGTTACCGATGCATGCTCCAAAGACTCGTTACCGATATATGCTCCAAAGACTCGTTACCGATATATGCTCCAAATACTCGTTACGATATATGCTCCAAAGACTCGTTATAGCTATATGCTCCAAAGACTCGTTACAGCTATATGCTCCAAAGACTCGTTACCGATATATGCTCCAAAGACTCGTTACCGATGCATGCTCCAAAGACTCTTTACCGATATATGCTCCAAAGACTCGCTACCGATATATGCTCCAAAGACTCGTTACAGCTATATGCTCCAAAGACTCGTTACCGATATATGCTCCAAAGACTCGTTACCGATATATGCTCCAAAGACTCGTTACCGATGCATGCTCCAAAGACTCGTTACCGATATATGCTCCAAAGACTCGTTACAGCTATATGCTCCAAAGACTCGTTACCGATATATGCTCCAAAGACTCGTTACAGCTATATGCTTCAAAGACTCGTTACAGCTATATGCTCCAAAGACTTGTACTGATATACACGCCAAAGACTCGTTACAGATATACACGCCAAAAACTTGTTACAGCTGACTGTGTGTGTGTGTGTTTCAGCCTCACTAAAGCGCTGGAGGAGGAAGAGGAGGAGGAGGATGACGAGAGGAAGAGGAGGCTGGAGGTCAAATCCACTCAGGCGTCTCACACTAATTACCTGCTGATGAGGGGTTATTACACACCTGGAATCCTGCGCTCTCAGACACACAACTCCAACAGCACCGACAGCATCATGGTCAACACCTGCAACGTCCATCTGCGGCTGAGACAGACGCCCGCGCACACACTCTTCAGCAGCAGCGGTCAGCACTCACACACACACACACACACACACACACTCACTCGCACGCACACACACACACACTCATGGTGTTCTCATTGGTGTCTCTGTGTGTCTCGTGTAGCTGCTGCTGTCTCAGCTCTTTCTCCGTCCGCTCCTCCGTCTCTCCCGCTGTTCTTCACACGTGTGTATCGCTCGGATCCCATTGATCCGCAGGCGTTCCTGGAGCGCTGTGTGAGCGTGCTGGGATACGGAGCGCAGGATGTGCAGGCGGTGACGGAGATCAGGCGTGCCGTGGAGGAGGAGGCGGAGTTTGGCGTTGACAGACAGGACCTCTGCGAGCGCTTCATACACCTGGATCAGCTCGAGGATGGGCGGAGCAGAACACTCCTGCAGTACATACAGGTGAGAGAGAGACAAACCTGACAAACCTGAGAGAGACAAACCATGACAAACCTGTGATGAGTGAGTGTTCCCTGCGGGTTCAGCTGTGCTGAGAGTGTGTGTGTGTGTGTGTGTGTGTGTGCAGGATCTGGTGGACGGGGAGCAGCTGCTGGAGGCGGGCGCTCTCTCTCAGAGACTGGTGTGTGCGGACGCCGCGTCTCATTGGCTGTTACAGAGCAGGTGTGGAGGTGTGCAGATACAGCAGGTTTGCTCAATGAGAAGCCCCGCCCACGACACACCCCCACCTACTAAGAGACAGGCCCTGGAATCAGAATTACAGGAGACAGTTGCTATGGAACCTGTCTCCACGGACACAGCTGTCAATCAGACCATCTCCACAGACACAGCTGAGAGTCAGCCTGTTTCCATGGAGATTGATGCTGAGGAGGCAGTTGCCATGGAGGAGGCGGTCCACAAAGATGACGGAGGCTCAGAACAGCGTATGTCAGATGACAAAGCGGCGGAGCTTAAGACAGACCCCGCCTCCTCTCAGATGAAAGGCGTGTGTTTGGAGGTGTTTTGACTCTGGTTTGTGGTGTGTGTGTGTTGATGTTTCTGTTGTTGTTGTTGTTTCAGACGGAGCTGAAGGAGCTGCTGATCAGGACACACAGTGAGTCACACACTCATTCACACGGACCTCTGGGATGCTCGGTTCTGATAGACCTCTTTCACTTTTCCATGTTTCTCAGCAGCGGAAGTCATATATATATATGTGTATATATATCAAATGCATTTTTTGCACGACTTTCAATCAAAGGATAAAATTGAGATAGCTTGATAAGGTCAGAAGAGAGAACGATGTCGTCACAGTCTGGTGGAAAGGCTCTATTGGACTCTTAATGTTTCTGTGTGATGAAGAGTTGAGTGTGATGCAGTGGTCTGTTCTCTCCTCCGTCAGCGGGTCGGTGCGGTTCGTCAGCCGGCCGTGGCGTGTGGTGGACGGCTCGCTCAATCGGCCCGTGTGTAAAGGCATGCTGGAGTCTCTGCTGCTGCACATCATGTCCAACCCGGCTCTGCTGGAGTCCCAGCTGCTGCAGCACTACAGTCAGGTTCTGCAGCCCGTGGTGGTTCTGGACCTGCTGCAGGTGACACACACATTCACAGAGTATCAGAGTTACTCATGAGTGCATTTGAGTCCTCTCTGCTTGAATTCAGTCACCTGTGGCACTCGCAGGGGGGGGGAGCGATATGACGATATGATTCATTTTATTTCACGATAACACTATATATCACGATATAGTTATTCTTCACTAGGGTTGGGTATCATTTGAATGTCTTTTTACAAAGCATTCTGTTGCAGCTGAATAACTCGAGCAAAAATCGGCAGCCTACAGAACACTGCAAGAGGAATTTAACAAAAATAGCACAGCAAAAACAACTAGATTAAAATAAATTTCAAATATTAAAGTGTTAAAGACAAGTAAACAGTCAGTGTCCCCCCACTAGTGTCCTGATTATTTCATGTGTTCTGACAGAAGTGTGTCTGCGTGTGTGTGCGTGTGTGTGTGCGCGCGTCTATGTGTGTGCGTGCGTCTGTGTGTGTGTCTCTGTGTGTGTGCGTGTCTCTGTGTGTGTGTGCGTCTCTGTGTGTGTGCGTCTCTGTGTGTGTGCGTGTCTCTGTGTGTGTGTGCGTCTCTGTGTGTGTGCGTCTCTGTGTGTCTCTGTGTCTGTGTGTGTGTGTGTGTGTGTCTCTGTGTCTGTGTGCGTGTGTGTGCGTGTCTGTGTGTGTGTGTGTGTGTGTGTGTCTCTCATCAGGTTCTGATGGACGTGGGCTGTGTGAGGAAGCGCTACACCGTCCAGCAGCACAAACCATCGCTCTTCTCCAAGCCCAGAGTGCCGCAGGTCAAAGGTCAGGCCGAGGTCAGTCTGAGGGACGCTGGGACGGTGTTTTACGAGCCGACGGTGGACTGCGTGCTCAGACTGGCGCGGCTCTTTCCTCACGAGCTCAACTGGAACAAATGGGTGCAGCTGTGTCTGCGCGCGTGATGCTATTTATGTTTTTATATGATCTCTTCTGTTCATAAATCAAAATAAAGATGTATTTCCATGATCTACCACTTCAGTTAACCATGTTTCTGGAGCAGCCAGCTGTATTATTTTGATGATGGAGGATGTGCACCGAGAGATAAACGATGAGAAAATGTGAATATTACAGAAGAAGAGGATCTGAAGCAGCTTTAAACAGAGATGATTTACATAATCAGTGAGAAATGATTGTGTAAAGGCTTTTATTTTGGACGTTTTTGGAGATTAATCACACCACATTGGATTAAAAGGCTAATTTACATTTGAACTGGTATGTTTCATCCTTACTAATAAATAGCGTGCAAGAGCTTGTGTTATACAGTGATAATATATGTGACCCTGGAGCACAAAACCAGTGTAATTTTTTTTAAAATTGAGATTTATGCATCATCTGAAAGCTGAATAAATAGCTTTCCATTGATGTATGGTTTGTTATGATAGGACAATATTTGAAAATCTGGAATCTGAGGGTGCAAAAAAAAAAAAATCATAATATTGAGAAAATCACCTTTAAAGTTGTCCAAATGATGTTCTTAGCAATGCATATTACTAAGTTTTGATATATTTACAGTAGGAAATTTACAAAATATCTTTTTTTACCAAAAATCAAACTAAACAGACACGTGTATCTTGACAAAGATTGTATCAGTCACAGAGTAAATTGAAACATCTTCATCGCATCTCGTGTCACTGATAAGCTGCCTGACGCACACCTACAATTCGAAAACAATGTTTTGCATTCGAATGTGGATTTTTATTTTAAATTCGACGAATATTTGAAATTCAATTATAATTTTTTGACAGCCCTACATACTAACAAATCAATGAGTCCTCATCGATGCCACAGCACTGAGCAGATCAAGATGAAATGGGATGAGCTTTCACAAGTGGGAATGTGTGGCTTTGTGTTTTTATTATTATTTTATTATTAATTTGGTATGATTAAGTTTGGGGAAAATAATGTGTTAAATGATTAATGCATTTAAGGCCAGACCTGTGTCATCTTACACGGCATAAATCAGTTACACTATACTTTGATAGTCCTCTTTAGACATTCTACTTACTATAAGTAACTTTGTAACTACATGTCTACTAACTCTCAGTAGGTAGGTTAAGGGTTAGTAGAATAAGTTGACATATACTTGTAAAGTTTCTCATAGTCAGTATGTTGTGGACCCATCAAATTGGCATCATTAGCAGACAGTCTACTAATACTCTAATAACTGCTAGTTAACATGTAGTTGCAGAGTTACTTACTATTATTGTCTAAAGTGGACTATCGAAATAAAGTGTTACCCATAAATCTATATTTTTTAACAAACGGAGTGAGTGAATGATTCAGTGACTGATTCTTTGAGACTCGACGCCACCTACAGGTGCTTTAGTTTCATATTTAGAGCATATCGTTTTAATCTTTAAATCAATTTGTAGTTCAGTATTGAATTAAAAAATATCAATACACATTTATTATTATTATTCATGTAATGTAGAATCAAAATGTTTGTGTCTAAAGCTACTTTTTTGTAATGTCTATTCAATGCTTTACTCTCCTCGGGGGGTAATTTCTCAAAAAAATTTGATGTGTGATTAATTGAGTACGTAATATGGCACACATATAACAGCCCATAGAGATATCTGTTCTGCTGAGACGTTACCGATGATAAAACAGGTCAGACTTCAGCATTTGCTTGATGTTGAGAGACCAGAGAGAGCTAATGCTCATTTACTTTCATAAATACTGTATATTCTTCTCTTTCAGTCACTGTTTACAGTCATCTGATGTATTTATGACGATCAGCACAGAACGGTATTACACGTTACATGTACTTACTATTATAATAACAATAAATTATGCAGAATTGCATGCAAGTAACCATAAGACAAACCCCAATCCTAACCATATAGTTACTTAAATTACTTAAATGTGTAATTACACTGTAACAAGGACACCTTAAAATATAGTGTAACCCAAAGAACTAGTCAAAACAACAGATACACCAAGAAAAATGCTGATTATTAATCCAGAAAATATTTCAGATATCATGTATTCATATTAAATGCACGGTTTTCCTCTGTATATTGAGATCTGTGGTTATTTAGTGGTGTCTGACTTCAGATCAGATATGTTCATGTGTTTTCTGACTCATCAACAGTTTTTCTCATAGTGTCTCTGTTCATGTTTGTTCATCTGAGAGGTTATAAAAGCTTATTAGTGAGGTATTTGAGCACCTTTGCTCTGGTGATTATAATATAGTGATATTATTATTCTTATCTATTCAGATTACAAGAAGCCATGGATCGTGATATTAGTAAGACTCACTCTTCTCCTCGCGTCGCTGTTTTCCCAGATTATCATCATCATATCTGAATCAGTAATGTCTGGACAATGCTCCTGCTAATGACTCTTTCATATTTTAGTGAATCAAACACACACACACTTCAGCTTCAATGATTCTGTAGGTCAAACTATTTGTTTCTTTCTCAAACTGAGTTTGTTTGTTCAATGATTACTTCAGATTTATGATGGATATTAGAGATGAGCATGTCTTGACTGAGGCCGATACGATACGCATCTCGATGGTGAGCGTGATTTCACCAAGTACAACATGTTCCTGGATCAACATCCTTGTTGATCCTGGAACAACATTCCAATCAACCAATCAGAATTGAGAGATAACCTTTCAGGAAATATATGTTTTAGGCTTACGATCAGGGTTAGGTGCTTCTGCACCCTGTTAATCAGCTATCATTTCCCACTGATTTTAGGAATAAATTATGGGTAGGGTTAGGTTTAGGGGTAGGGATTGGGTTAAGTCTATATTTTTGGACAGTAATGGTGATCCAGGATCAACAAACTATGTTGATCCAGGAACATGTCTTACTTGGCAAAATCACGGCGACCGCATCTCGATGTATAGCCAATGATACGATACATTGAAGATACATATGAAGCAGGTACCAACGCGATACGATTCACCCCTGTTACGATGCGATACGATACGATTCACCCCTGTTACGATGCGATACGATTCACCCCTGTTACGATGCGATACGATACGATTCACCCCTGTTACGATGCGATACGATTCACCCGTTACGATGCGATACGATTCACCCATATTACAATGCAGTGCGATACGATTCACTCCTGTTACGATGCGATACGATTCACCCGTTACGATGCGATACGATTCACCCATTACGATGCGATATGATTCACCCATTACGATGCGATACGATTCACCCGTTACGATGCGATACGATTCACCCCTGTTACGATGCGATACGATTCACCCATTACGATGCGATATGATTCACCCATTACGATGCGATACGATTCACCCGTTACGATGCGATACGATTCACCCCTGTTACGATGCGATAGGATTCACCCGTTACGATGCGATACGATTCACCCGTTACGATGCGATACGATTCACCCGTTACGATGCGATAGGATTCACCCATTACGATGCGATATGATTCACCCATTACGATGCGATACGATTCACCCGTTACGATGCGATACGATTCACCCCTGTTACGATGCGATACGATTCACCCGTTACGATGCGATACGATTCACCCCTGTTACGATGCGATACGATTCACCCGTTACGATGCGATACGATTCACCCCTGTTACGATGCGATACGATTCACCCGTTACGATGCGATACGATTCACCCCTGTTACGATGCGATACGATTCACCCGTTACGATACGATACGATTCACCCGTTACGATGCGATACGATTCACCCATTACGATGCAATATGATTCACCCATTACGATGCAGTGCGATACGATTCACCCGTTACGATGCGATACGATTCACCCATTACGATGCAATATGATTCACCCATTACGATGCGATACGATTCACCCGTTACGATGCGATACGATTCACCCCTGTTACGATGCGATACGATTCACCCGTTACGATGCGATACGATTCACCCCTGTTACGATGCGATATGATTCACCCGTTACGATGCGATGCGATTCACTCCTGTTACAATGCAGTGCGATACGATTCACCCGTTACGATGTGATACGATATGATTCACCCCTGTTACGATGCGATACAATTCACCCCATTACGATGCAGTGCGATACGATTCAGCCGTTACGATGCGATACGATTCAGCCGTTACGATGCGATACGATTCAGCCGTTACGATGCGATACGATTCACCCATTACGATGCGATACGATTCACCCCTGTTACGATGCGATACGATTCACCCGTTACGATGCGATACGATTCACCCCTGTTACGATGCGATATGATTCACCCGTTACGATGCGATGCGATTCACTCCTGTTACAATGCAGTGCGATACGATTCACCCGTTACGATGTGATACGATATGATTCACCCCTGTTACGATGCGATACAATTCACCCCGTTACGATGCAGTGCGATACGATTCACCCGTTACGATGTGATACGATACGATTCACCCCTGTTACGATGCAGTGCGATACGATTCACCCGTTACGATGTGATACTATACGATTCACCCCTGTTACGATGCAATGCGATTCACCCCTGTTACGATGCAGTGCGATACGATTTACCCGTTACGATGCAATAAGATATGATTCACCCCTGTTACGATGCAGTGCGATACGATTCATCCGTTACGATGCGATGCAGAGCGATACGATTCACCCGATACGATACGATTCACCCCTGTTAAGATGCGAAGCGATTCACCCCGTTACGATGCAGAGCGATACGATTCACCCGATACGATTCACCCCTGTTAAGATGCGATGCGATTCACCCCGTTACGATGCAGAGCGATACGATTCACCCGATACGATACGATACACCCCTGTTAAGATGCGATGCGATTCACCCCGTTACGATGCAGTGCGATACGATTCGAATCGATTCAATGGAGAAAATGTGATCACTTTTAATGCCTCGAGGCCTGTTTCATAAAACAAGCCAGGCTTATTTCATTTAGTCTGACTCATTGTCAAATGATTTGGTTCCATAAAGCAAATTTAACATAGGCCTAGATCAAGCTTAGTCACTGTGGCAACCTATGCTGGGAAACTAACCTGGGCCTGGTTGCATAAACTGTTTAGACTAGTCTGTTTAAACAATAGACAAGTTAGCCATCTAATTTTTTTTCTTCAAGAATGGTCATAACTTTTTAAATTCAGTTATGAAAAGGCAGATTGGTTTTTATTTGTATTGGAAAAGTAAGACTGGTTACCCCTTGGCAGCTGCTAGTTTTTTTAACTAGTTCTTAATAACATGGGGGCTAAGTTAACGCAACTGGCCCCTGGTCTAAAGCAGGTTTACTGTCAGACTAAGCTCCTCTAACACTGACCAATAGAACACAATGATATTACTGACTCTCTCACATACTATTATTTGACTTTATTACAATTCCTAGCCATGCAGCCTTTCTCTCTTGTTTTATGACAGCTGTACCTTTTATAGTTTGCAGAACATTAGAACATTACAATCTAACATTGCTCTTTAAAGCATTAAAATAACTCAATTAAAAGTTAAAATCACAGAATTAAAAATGAAAATAAATAATAAAGAAAATGACTATTTTAACTGCTATAAGAAATACACATTAACTCATTTGAGCTCAGTAATTAGTACTGTACTTTGATTTAGGCTACCTATTACAATAGTCCCTTTACAGTCGCTGCTATCATAAAAATACACTTACAGTATATGTAGGTATGCAATCAGTGAGATTGTGTTTAATTTGTCATTTATAACCGCTTTCGCCCCGATTGATTTGTTTCAGGTCAGGTTTTGGACTTTAATCCCAGTTTTTCCTTAGTTCTCCGCAGTGTTGTGATTCGTCATATTCACGCAGCATGATAATAAGACAGCGCTTGAGACACAGTTAGAGAGGAGAAATCAATCTACATAGAAAATATTGGTCACTTTCTTAATAATAAAAGTATAGCGCATCCACTAGTAATTATATATAAATAAATCAGGTTTTACCGATGCAAATATGTTAGAAACGATGCATCGCGATATAAACGCAAACTTGTATCCAATGCACACTGTTTAAACCGATGCATCGTTAACTTTTTATGCCGATGCACCGAGCGTCCCATCACTAATAGATATACATGTACATGACATTTATGTCCAAAAATGTATTACACATACAAACTGTAAACATATAGATATGTAGATATTTGTGTGGACTAGATATGCATGTTAATATATGAAATTGTTCTAGTTTCATGTTCCATGTTTTTATTTCTATATATCTCGTGAATTGAAATTTAATAGATGTACATAAATCATATGTGAGTCTGGAGCACAAAAGCAGTCATAAGTCGCACAGGTATATTTTTTAGCAATAGCCAATAATATATTGCATGGGTCAAAATATGGCAAAAATCATTAGGATATAAAGTAAAGATCATGTTCGATGAAGATATTTTGTACATTTTCTACCGTAAATATATAAAAACTTAATTATTGATTAGTAATATGCATTGCTAAGAACTTAATTTGAACAACTTTAAAGATGATTTTCTCAATATTTAGATTTTTTTGCACCCTCAGATTATAATAGTTGTATCTCAGCCATATATTGTCCTATCATAACAAACCACACAGCACTGGAAAGCTTATCTATTCAGCTTTCAGATGCATCATTTTTTTTTAATGTACCCTTATGACTGGTTTTGTGGTCCAGGGTCACATATTTGTGTATGGATTTTTATGAAGATACAACTAGAACTAATCTGCATGAGCAGAGCCCATGTTTCAGCGGAGAAGAACAGACCGTAGCTCGTGGTTTCTGCTCCGTTCCTGTTTCAGACTATAGCAACACTGCCGCTCTATTCTGCTCTCAGATTACTCAATAACCAATGGAGGAGAGCCTCACAAACCCTCCCACAGCGTCACACTGACCTCTGAACAAACTCACAATCACTGCTGGGTTGGTTCTGTTTGCTGGTTTCACTGATGAACTGAGCTGAACTCATCCATCTCACCACAAAGACAAATCACATAACCTTTTAAGATCTGTGATTAACTGTTTGTTCTGGGCAGCAGTGAGATGAAATGGCTATGAAAGAGCAGCACCTGATCCACTGCTGTAGTGTGTAGAGCTTTAGATGTGTGTGTGGTGATTGTGACGCTTCATTCTAGAGTCTGTAATGTCCGTTTGCATCTCCAGATAGAGACGTACCTCCGTGCTCACTGAGCTGACATTCACTGCATTTCATTTATTTAACCTCAAGTATGTGAATGAATCAGAATGTGACATTCAATGTGTTGCTCGAGTCTTATTAGTTCAAATGAGTGTGTTTTCAGTGATACTGGTGTTGGTTTATGGTCAGTCTTTCCTGGAAAATCATCATGCTATTGGCATCTATCGCTCACTGATAGCGATGGAGTTGTATATGTCTCAGAGGTCAGACCCACACATCATGTCATTGTGTACAGAAAGATACTTACCTAGCCTCATGGCTCAGTGGACTTGTTCGGGTTTTCTTTTTCCTGAAAATGCTAAGATATACTGAGGCTTTAACAACTTCCCAAAACATTTTTGGACAACATTTGTATTTTCCCCCACTTTTTGGTTGTAGTGTAGTGTTCCTGGTCCAAAATAACAGGCCTACAAAATGTATCTTGTAAATCTCCCTGAATGCTATATTATCACCAAATATTGGATTACATCTTTTTATCAACTTGTTTTCTTTCAATTAGCACAAGTTATGTATTTCCTTTGGAACTGACTGATCGTAGACCTCATTGATCTGAGTTTATGAACCTTGGTTTTTGAGTGAAAAAAGCATAATTTGTGAATAATTTGTAGCAATTTTGCATAAACTGTTCATCACAGAAGTTTGATTTAAAATGTTTTATCTTGTACAAAATGGCCCAAAGTCACACTTGTGGTATTTCCAGTCAAAATGAAAACAAGTTGACAAAAAGATTGAATCAAATATTCGGTGATTAAACAGCATATTTTCTCTTCATACACTGAATTATTATTTAAACTCTGCATGATTGTGTAAACAGGCACCAGCGTCTCTTTAAACCAAGCCACATTTCAAGCAACTCCGTGCGATGTGTCATAATGTAAGGTTGTGTTGTATAGTGAATACAGTCAGTCACAGACATCACACACACGCCAGATACATATCTGCAGACTTTGATTGACTTGATGCATTTTATTTCATATTTCCATATAATTTCTTTAAAGATTAACCTAATCTAATCTGTTCTCTCAATTGTCACAAAGTAAAACCTCTAAACATGAATCTCAAGGCATCATCGTTTACACTCTCAGAGTCCCAGACGAAAGCAGAATCTGACATTCACTACAAGTAAAGCTACTGAACCTCTCAGTCCAAGTCCAAAGGCCCCAAGAATCCTCCTCTTCACTGAAGACTAGAGACTACATCTGTTCTTTTATTTTAAAAGACCAATCAAACCTCCTCCTCAGACTGAAAGAGATGCAAACAGTAGACGAACAATGGCTCGAGAGCTGCTTTATGATTTGTTGTTGTTACAAATGTCTTCTGAGAGGGAAACTTTCCGAGGCTTGAACTGGAGTTTGATGGGGTTCTTGGGAGCCAGGAATCCATTGATGCCAAGCTCTAGAGGAACCTGTGAAGAGCAAGAGAAGGTCAGTGTGAGTGAAGGAAGCTCCTGTAGGATCATGTGGTGGATCCGTCTGCTCACCTGAGTCTCGTCAGACACGGAGACGTCGAACCTCTGCAGAATGTCCACGATGGCCAGCTTCATGGTCACCTGAGCAAACCTCATCCCGATGCAGTTCCTGGGCCCCAGACCGAAGGGCATGTACATGTAGGGGTCGATCGACTCCTTGTTGTCTTTAGTGAACCTGAGAATGAGGCAGAAGCATTTACACAAGCAGTTACTCTTGAAGAACCACTGAGATGTTGGGTTTTAGTGTAAACGCAGGTCTGTGTTTATCTGGCTCTAGTCCACTACAGTGCTGTGTTTTGTGGTTAATGACCTCTCGGGTTTGAAGCTCTCCGGGTCGCTCCAGTAATCCGGGTCTCTGTGGAGGGCGTATGTTGGGATCATCACCACCATGTCTTTAGGGATGAGGAGGCCATCGATATCCACCGTCTTCTTACAGACTCGCTCGAGTCGACCAGCGGCGGGGAACAGCCGGAGAGACTCGTCCAGCGCCGCGTCCAGATAGTCCATGTTCATGACGCCTTCATAGTCCACCGGAGCCTTCAACACAATTCAGAGGTTAACGTCTCAAACTCTTCACACTTACAGATTCACTCAGTTCTCTGAGCTCTACCTTATTAGGGAAGGTCTCATCGATCTCCTCCTGCAGTTTCTTCATGGCCTCTGGGTTGGTTGCCAGATTGTAGAAGAAGAAGGACAGAGTGCTGCTGGTGGTCTCGTACCCGGCGAAGATGAAGATCATGGACTGCGAGAGGATCTCGTGGTCGCTCAGACCTGCACAGGACACGGTGTGAGGAACATGCCTTCAAATACAGTACACTCTAAAAAATGCTGGGTTAAATACAACCCAGTGCTGGGTAAATATTGGACAGAACACATACTGGGTTGTTTTCAACCAACAGTTGGGTTAAATGTTTAACCCAACCTTCTGGGCAGTAACCCAACCGCTGGGTTCGTCCATATTTTACCCAGCACTGGGTTGTTTTTAACCCAGCATTTTTAGAGTGTACAAGCTCTTAATCTACTATCTGAGATGCTACACCTTTCTCTGTGTGCCCCGGTTTCCCTTCTGTCTGAGAGTCGACCATCAGCTGCAGGAAGTCCACTCGCTTCTACAGGAAGGTGCATGCGATTATATTTACGTTCATGCATTTGGCAGATGCTTCTATCTAAAGCCACTTATCAGTGCATGCATGCCTTGGTGTTGTTCATGTGAAGTGTTTGTCGTACCTTCTTGTGGTCGTTGGCCACTCTTTCGGACTTGATCTTCTGTAGGGCAGCATAGAAGAAATCGGTCACAGATGTTGGGAAAAGGGCAAAATCCATTTTGTCCAGGACAGGGGTGATGAAAGGAAATAAAGCTGGTGAAAAAATCGAAAAGGTTCACAACATTTTCTGTGCTGAAGAGTGTTGAACTGACAGGACTAAGTTGAGCTGTTTACCGGTGATCAGGAACAGAGGGTTCAGGAAGTTAAACTTCAGCATTTTCTTGATGTTGGTGACAAATGGATCTTTTGGGTTGTTCAGGGAGTCAATGTCGACGCTGAACGCTGTGCTGGTTACCACATCCATACTGTACGCCCCGAGGAACCTGAACACATGCAGACAAGAGAAATCTATTATCATCATCATCATCTGATAAACATATAACCTGTATTCTCTATAAATAGTGAATGTTCTCCATGAATCTAATTAGTCTGGGTGTCACGGTGTCACGAATGCAGTCCGTAGCCTTCTGTCTGCTTACCACCAGATGTTGTCTTCTCTTTACATTGACTCTCACACCACACAGACTTTTACATGTCACTCCGGACTACAGTTCCCATGATCCATTGCACTGATTACTCATACACAGCTGAATCCATTTAGACACGCTTTATAAGCCTTGGACTTCCTCTTTCAGATCGTTGAGGATTGTCTAGCGTTTATTGCTCTCATAGTGATAGCTACTTTACGGAGCCCTTTCGTGTTTTCTTAGTCTAAGTTTAAGTCTAGTCTTGTTTATCTAGTTTATTGCCTGCCTTGTATCTATCTTTAGTCTTGTCGTTTTGTACTCTGTTTGCTCCTGTCTGGATTATAGCTCACGTTATCGGATTAGCCCTTGTCAAGCCCTCTGGATGTTGTTTGCAGATCGAAAACCCACGCTTGTCCTAGGATTACTCTTGTTTTCTTGCCCATGCCATACTTGTTTGTTGTTGTTCGACCCTGCCTGTGTTTTGACTATGTCTATGAATAAAAGCTTGCACTTGAATCCGTTAGACTCACGTCTCGTCGGCTCCGTTACACACGGTGTATGTCATTCATTGTTTTAGTCTTTCCTGTTTGACCTGGTTTTCCCTTATTGTGCCTTTATTAGTTAACCATCCTCACCTGTCTGTCCCTTGTTAGTCGCCCTACTTAAGCTCCCCTTTCAGTTCAATTCACGGTCAGCTATTGTATTGGTTGCATGCTGCTTGTGTTTCATTGTGTTTGGATTTATCTTTATCATCTTGGATTATTATTAAATGTTATATTGGACTACCATCGTCTTCGTGAGCTTCTCTTCTACTAGTGCGTGACACTGGGAGATTATATAAAAGGTTATTGGTGAGGCATTTGAACACCTTTGCTCTGGTGACTATAGTGATACTATTCAGATAGCAAGAGGCCAAATGTGATATTGTATAATACTCTTGTGTGTGCGTCTCACTCTTTAATATCCACGGCTTCTCCTCGCGTGGCTGTTTTCCCCAGATTATCAACCAGAATGTGAGAGTGAGTCTTCATGATGCCAAACATCTACAGTGAGAAACGGCAGTATATCATCATCATCATCATCTCAAACCATCTTCAGCTCAGTTTAGCTCCAGTCTGGGTTTCTCTCTAATATGACTGCAGGTTTATCTGTGGCATTAAATGGAAGAGGGCATGTATGTGTGAGTGATTTCAGACTCACAGACCTCCTTTAACCTCCCGCTGGTGAAGGAGGGCGAGAGGACGCTGCGGATCCTCCTCCAGTCGTCGTCTTCAATGATGGACACGGCATCGTTTAGGGCCTCTGTCATATTTCAAAACACATTTTGTGAAATAAATAACATTTTTACATTCTCAGTACAACTCATTTGACGTGGCTGATTTCATTTCAGAATTAAGATTGAATGATGATTTTACCCTTCTGTTGGTGAAGAGAGAGTAACATTCTTTAACCAGGATGGTTTTGATGATGGATTGCTCCATGATGGACAGAACGGGCTGCCTTGCATCATAGAATCTGTGAAAAACACAAACAATATTAAAGGGCATCTATTATGCCCCTTTTTACAAGATGTAATATTGGCCTTTGGTGTGCCTAGAATGTGTCTGAAGTTTCAGCTCAAAATACCCAACAGATAATTTATTATAACATCTGGAAAATGTCATTTTAGAGGCGTGTCTACAAAAGAGCTGTTTTGGTGTGTATCACTTTAAATGCAAATGAGCTGCATATTCCCACTGCCCGTCACCAGAAGAGAGCATAGTGTTTACATCTCTGCTTTGCATACCAACAGCAATAAACAGTCGGTAGCAACGTGACTGAGAGCGAGAGAACCTGTGTTCAGCCATATGGGAAGCCAAACACACCGAAAATGGGATGAAACAGCGCGACAGACTCAACAGTGCAAGGAGGACGTGTTTGCTAGCGCCACTGAACGGACAGCGTGGCGCTGAACAATTAAAATACTTCTATAACGTATGCATACAAATACAGTTAAAACTTTAGCTAAGAACTATAATGACATGACATTCACAAAGCAGTCTGGAGTAAAATTATTTGCACAGACAAACGTATTTAGGTGGATTTTGAGGCGCATTACCTTCAAAAATAGAAGTAATCCACTGCGTCCTCAGTGGCTCAGATGTTGGGAGAAAATGAAGACTCTTAAGGCCCCGATATACTTCAAACGAAATCAAAGAACGAACTGATATGACGTTATATCAAACAAAAAATAAGACGGTTGGATACAAATGTATCCGCACCTGTACGTTCACTCGCGGAGAGACTTTAATGATTCGGAGAAGGCATTTAATTCCTGGAAAGAATGCCATGGTTGTTGTGTTTAGGGGCTAGCACAAGCGGCGCGACACATATTTACATTATCTACACCCAAAAACGGCAGCCCTAGTGAGACTGATTTGGTTTAATGGGGATTGAAAAATTGGTTGATTTTTATCATTGTAGGGTGGTTATGGACACACACTGCCAACACACATTTATGTCCAAACACCTTGTAAAAGTGGATTTTCCATAATAGGTGCCCTTTAACATTAAATTCAGAAGAATTATACAGTTGATTTTAGTCATGACTTTCTATGATTGATACGTATTTCATAATGATCATTATTATCGTCAGCTCTGATTCTTCATTACAGATCTCATAAAGCTTGTCACTGATCTCATAAAGACAGTTAAACCTTCAAGCATGTTTGTCATATTTCAAACTGATGTTCACATCTGAATCGGTTCTGTTTCGTTTGTGTCAGATGCTCTGATCTGATTCTTTGAGACTGATCTGTGAGGTTTCACACTCACCCCCAGACTCGTCCATACTTCTTGAAACACTCCACATCAAAATTATGAAACCCCTGAAAGTGCAGAGACAGATTTTCACGTTTAGAGTAACACCCAGGTTTACGTTAGATTCATTTAATATCATAAGTAGATCTTCAAATGTGCTCTATGAGATGAGATGGACTGAGGGTGAACCAGGAGATTATTAATGTTCAAATGTGTCCAAAGGTCAGTTTAACATGATAATGGATTCATGCTGGATGTGCTTTAAAGCTTAAAAACTCACCTTCTTATATTCCAGCATCGTTCCGAAAAATGGAAGGGGTTTAGGACCCGGGATGCCCAGTTTCTTGAAGATACCATGAGGCCAGGATCCATATCTGGAAATTACATCAAAACTGTATGAATAACAGCTTTTTAGACTGTTCTCAGACAGATGTTATGACATTAACAGCAGCAGATTTTGTTTCTGAATGCTTTGGGTCTATAAACTGTTAGACATTCAGCAGAAGAATGTCACCTGATGACTGAAATTCTTCAAACTCATTACTTACTGACTCATTTATTTTGAGATTCCAGAACTAGAACTAATTATTGAGTTTAACAGAGTGTCAAAAGTCACTTACATGAACAGAAGTGCCACAAACAGCATGAGCAGAGCCCATGTTTCAGCGGAGAAGAACAGACCGTAGCTCATGGTTTCTGCTCCGGGACGCTCAGACTATAGAAACACTGGCGACGAGGAGAAACAGCTTTATTCTGTGCTTACATTACACATTAACCAATGGAGAAGACGTAAACACGAGTGTGTTCAACCTCTGAACAGCCTCACAAACACACCCACAGCGTCACGCTCACCTCTGACCAGTCTGACCAGTCTGACTCAGTCTGACTCAGTCTGTTTTACATTATTAGTATGAGTTTTTAGTGATACTGGTGTTGTTTTATGGTCAATTGTTCCTGAAGCAAAAAAGAGAGGGGGGTTCTTTTTTCAAAAAGTGGACCTTTTTCAGTTCCCACCCATTTTGTATTTAATTTTTAGGTTCAAAAACTTAATTTTGGTGACTTCTCATGCACCAATTTGTGCTGGATTAGCATGTCTGCTGGTATCTTAATGAGCACAATTATTGATGCACCAAAAATATTTACTACAATCTTGTCAAACTGCTTACCAAGATCATGTACAACCTTCTTCAGTAAATATACACAAATACCTATTAAAGCAATAAGTTACTTAATTAAGAGCCGTGAGTGACATTATTAAAGCAATAAATGCACAGATCCTTTGTATTGACACCCATTCAATATTGTTTGTTTATATATGTTTGTTAACAATATTGGATACGTTGTTTTTGTTCAAATCAAAGCGTAAACAACGTAGAAAACATGTCCGCGTGGCGCACATGCAAACACGTTTTCTATGTTTTTTACGCCTTGATTTGAAGTAAAACAAAGTATCCGTGTGGTGCAGCTGACACAGAACAGCATACGCTGTTTACGTTCAGGGGATACTCTCCAAAATCAAATCACTTAGCAGGTAGCAGATAGATTGTTATATTAGTGCAGTGCGTATGTGTAGTCCAGTTTGAACTGTGGAGTTATCATAAAGTGGGAGTGTGCTGTAGGGTGTATTAGTTCTGGCTGTTCATTAGCCTGATATCCTGAGGGAAAAAGCTATCCCTCAGTCGGCTAGTGCGGGATCGGATGCTGCGGAGACGTCTTCCTGAGGGCAACAGAGAGAACAGTCTGTGGGAAGGGGGGCTGGAGTCATTGGTGATCCTCCAGGCTTTCCTTATACACCGCCTGGTGTAGATGTCCTGGAGGGAGGGAAGCTCACCTCCAACAATGTGACGGGTAGTTCGCACAACCCTTTGCAGAGCTTTGCGTTTGCCAGTTTCCAAACCAGGCGGTGATGCAGCCGGTCAGGATGCTCTCCACAGTGCAGGTGTAGAAGGATCTGAGGATGCTGGGGCTCATTCCAAACTTCCTCAGCCGTCTCAGGAAGAAGAGGCGCTGATGTGCCTTCTTCAGCATCTGTGTGAGTGGACCATGTGAGATCCTCGGTGATGTGAACACCGAGGAACTTAAAGCTGTTTACCTGCTCCACAGGTGTCTTGTCGATGGAGATGGGTGTGTGTTCTCTGCTCTGTCTCCTGAAATCCACCACCAGCTTGGTCTTGTCGATGTTGAGTGAGAGGTGGTTCTCCTGGCACCATTTAGTCAGGGTACTCACCTCCTCTCTGTAGGCCGTCTCATCGTTGTCAGTGATCAGGCCTATCACCGTTGTGTCATCAGCGAATTTGACGATGATGTTGGAGCTGTGTGTAGCTGTACAGTCGTGTGTGTACAGGGAGTACAGGAGTGGGCTGAGGACGCAGCCCTGCGGGGCACCAGTGTTGAGGGTCAGCGGAGATGAAGTGTTGTTGCCCATTCTGACCACCTGACTTCTGCCTGTCAGGAAGTCCAGGATCCAGCTGCACAGAGATCTGTTCAGTCCTAGAGGCTGGAGCTTCGCAACCAGTGTGGCAGGCACTATGGTATTGAATGCGGAGCTGTAGTCCACAAAAAGCATCCTCACATAAGTGTTCTTGTTTTCCAGGTGGGAGAGAGCAGTGTGCAGGGTGAAGGCAATGGCATCGTCTGTAGAACGGTTGCTGCAATATGCAAATTGCAGCGGATCCAGTGAGGCAGGCAGCACAGAGCAGATGTAGTCTCTGATGAGTTTCTCAAAACACTTGCTGAAGATGGGTGTCAGAGCAACGGGCCTCCAGTCATTCAAGCATGTGATTTTATTCTTCTTTGGTATGGGCACAATGGTGGATTTTTTGAAGCATAAATGGGGCTAGGGTGACGCGGAGGAGACGAATTGTTGAATAAAGTCATTATTTTTGTTTTCTTTGCGTACAAAAGTATTCTCGTAGCTTCATAAAATTACAGTTGAACCCCCGAATGTCACATGGATTATTTTACCGATCTCCTTGCTACGTTTCTCAACAACTCCTGATAGAATGTTAGCATGTGGGACACGTCACAAGAATTTGGGTCCTGGCTTCGTGTTGAACACCAGTCACTGAAGACTGACCACTTAAGGGCGTAGAGACGTCTTGTAGATGGACCTCTAGCCTCTAATGGCACTTTTCCACTGCGTGGTACGACTCAGCTCGGCACGGCTCAGAACAGCACGACACAGCTCAGTTCGGCTCAGTTTGTGTTTCCACTGCAGTTTAGTACCGCTTTAGAGTGGGCGGGATTATTCATGTGTCGTTATAGTTGCGCCGCCTCTACTGCCGTGACTCCTGAAAAACGTTTTAATTCCGCGTCGCTCCATCACGCTCTCGCTGGATCCGCTCCTCGACTATCAACGAGAAGATCATCTGTACTTCCTCAACAGACAACGAAACAGCCATTTTTTTGTTGTTTAAAAAAGGTGCGCTCATTCAAAACAGCTGCGTTCGATCCTTCGCTGACTGTGCTGATTTAAATCTAGCGGGTCTGTGTCTCGTGCCGCAAGTTCAATGACACAGGCAGTGACGAGTTTCTCCGGCCAATCAGTGATCAGCAAAGTTTACACGTCACATTTTAGTAACGGTACAGCTCGCTTGGAACCTCGGCCGAGGTGGTACTTAAAAAAAGTACCAAGTACCAGCTACTGTACCCAGTGAAAAAAAAAAAAAAGTGAGCTGTACTGAACCGTACCGTGCTGTACCATGCAGTGGAAAAGCGCCATAAAATGGTGTTAGTGACTTTCTCCATTCCCTGGAGCTACATTGTCTCTGGACAACATATCCGCTCCCTGGTTCAGTTTGCCCGGCACATAAACCATTCGTGGTGAGAGGAGTTTGCTCTGCGCCCAAAGCAGGAGACGCCGAGTCATCTTGTAAAGGGAATATGACCTGAGGCTGTCTTGGCGATTAATATAGGCTACAACAGTCATATAGGCCATGACTGCCCCCTTTGAATGCGAATCTCAAGAACGGTCTGTGATGGAGAGCTATATGGATATGAAAGTATGTGTTTTTCAGATCCACAGACAGAAACCAGTCCCTGGGCATATTTGCGCGAGGATCTGTTTCAAACTTAACATTTTGAATGGCCGTCGCATGAGGGAGTGATTCAGATGAGATCTTTCATTGAGCCCGCCATCTTTCTTTGGAACGAGGAAGTAGCGGCTGTAAAACCCAAACTCGCTGTTCGCTAAGGGACCGTATTCTACAGCACCTTTGTACTTCGGACCAAACAACATGAACTTCATTGTCCCGTACCGAAGTGTGAATAATACCTCTGAAGCGAGGTGATCTGCGAGCGAACTGGAGAGGGTAACCTCATTCTATGGTTTCTAGAATCCAGCTTGACACACCAGGGATGTCTTTCCAAGCCAAAAGCTGGGCGGCAAGCTTTTCCATTCTTAATAATGGCAATTCGCCGCACAGGGGCGGGGAATTAGCATTCGTGACAGTACGAGAAGAGGAGAATTGCTCTTGTGGGTCCACTATCACAGCGGTAGTTTGCTTAGGCACGCGCTGAATGAGAAGGACGTGCCCAGCTTGAATAGAATTTCCATCGCTCAGTGTTGAACGGATGGATGGAGAGCGAGCGCAAGCTTTCTTCGAGGGAGTTCCGGCCTCAGTGAGAACTGATCCTTCCTTTTCCTCTCAAAAGTTTACTTCGCTAGACTCAATGCTCTTGCAGAATCAGGGTGCTGAATGCATTTCACGTGGACCGGATCTGGGCCAACACTATGTTGATGTCTGGGTGGGCATGGTCCAGATGCGTCTAATCCGAAGCTGTCAGTGATAATAATCATTAGTGACAGCATTCTCTTTTAATCCGCCTAAAAAGATCAAACTGCTCGTTAGATGAGGGGTTACAGTTATTAAACTGAAATTAATCAACAATGAACTGACTTTAACTGAAATAATTACTGTTTATTGTTGTCTTTTTTAGAGCTGCTTTACAGCTGATTTTAATTTTGTTTGCATCATTAAAACATTTTCCTGTTTAACACTGTAAAGCATCCATTTCTGCAGACATTTTTGATACATTTCTTTTTTTAGATTTCCATTTAATTATTTTAAAGGTTAATCAAATTTTTTGTTCTTTCAATAAAGTAAAAGCCCTAAATATGAATCTCATGGCATCATCATTTGCAGTCTCAGAAAGTCCCAGACAATTGCCCCATCTGGCTAACATTTTCTACAAGTTACTAAACCTCTCAGTCCAACAGGCCCTGAGAATCTTCCTCTAAACTACATCTGTTCTTTTATTTTAAAAGATTAATTTAACAACAAATGAACGATTTATGATTTGTTGTTGTTACAAATGTCTTCTGAGAGGGAAACTTTTCGAGGCTTGAACTGGAGTTTGATGGGGTTCTTGGGAGAAAGCAAACCACTGATGCTGAGCTCCAGAGGAACCTGTGAAGAGCAAGAGAAGGTCAGTGTGAGTGAAGGAAGCTCCTGTAGGACCATGTGGAGGATCCGTCTGCTCACCTGAGTCTCGTCACACACGGAGACGTCGAACCTCTGCAGGATCTCCACGATGGCCAGCTTCATGGTCACCTGAGCAAACCTCATCCCGATGCAGTTCCTGGGCCCCAGACCGAAGGGCATGTACATGTAGGGGTCGATCGACTCCTTGTTGTCTTTAATGAACCTGAGAATGAGGCAGGAGGGTCACTTCTTCTCGTAACGAGGATCTGTACAGACAGTTATTCTAAATAACCAATGAGATGTTGAGCTTTTAGTAGAAATCGAAATGTTTTCATGCTGTTAGATTGTTCATGTATTCAAAACTCTTGATTCAAAACATTGTTTTTTGTCAGAAAGCTTGAATGTAGTTTGTTCAACATTGTGTTCATAGCTTTAAATACACTGCATTACTGCTTAACCCTAACAGGCTCGTATAATGATTAAAACAGGAGAAACTCAAACCTCTCGGGTTTGAAGCTCTCCGGGTCGCTCCAGTAATCCGGGTCTCTGTGGAGGGCGTATGTTGGGATCATGACCACCATGCCTTTAGGGATGAGGAAGCCGTTAATATCCACCGTTTTCTTACAGACCCGCTCAAGACGTCCAACAATGGGGAACAGCCGGAGAGACTCGTTCAGCGCCGCGTCCAGATAGTCCATGTTCATGACGCATTCATAGTCCACCGGAGCCTTCAACACACAGTCAATGGCTAAAGTTTCAAAGCCTCACAGTAATTCTGATGAGCGTTTCATTCTTTTCTTTCTGTTATACCCTGTTAGGGAAGGTCTCATCGATCTCCTCCTGCAGTTTCTTCATGGCCTCTGGGTTGGTTGCCAGATTGTAGAAGAAGAAGGACAGAGTGCTGCTCGTGGTCTCATAACCGCCGAAGATGAAGATCATGGACTGCGAGAGGATCTCGTGGTCGCTCAGACCTGCACAGGACATGGTGAGAGGAATGTGTCTTCAAATACAGTACAAGGTCTTATTTTATGGTTAACTATTTGAAATGATTCACCTTTCTCTGGGTGTTCCTCGCTGCTTCCATGCTCAGATTTCCCTGCTGCCTGAGAATCAACCATCAGCTGCAGGAAGTCAACTCTCTTCTGCAGGAAGGTCCATGCAATTACATTTCTTGCATTTGGCAGGCGCTTTTATCCAAAGCTACTTACACTAGATTCAAGATATATATCAATTCATGCACTCCCTGGGAATCAAACCTATGACCTTGGCGTTGTTCACGTGGAGTGTTTGTCGTACCTTCTTTTGGTCACTGGCCACTCTTTCGGACTTGATCTTCTGTAGGGCAGCAAAGAAGAAATCGGTCACAGATGTTGGGAAAAAGGCAAAATCCATTTTCTCCAGGACAGGGGTGATGAAAGGAAATAAAGCTGGTGAAGAAATGGAAAAGGGTCTTAACAAACAGGATGTTCATGAAGTTTCCTACACTTAAGACTGTTGAACTGACAGGACTAGTTGAGCTGTTTACCGGTGATCAGGAACAGAGGGTTCAGTAAGTCAAACTTCAGCATTTTCTTGATGTTGGTCACAAATGGATCTTTTGGGTTGTTCAGGGAGTCAATGTTAATGCTAAACGATGTGCTGGTCACTACATCCATACTGTATGCGCCGAAAAACCTGAAAACGTGCGGACAAGAGAAAACTATTATCATCATTTTCTGATAAGCATATATTCTCTATAAATAGCATGAATTTTGTATGTCTAGGAAGTTATAAAAGGTTACTGGTGAGGTATTTAAACACCTTTGCTCTGGTGATTATAGTGATACCATTGCAGCTCTGTTCTTATCTATTCAGATAATAAGAAGCCATGTTTAATATTTTGAAAGACTCTTGAGTTTGCAACTCACTCTTTAAGATCCATGGCTTCTCCTCGTGTTGCTGTTTTTCCCAGATTATCAACCAGAATGTGAGAGTGAGTCTTCATGATGCCAAACATCTAGAGCGGAGAAACGGCAGTATATTTCATACAGGCAACAGTGATATTTTAATATCAAACAAACACATCCTCCTCAGCATGAATCATTCTGTAGTTCAAATGAGTCTTGAACTGATTTCTTGTTTGTTGGAGCACAATATTACTGCCTTCAAGTAACACTTCACATAAGAGATATTAACTATAGGTATAACGCTTATTTGCATGAGAATGAGACAGAGAAAGATAATAGGATACAGCATAGGGGTAGAAAGATAAATCAATTCGTGGATAGATTCTGCGAGCTTAGTTTTTAACTGCAGATGGCACTCTAGGCTAGTTTTTAACCGCACACTCAAACGCTCACGAAGAAGAGCGCTTGTGTGTTCAGCTGAGTAATGTAAATGGTTAAATGTACTAGTACCACGACAAGCAGAGTACGGCTGTTTCTAAAGCATGCAGCGCCGTCTGCTGTTAAAAACTAAGTTAAAAATAGTTTCAAGAGAGAATTGCGATGCATTCAGAAAATCGATTTATCATTCCACCCCTGATATAGTCTCGTGTAGCCAGACCTTCAGACTGACGGCTGAAGATCTGGAATCCATGGCAGCTTTCATTGGCCAAGGCCCGCCCATGATGCCGTTTGACCGACATGTCAAACAACCAATCACAGTTCATTTCGTTTAGCATCACAGTTCGGGGCGTGGAAATGTCGCCACAATAACAGACCGGTGTGTAAAACACTCGGACGCATTTTAAATATTCTACTTTGAATATTTCACATACTTTTGAAAATCCAGTGTTTAGTTGATCCTGATAAGCACTCATCGTCACAGCTGAAAACACGACGGCTCTCTTCTTCGATGAGGGGGTTTGGCATCACGACATCTTTGTTTCCAGGCGGAACGTTAAAGAACGCGAAACACACGTCTCCCGGAAATCCGACGACGACTTCGAAACTCCTGAAGTGTTTCCACTTTTTTGTTCCGTATGAATCAGACGTTTAGCCAGCAGTCCGTGGTCATGACGTCTGAGGCTGAGACTACCCTTAATACAGCATCAGTGAATCCTAATGTGAATCATTTGCTCAGTTCAGCTCCACTCTGGGTTTCTCTCTAATAGTTAATTCTCTCTAATTCTCTCTCTGACTGCAGGTTTATCTGTGGCATTACACAGAAGAGGGCATGTATGTGTGAGTGATTTCAGACTCACAGACCTCCTTTAACCTCCCGCTGGTGAAGGAGGGCGAGAGGACGCTGCGGATCCTCCTCCAGTCGTCGTCTTCAACGATGGACACGGCGTCGTACAGCGGCCCGTTCAGACGGAAGTTCTGCCGGATCAGAGGAGAAACCCAGATAAAACCACAACACAAGCACAAACACATATTGTTCCATCAGCCTGAAAACATTCAAATGATGCATAAAAATAGGAAAAAATATTTATTATTTCAATTTAAAGAATTTAATTTTCTGCTAAAGTGTCTGCATTTCAAAACACATTTACAAAATAATCTACATTTCAAAATTCTCAAAGGATTTCAGAACGATGATGATGATGATGAAGAAGAAGATTATACCCTTCTGTTGGTGAAGAGAGAGTAGCATTCTTTAACCAGGATGGTTTTGATGATGGATTGCTCCATGAGGCACAGAACGGGCTGCCTCGCATCGTAGATACTGTGAGAAACACAAACAATATTAACAGTAAATTCAGAATAATTTCAGTATCTTTCAGTATCTCATAATGACCATCATCGTCGGCTCTGATTCTTCATTACAGCTCTTATAAAGCTTGTCACTGATCTCATCTATTATCTCATCACTGATCTCGTTTCATTTCAAACTGATGTTCGCATCAGAATCGGTTCTGTTTCGTTTGTGTCAGATGTTCTGATCTGATTCTTTGAGACTGATCTGTGAGGTTTCACACTCACCCCCAGACTCGTCCATACTTCTTGAAACACTCCACATCAAAATAGTAAAACCCCTGAAAGTGCAGAGACAGATGTGTTCAGGTTTAGAGTAAAATCCGAAGATTCATAGAAGACGCTCTGCATGAGGACTATGAAAAGAAATGAAGCTATATTTATTAAAGCGAGAAGATCTTCAAACCTGCGCTTTGAGTCGAGATGGACTGACAGAAAACCAGTCCATCATCAACATCCAAATGTGTCCAAAGGTCAGTTTAACATGATAATGGATTCATGCTGGATGTGCTTTAAAGCTAAAAACTCACCTTTTTGTATTCCAGCATCGTTCCGAAGAACGGAAGGGGTTTAGGACCCGGGATGCCCAGCTTCTTGAAGAAACCATGAGGCCAGGATCCATATCTGGAAATGACATAAGAGCCATGCACGTCCTGATTTTACTGAGTTAGATGCTGACCAAGAGGCATATGTGACCCTGGACCATAAAACCAGTCATAAGGGTAAATTTTTATAAATTGAGATGTATGCATCATCTGAAAGCTGAATAAATAGCTGTACATTGATGTATGGTTTGTTATGATCGGACAATATTTGTAAATCTGGAATCTGAGGGTGCAAAAAAATCTAAATATTGAGAAAATCACCTTTAAAGTTGTTCAAATGAAGTTCTTAGCAATGCATATTACTGATCAAAAATTAAGTTTTGATATATTTACGGTAGGAAATTTACAAAATATCTTCATGGAACATAATCTTTACTTAATATCCTAATGATTTTTGGCATAAAAGAAAAATCAATAATTTTGACCCATACAATGTATTGTTGTCTATTGATACAAACATACCTGTGTTACTTATGACTGCTTTTGTGCTCCAGGGTCAGTTATGAAAAACTGCTTTTTAGACAGATATTATGACATTAACAGCAGTAGATTTTGCTACTGAATGCTTTGATTATTAGACATTCAGCAGAAGAATGTCACCTGATGATTGTGATTCTTTGAGATTGCAGAACTAGAACTAATTGAGTTTAACAGAGTGTCAAAAGTCACTTACATATACAGAAGTGCCACAAACAGCATGAGCAGAGCCCATGTTTCAGCGGAGAAGAACAGACCGTAGCTCATGTTTTCTGCTCCGAGACGCTCAGACTATAGAAACACTGGCAGCGAGGAGAAACAGCTTTATTCTGCTCTCAGATTACACATTAACCAGTGAAGAAGACACAAACACGAGTGTGTTCAACCTCTGAAGACCCTCACAAACACACCCACAGCGTCACGCTCACCTCTGACCAAACTCACTAATATTCATCAAACAACTGCAGCACGATCAGCAGCTTACACAAACTGCCAAGACTAGACTTAGTTATCTAAAGACTGTTCAAAACGTTTTATATTCAGTTGCGTAAAAACATAGATTGGTCAAATTTGATACCAAAAAATGACCCTGATTACCCGTTGGTTAGACTGGTTCTTCAGTCACATAGTAGCTATGTTTATGCAACTGGATATTGTGTTTATTCTCTGTTCTAGTCACAATTCCTGCACCAGGTGTTTTCTTTCTTTCGTATATCTTTTCTTTTTTATGCCTCTTTCCCTAGAATATGACCTGTTTGTTGTTTTCACTTCTCAGGTGAAAGACAAATCACATGATCCCTTTGAATAATTGTTTGCTTTGCACCGCATTGAAAGGAGAGCAAATAGTCTCATGTTTCTCGAAACGTGTTTCTTTCTTACTCAGAATCTAACTATGGACTCATGTATTATTTCTAACTCTAGACTAAGTTCTCAGCATTTCTATGTCCTAATCTAGCTGTCTAATAAATCTGGTTTTCTATGTTACGATGTTTGGCTCTTTGACAAATCATTTTTGTTCTTCTATTGTAAGTCAGTTGGATAAAATCGTATGCTAAATGCATAAATGTAAATGCAAACATAATTGTGTAAATGTAACAAGATTAAATGTAAACATAACTATTGTGAAAATGTACATGTAACTTATCATTTCAATGTAAACATAAATGTGACCCTGGAGCACAAAACCAGTCATAAGGGTAAATTTTTCGAAATTGAGATGTATGCATCATCTGAAAGCTGAATAAATAATCTTTCCATTGATGTATGGTTTGTTATGATAGGACAATATTTGAAAATCTGGAATCTGAGGGTGCAAAAAAATCTAAATATTGAGAAAATCACCTTTAAAGTTGTTCAAATGAAGTTCTTAGCAATGCATATTACTAATCAAAAATTAAGTTTTGATATATTTACGGTAGGAAATGTACTAAATATCTTCATGGAACATGATCTTAATATCCTAATGATTTTTGGCATATAAGAAAAATCTATAATTTTGACCCATACAATGTATTGTTGTCTATTGCTACAAATATATCTGTGTTACTTATGACTGCTTTTGTGCTCCAGGGACACATATTGTGTAAATGTAAATGCAACTTATTGGATAAATGTAAACAAATCTATTGTAAATGTAAAAGTGATTGTAGTGTAAACGTAACATCATATAAATGTAAAAGTAATGGAGCATCTGATCAATAGTATTCTCCTCCAGTATTATCATAGTATTTTTTTAATTTGTGAGACGTTCTGGAGTCTGTTATGTTTCCAGATAAGCATGCATCACTGGAATGAAGTGTTTATTTCATGTCTTTAACCTGACGTTTATGATATTCAGCATGTTTTCAGACTGGTTGAGTCTTTGTAGGCCGAATTAGTGAGTGTTTTTATTAATGCTTGTGTTGACTCTCTCCTCTTATCTTACGGTTCATCTTTCCTCGTCATGTTTCAGCTTCTGTCGATCAGTCACTGACAGCGGTGAGGTTTTGACACGCACATAACATCATGGTGTGTGTAATCAGCAGGTGTACACTAATTAGTTTCACGGCTCTTATGCTTTGGCAGTATGTAAACGTAGCATCTGCAGGGGTTTACAGTCTCTCCGTCAACCACAGAAACCAGCAGTGTGATCCAGTGGCTCCTGGGATGCTCTGTTTTCTCTCTGAACTGCATTTGATTGTGCAAACATTAACCAGAGTCCACTGACACCAGCCCACATGTCAAGAGAGACTGTTCTCAGTGCAGATGAATGGAGGAGGAGGAGTGAATGGCACGTGTTGTACTGTTTTCGCTGTGTCACGCTGTGTGTTTATGAGCACGCAGTCGTTCCCGGGGCAGGTCTGGGCATGTTCTCCGGGGAATGTGGGACATAACTCACAGAAACCTATGTTAGACGATACAGCTGACCTCACGTCAACTGCAATCTGGCCTAAATAATGACTGTTTCCAAACATGTTTCCCAGACACTCCTCCAATCTGCCACAAACAAGGCCTAATAAAGTCACAAGCACACTGAAAAAAAAATACTACTAATTTTTTTAAGGTAAGTGTTTGCAAACAATTATTTTAGCTACATTTAAATAAATTCAGTTGAAAGTTAGTCAAATGTAGCCAAAAATAAATTGATTGCAACCACTTACCTAAAAAATTTTTTTTTTTTAGTAAATTCAATTTATATATATTTTTTCAGTGTAATGTTGGGGTCCTTAAATGTATTTACATTACACATTAATATACACATATTAAAAATGCATTTTTTATTATTAGTTAATGAATATCCAGCTTATTAAATGGCTTTTTTTCTGTGAATGTGCTAAAAATGTACAATAATATATTTAGGATTATGACAATTAATTAAAATAGTACTAGAAATATCAGTTTGCAATATTAAGCACAGATGATGTAAAATACCTGGAAGCAAACTGACATATCTGTTGTATGAAGTGTAAGTCATCATAATCATAAAGTTTATGATTAGTTTTGTTGAGATACTCCATTGATGGAAGGGAGGGATGCTAATGATCTGTGATTAGAGGCTGATTGCTTGACTTTTATACACGCACAGCAGTAAATGAGTGATATAAGCAGTGTATGAAAATACATTTCAGCTACAGAGAACCTCCTCAGATCCACTTCACATTAAAATAACATTTGTTCAGAGTTATCTGGTGTTTAATAATGTTCTCACAACGTTAGCACAGAAACATGATTTGCACATCAATCATAGTATGTAGTATTTCTGAAACATGATTTTTTTTCAGTTAGGCTACTTGTTTCAGAAGAACATTTGAAAGTCACTTTCCCATGATGTTATTGTCCTGAGATCAGGAGATAAACAGAGAATATGAGTTCAATCACAGAGTAATCTGCATCATGTGAGGTGTTTATGATCGGTATAATCATCGTTCAGAGGGCAGCAAGCTCAGTAATTCACTAGTAGTTTAGTGCACTATTAGTTTATAGAGGTTCTGGGTCATTAACACACAAACAGTTACAGAGGTATCATAAAGTGTGGTGTAGCAGTTAAAGATATCGAGTTAATAACAAAAAGGTTGTAGGTTCGAACCATACAAGGCCTGATTATGAGCCATCTCGTGCATATCCTTTTAATCTAACATAAGATATCATGTCTATATATAGCTATGTGTCCCTGCAGCACAAAACCAGTCATCAGTAACACAGGTATATTTTTAGCAATAGACAACAATACATTGTATGAGTCAAAATTATACATTTTTCTTTTATGCCAAAAATCATTAGATATTAAGATCATGTTCCATGAAGATATTTAGTAAATTTCCTACCGTAAATATATCAAAACTTAATTTTTGATTAGTAATATGCATTGCTAAGAACTTCATTTGAACAACTTTAAAGATGATTTTCTCAATATTTAGATTTTTTTGCACCCTCAGATTCCAGATTTTCAAATATTGTCCTATCATAACAAACCATACATCAATGGAAAGATTATTTATTCAGCTTTCAGATGATGCATACATCTCAATTTCGAAAAATGTACAATTATGACTGGTTTTGTGCTCCAGGTTCACGTATATACATATATATACACACGCGCACACACACACACACACACACACAAGCACGCACACACACACACGCACGCACACACACACACACACACACACACACACACACACACACAAGCACGCACACACACACGCACACACTCACACGCACACACTCACGCACACTCACGCACGCACACTCTCTCTCTCTCTCACACACACGCACACACACACGCACACACTCACACGCACACACACACACACGCACGCACGCACGCACTCACTCACACACACTCACGCACGCACACTCTCTCTCTCTCTCACACACACACTCTCACACACACACACATATTGACATGCTAAAAGGTTAATGTAAATATTTTTGACTGATATTGTGTCAACAGAGTTGATCATGTTTATGTGCTTATATGCGTTATTTTGATTAGAAGAAGCGCTGGAGATGTGTGCGCGTGCAGACTGTGTCAGAGTGACGGTGGAAGTCTGCAGCGGGCTGTGAGTGACTCGTGCCCGGCGAGGAGCGCTCCCTCCGGGGCAGCAGAGGGCGCTGTGGCCGCTGACCCGCGCGGAAGACTCTCACGGCTTCATCGCTCCGCTGGTGCGTCTGCTCTCTGTTTTATCTCTTTATTTTGCTCTGTATGCTTGATGTGTTTCCCACTGTAGTGCTTTAATGTCATTATAACGAGGTTTTTCTCGTGGTTATCTCGCTGTTTTGATGGTTTCTGGAGAAACGAGCAGAAGCCACACGTGTTTAGTTTCTCACATATCAACTTATTATTAAATCCGACCGTAAATGTGTTAAAGAAGGAGACTACTGTAAAAGAGACCGGGGCTAGTTGTCACATAGACAGAAACTGTGAGGATTTGAGTCTAAACTAATAAACAAACGCAGATGTTGTGTTTAAACACTCGGTACTTAAATGAGTGCACACTTGTGTCTCCATAAATTATATTATGCTCATATTTATTGGTAATCTGTTGGATAACAGATAAAACACATACATTTAGGGACTTTTAACTGAAAGGTTGAACTTGTTTCTAAAACAAATACTATTTCCATCCACAAAAAAAGTCATATATATGATAATTTACCCTTTCAGCTAATAATAATTGCGTTAATATTCACTTATGAAATAGACGGGGTCACGTGGGCGCGCTGAGGGTCGTGTGGCAGGAAGACGGGGTCACGTGGGCGCGCTGAGGGTCGTGTGGCGGGAAGACGGGGTCACGTGGGCGCTCTGAGGGTCGTGTGGCGGGAAGACGGGGTCACGTGGGCGCTCTGAGGGTCGTGTGGCGGTAAGACGGGGTCACGTGGGCGCTCTGAGGGTCGTGTGGCGGGAAGACGGGGGTCACGTGGGCGCTCTGAGGGTCGTGTGGCGGGAAGACGGGGTCACGTGGGCGCGCTGAGGGTCGTGTGGCGGGAAGACGGGGTCACGTGGGCGCGCTGAGGGTTGTGTGGCGGGAAGACGGGGTCACGTGGGCGCGCTGAGGGTCGTGTGGCGGGAAGACGGGGTCACGTGGGCGCGCTGAGGGTCGTGTGGCGGGAAGACCGGGGTCACGTGGGCGCGCTGAGGGTCGTGTGGCGGGAAGACGGGGTCACGTGGGCGCGCTGAGGGTCGTGTGGCGGGAAGACGGGGTCACGTGGGCGCTCTGAGGGTCGTGTGGCGGGAAGACGGGGTCACGTGGGCGCTCTGAGGGTCGTGTGCCGGGAAGACGGGGTCACGTGGGCGCTCTGAGGGTCGTGTGGCGGGAAGACGGGGTCACGTGGGCGCGCTGAGGGTCGTGTGGCGGGAAGACGGGGTCACGTGGGCGCTCTGAGGGTCGTGTGGCGGGAAGACGGGGGTCACGTGGGCGCTCTGAGGGTCGTGTGGTGGGAAGACGGGGGTCACGTGGGCGCTCTGAGGGTCGTGTGGCGGGAAGACGGGGGTCACGTGGGCGCTCTGAGGGTCGTGTGGCGGGAAGACGGGGTCACGTGGGCGCTCTGAGGGTCGTGTGGCGGGAAGACGGGGTCACGTGGGCGCTCTGAGGGTCGTGTGGCGGGAAGACGGGGGTCACGTGGGCGCTCTGAGGGTCGTGAGGTGGGAAGACGGGGGTCACGTGGGCGCTCTGAGGGTCGTGTGGCGGGAAGACGGGGTCACGTGGGCGCTCTGAGGGTCGTGAGGTGGGAAGACGGGGGTCACGTGGGCGCTCTGAGGGTCGTGTGGCGGGAAGACGGGGGTCACGTGGGCGCTCTGAGGGTCGTGTGGCGGGAAGACGGGGGTCACGTGGGCGCTCTGAGGGTCGTGTGGCGGGAAGACGGGGTCACGTGGGCGCTCTGAGGGTCGTGAGGTGGGAAGACGGGGGTCACGTGGGCGCTCTGAGGGTCGTGTGGCGGGAAGACGGGGGTCACGTGGGCGCTCTGAGGGTCGTGTGGCGGGAAGACGGGGGTCACGTGGGCGCTCTGAGGGTCGTGTGGCGGGAAGACGGGGGTCACGTGGGCGCTCTGAGGGTCGTGTGGCGGGAAGACGGGGGTCACGTGGGCGCTCTGAGGGTCGTGTGGCGGGAAGACGGGGTCACGTGGGCGCTCTGAGGGTCGTGTGGCGGGAAGACGGGGTCACGTGGGCGCTCTGAGGGTCGTGAGGTGGGAAGACGGGGGTCACGTGGGCGCTCTGAGGGTCGTGTGGCGGGAAGACGGGGGTCACGTGGGCGCTCTGAGGGTCGTGTGGCGGGAAGACGGGGGTCACGTGGGCGCTCTGAGGGTCGTGAGGTGGGAAGACGGGGTCACGTGGGCAAATAAGCAACCGCAGCTTCAAAAACAAGCCAAATATTTTTTTTTATGATTTATTATCATCAATATTATTTATTAACAATTATTTATAACTAATAAATGAGCCTGCAACATATTAAACTGAATCCACTCTTTTCTCTGAAAAGCAATATAAGCACATATTTATAGCCTCAAATATATGGAAATGTCAATTTTTCTGTCCCTAGCCTTTACAGAGATATTACACTTGGTTACAATTTTTTATATTTTAAAATGAAACGATGTGTTATTTGAACAATTACACCTTCTTGAGCCATCAATGTGGCAATATTTGTTTTTAATTAATTATATATAATTCCAAGCACCACAGAACTGCTCGTTACAGCCGTGTACAGAGGGAACGTGCTTTATTATGAGCTCAAAAACTGGGTTTTATACCATTTAAAATACAATAATGTATACATAACTATCAAATAAATGACAAAATGCCACATAAATATTATAGAAAAATATATAAAATATTATATTAAATTATAATATATATTATATTAAAAAATAAAATATATTATATTATTTAAAAAACATTATAAAAAATCATTAAGCTGTCATTTATGTGTATCCATGAAGTCAAAAGGTAATAATAATGTGGTCTAAGTTTAAATGTTAAAAAAGAAATACATTAAGACATCTTGCCATACCAGGCTATTCAAACCAATGTATTTACTCAGTATTACAGCCTGTGATTATTAATACACTACAAAAACATTGTAAAAATTAGGCTAAAAGAAAGAAAGTCACCCCTCTCCTCTACGATCTAGGCTTCTATCATCGCTTGATTACAGTGTCACGCTTCTTTCTGAATATGATTTTTCTCCAATGAGGCGGAGGGACATATGGCTAATCACTCTACGGCTCTTATATTATTGCACTGGTGCTATTAACTGCGAGCAGACAGCGTGTCAATCAATGCATTGGAGAATACGGCGAACATAAATAAAGAAACGAAGTCGCTTGTCAGATTTCCCTAACAAGCAACCATATTTTTTTTAAATAAGCCCAAAAAACCGCAACCCGCGACTTTACAAAAGAAGAAGCCCAAAGTCGCGTATAATACGCGGACTTAGCAACTGTGTTTACAGTGCTGGTGTCTCAATCGCGTCGTGTGATGATCCGCTCTGACGCTGTTGGAAATAACTAATCATTTTTAGGTATTAACGTGTTTTTAAAACAGTCAAAAGTCCAGTGAATTCTCTTTTTGTAGAATGTTTTGATAAATATTTTTTTCATATAAAAATATTTATTTTATCTTTATGTTAACACGATTGACAGATACTTACATTATCAAAAAATACTATAGTAATTAATAGTAAATACTATAGTGTTATTGAACCATACCATAGTAAAGCACTTGAATTAGTTTGTGGTACTTAACCTTTCCTCCAATTGTGATGAGAATACCCTCAAATTAAAGCTCAGTTTAACACTTTAAGCCCATATTCTCATATTTATAACTGTATCTTGAATATGGTTTGGTCAACAGCTAAAATGATAAAAATTGTGCCTGTGTCCAAATATATATGGACCTAACTGTATGTAAATGATGTGTGTTTTTCAGCGCTATCATGGTGAGGACGTACAAAAGGAAGACCAGCCGTGCGAATACGGCTCCTGACACCATGCTGAAGGCCGTCCGGCAGGTGCTGGTGTTCAAGAAAACCATCCGCGGCGCGGCCGAAGAGTTCGGCATCAACTACCGCACGCTAGCCCGCTACTGCACCAAAATCCCCCGCGAGGAGGTGGAGGGGAGCGCGGAGCACCCCAGCTGCACCGTGGGCTTCATCGGTGCACGGCAGGTCTTCAGCCCCGAGCTGGAGGCCGAACTCGTCGCGTACGTTTTACTGGCGTCCGACGTTTATTACGCGCTCCCGCCGCGAGCGATCCGCAAACTGGCGTACCAGCTAGCCAAGAGCCAGCAGCTGCAAACGCCACCCTCGTGGAGGGAGAACAAACAGGCCAGCGCCGACTGGTTCGCTAGTTTCCTAAAGAGACACCCGCTGCTGTCCATCAGGACGAGTCCAGAGAGCGTCTTCAGCAGGAGTCACGTCCAGGTGTTTTACAGTAAGCTGAAGGCGCTGACGGAGCGACACCGTTTCAGACCCGAGGACATGTGGATCGTGGAGGAGATGGGAATCACTACGGCTCAGCGGCCGGATCGAGTGCTGGCTAGGAGAGGTCTGAAGCAAATGTCTCCGGACCGCGGACCCCTCGTGAGCGTCGCCTGCGTCGTCTCGGCCGCCGGTCGCGTGATGCCGCCCTATTTCGTGTTCCCGCGGGTGCAGTTCAGGGAGCTTTTCCTCAGCGGTGCGCCCGCGGGAAGCTCCGGCGGAGCCCATCTGAGCGGCTGGATGAGGGAGGAGCAGTTTCTCGCCTTCCTGCAGCATTTCACGCGACAGACCGAATGCGTCGCGGACAGACCCTGCCTGCTGCTGCTGGACAGCCACGCCGCGCACCTATCCATCGAGGCCCTCAACTTCGCCAAAGCCAACGGCGTGGTGTCGCTGTGCTTCCCGCCGCACTGCTCCCAGCACCTGGAGCGCACGCTGTACGGCTCGTTTAAGACGAGCGTCAACACGGCCGTCGACAGCTGGATGCTAGGCAGTCCGGGGAGGAGCATCACCATTCATCACGTCCCAGGAATCGTCGCCTCCGCGCTACCGCTGGCGGCCACACCGGACAACATCACCACAGCGTTCAGAGCCTGCGGGATCTTCCCTCTCAACCCAAACGAGCCGGGGTTGGTTACGGACGGTCCGGTCGCTCCCAGCGGTTCAGACTCTCGCTCGGCGGATCCAGCAACAGCAGACCGAGACTCGGAGCGAACGGCCGACGCACGTCTCGACTGGCTCTCCTGCGATTACGCCGCTGCAGAGACCTGCAAATAAACCCCATCAGGACTCGTTTCTGGACTCTTCTGCGACACACCTGACTCTCTCTTTGTGTTTCGTAGTCACACACACTTTCTCTTTGCTTATACACTTTCTACAGTTCATCAACAACATTTCAGCGGTTTGGTTATTTTCTCCACTCTTTAATGAATTGTTTTTGTGTAAATAGTAATTAAATTAGACACATTTTAAATGCATAAATTGTGGGTTTTTCGTGACTCTAGAAAGTGTTTTCTCTGGTCTGCGTCATTGAACTGCAGTTACGGCTGTGACAACATGCCCCGCTATAGTTCAGCGTTTCAGGTAAAAGGTGTTTTGTTATGTACCTAAATACCCTGGTGTGAGAAATATTCACCTGTGAATATTATACATCTCTACTGTATGTTTTATGATATTCCTGTCTCAAAAACTGAATACAAAGCGCTGCAGCTCAATATATTCATGAATAATGAAGATTTTTTAATGTTTCTGAAAGAAGGCTCTTCTGCTCAAGGCATTTATTTGACCAAAAATACAGTAAAATATGTTAACATTACTATTGCAATTTCATATGTTATTACAATTTAAAACAGCTGTTTTCTATGTGAATATGTGTTAAACTGTAATTTATTTCTGTGATCAAAGCTGTATTTTCAGCATCATTACTGCAGTCTTCAGTGTCACATGATCTTCAGAAATCATAATAATATGCTGATTAAGAAACATTTATGATTATTATCAAGCATTTCATCTTCTTACTATATTTATTAGGGCCCTATGAATTCCTTTTTATTTTTTTCTAAATTCATTTTTTTCCATTTTAATTTTTTAAAACAGAAGAGAAGAAACCACCGCAGAGCAACAACAACAGAGTCATGAGGAGGAAGGATGGGCGATATGGGTTTAAAAATATATCACTATGGTATTTATTGCGATAACGATATCAATGACGATAATTAAGGAAACCTGTTTCTTTAGAGAAAAGTATTATCTTTCCTATTTTTACCCCAAATAGTGTGTTGTGAGCTGAGTACACACGTAATGCAATCACTGTTTAATTCATACTGAATATTCTTGTAAAAAAAATCTGTGTTTCTTCATCAGGTTAGTATAAATGCGTCACTGCATCAGTGTCTCAGCAATGGATGCTCTGCAGTGAATGGGTGCCGTCAGAATGAGAGTCTGATAAAAACATCACAATAATCCACAGCACTCCAGTCCATCAGTTAACATCTGGAGAAGACAAAAGATGAAACAAATCCAGCATTAAGACGTTTATAACTGAATCCATAATAACTCTTCCTCAGTGAAAAAGTGCATCTCCTGTTGTCTCTCACATCAAAATCCAGCCACATATTTGTTTAGAGCTGTTAAGCAGCTAAACGCTGCTTGATCTGATGCAGATTTCTCTCCTGATTCACACCAGAACACTATTTCACTGGAGGAAGAGTTATTATGGATTATTGTGATGTTTTTATCAGACTCTCATTCTGACGGCACCCATTCACTGCAGAGCATCCATTGCTGAGACACTGATGCAGAGACACATTTCTACCAACTCTGGGGAACATGTATTCTGGTGTAAATCTTGTTTATTTAGCGCTGTGTGAGACGGATGTTAATATCAGCTGTAATGGAGGTCATCTGCTCCAGTAACACACAGCATCACATGTTTTCATGAGCATTGTACGAGTAGAGATGGATGATTCAGAAACCATTACAATGATCTGATTTAATCTCAATCTTGACACAACCTGTGAAACACAATCGCACATAAATTCTGGTTTAAACACAATTATAGACATTATTTTGAGAAAACAGTTTGGTTATCAGAAGTGGGCATCGCCATTCATAACTTCAGTATTACACAGATGGCTCAGTTGGATACATTTATTAGAATATGTTTATGATTAATCAGATTTATATCAGATGAGATTGTTTTTGTTTTCTAAATTTAGCTTTGTCTAAGTTTAACTTTGTTATTCGTTTACTGTAACAAGCACTGTTTAAGATGTACTGTTTTAAAGCTGTAAATTGTGGTTGGTTTGATTTTGGTAGATCCTCACATTATTGAAAATGATTTTAAAAAAGGTCAGTTTAAAGTTATTTAATCTCAGATTTCTCTCAGGGAACACCCCATATAGGAAAAATAAAATATTGTGTTTGAATATTATGTTTTAATGCACTCAATACTGAACTGCTCATTCAGGTTCAAACATAGATTAATTTATTATTTTATATCCATACCAAAATCCATTACATTGATAAACACTTGAGAATAGTTTATTCTTTCAGTATGAGATTGTAAGGACTCTCCTACTTTAGCACATTGTGTTTGGTGGTTAAGACTTTTAATTTAAACTAATTTTATAGATATGTATAGTGGATTTACACTCTTAAATAGTTATACCAAGTACTGTTCATTGTTTTCAGTGAACGTGCTGAGATTTGAATGTGGTTCAGTGAGGATCATTTCTCAAGCTCAGCTTCATTTATTTTCCATTATATAACTTAAAATCAGTCATTCTCATGTTTTAACATGGTTAAGTCGACATCTAGGCCTACAGTGAGTTGTGTGTTTTCTAATCAGGCACTGAATGGAGAGCACATTAAAGGTCTTCAGAGCGACATTCCCAAAGCCACAGGAAGCTCCGAGAGTTAAGACTTCTCCGTTAGAACCGAGAAGACGCTGGAAGTTAAAAACCTTCATGAAGGATCATATTTGACGGTAAGTTCAGTTATCAGGGTTTATTTAATATCGTGTCATGTTGTTATGTGTATTTATAAGATCTTAACACTGCTGTTGTTCACTGAAAAGAACAAAAACTGACGCTGAAATGGATTAAAATCGAAAGTGAAAGTAAATATAACGGAACAGCGCTCAAATACCACAGAAACCAGGGACGGACTGGGCCAAAAAGTGGCCCTGGACTTTTTGGCACAGAGTGGCCCACCAAACCCGGTCCGCAACACACCATAAATGACTGGCATATTCTTGACATTATAATTTGTCATTTCTGGTGTATATGGCAAAAAGTAAATAATTTTATTAATATTATCAGTCCATATGACACAATGCTCTGGTATCGCCTAGAAGACTTGAATAGTGCAGAATGCGGAATAAAAATAGCTGTCTTCTATGCAACTATATAGTCAAATATAATTTATTTATGTGATGCAGCGCTGTATTTTCAGCATCATTACTCCAGTCTTCAGTGTCACATGATCTTCAGAAATTATAATATGCTGATTTTCTGCTCAAGAAACATTTCTGATTATTATGAATGTTGAAAACTGTTGTGCAGTTGTGCAGAAAAATGTGATACCATTCAGTCTTGGGTAAGATTAAAAAATATAAATTAATATTTTTCTTCAACAATGTTGCATTAAATCAAAGATTATAGAATACAAAAAGGGACTTTGATTAAATTGATTTAAGTGACTGTAAAGATATTTACACTTATAGCAAAGTACTTATATTTCAAATAAATGTTGTTCTTTAACTGAGAACCATTATACCAATAATATAACCATTATTAATAATTGATCACAAATAATAACTGATAATAATTAAGCAGCATTAGAATGATTTCTGAAGGGACACTGAAGACTGGAGTAATGATGCTGAAAATACAGCTTTGATCACAGAAATAAATTACATTTTAAAACATCCTAAATAAAAAAACACTATTTTAAGTGTAATATTTCATAATATTAGGTTATTGTTTTACTGTATTTTGATCAAATAAATAAAATCTTATTTCAAATAAATAAATAAATAAAAAGCCTTAATTATTTAAAACTTTTAACCACCAGTGTGTATATAAAATAGGCTAATGCATGTGAATTAATAAGCAAATTATATTTTTATTAGGCCTATAATATAAATCACTTTCCTTTGCACAGCACTCGATAGCAAAAGCATTCAGATTTACAATGTTCTTAAAACTGAGAATCATTTTTATAGATTTTTAAACATTTTCTTAGACAAGCGAAATCACGGAAGAAAGCAGATTTACATGAACTCTTATCTCATGTCTGCTGAAAACTGCATTAGGCTATGTAGCCTACATTGTGACGATTCGAATAACGGCATTAACATCTGAGAAATTTGAAAAGGCCAGTAGTAGTTTGCATTCCTGAAAATTAATGTCTGTCGTTTAGCTATACGGTTGGCAAATATTGTCTCGTCATGTTTAGCTGCTTGCATCTTACCTCAGCTTGCATTCAAGTCACGCGCAGCCCAGCGTCTGTGAACAGTAAATCCCGCCTTCTACACTTTGATTGGCTATTTCAAACATTTTGACATTGACGAGTGCTTTTGAGCCGCTGCACTGAGCCGGAGCACGCTAAATTAATTAGAATTTTTGAATGAAGTGGGCCGCATGGCCCGGGCCATTCATCTGGGCCGATGGAAGGATATACAGTACGTACATTTACTACAATCCATTTTTATATATATTACGCAAAGGGCCGGCCCACATTGTATAGCGGCCCACCAGGAAACCTCCCGGTGCTCCAGATGGCCAGTCTGCCACTGACAGAAACCATTAGATTTTACCATGGTATTGAGGTTCTGTGTGTGGTTTTACCATTGGTTTTCATGATCTAATTGTGTGTTACTATATTTGGTTAATTTTAATTAAAGTAGAGTCCTAATAAAGTTTTAGGAGGGGAAAACATAAAATAAAAGACTATTACAATAACATGTTTGCATAAGCATGCAGAATTTAACATTTTCCAATATTATATATCGCCCAGTTTGTCTTTCTCTCTCACTTACACTCTTTCCAGTTTTGATACTGAATCATGGCATATGAATCTATACATCAGAATCAGAATCAGCTTTATTCGCCAGGTGTGCGCAAACACACAAGGAATTTGTTGTGTTTTTTTAAGGAGCTCTTGGTACATACATGTATACATGCATATCTGACATGAGAACCGAAACATTTAAATAGTAAGACTTAACAATAAATAATAATAATGTTTATCAATCTGGAACTGAAGGTTTATGTACAGATTTGTGCATTATTTACTCTACAGCTGTATAGAAAATATGTATATTGTCACAAATCCTGGCCATGAACTTCTGTTCACTCACCACCACCACCCTCACGAGTCAAGCCAAGTCATGGTTGATCGTCACGAGTCAAGCCAAGTCACAGTTGATCTTCACGAGTCAAGCCAAGTCACAGTTGATCATCACGAGTCAGGCCACGTCACAGCTGATCTGCAAGAGACTCTTCACGTCTTAGCTCTTCAGCCAGAGTCTCTTCACGTCTCAGTTCTTCAGCCAGAGTCTCTTCACGTCTCAGCTCTTCAGCCAGAGTCTCTTCACGTCTCAGTTCTTCAGCCAGAGTCTCTTCACGTCTCAGTTCTTCAGCCAGAGTCTCTTCACGTCTCAGTTCTTCAGCCAGAGTCTCTTCACGTCTCAGTTCTTCAGCCAGAGTCTCTTCACGTCTCAGTTCTTCAGCCAGAGTCTCTTCACGTCTCAGTTCTTCAGCCAGAGTCTCTTCACGTCTCAGTTCTTCAGCCAGAGTCTCTTCACGTCACAGCTGATCTGCAAGAGACTCTTCACGTCTCAGCTCTTCAGCCAGAGTCTCTTCACGTCTCAGTTCTTCAAAGAGTCTCTTCACGTCTCAGCTCTTCAGCCAGAGTCTCTTCACGTCTCAGTTCTTCAGCCAGAGTCTCTTCACGTCTCAGTTCTTCAGCCAGAGTCTCTTCACGTCTCAGCTCTTCAGCCAGAGTCTCTTCACGTCTCAGTTCTTCAGCCAGAGTCTCTTCACGTCTCAGTTCTTCAGCCAGAGTCTCTTCACGTCACAGCTGATCTGCAAGAGACTCTTCACGTCTCAGCTCTTCAGCCAGAGTCTCTTCACGTCTCAGCTCTTCAGCCAGATTCTCTTCACGTCTCAGTTCTTCAAAGAGTCTCTTCACGTCTCAGCTCTTCAGCCAGAGTCTCTTCACGTCTCAGTTCTTCAGCCAGAGTCTCTTCATGTCTCAGCTCTTCAGCCAGAGTCTCTTCACGTCTCAGTTCTTCAGCCAGAGTCTCTTCACGTCTCAGTTCTTCAGCCAGAGTCTCTTCACGTCTCAGCTCTTCAGCCAGAGTCTCTTCACGTCTCAGTTCTTCAGCCAGAGTCTCTTCACGTCTCAGTTCTTCAGCCAGAGTCTCTTCACGTCACAGCTGATCTGCAAGAGACTCTTCACGTCTCAGCCCTTCAGCCAGAGTCTCTTCACGTCTCAGTTCTTCAGCCAGAGTCTCTTCACGTCTCAGTTCTTCAGCCAGAGTCTCTTCACATCTCAGTTCTTCAGCCAGAGTCTCTTCACGTCACAGCTGATCTGCAAGAGACTCTTCACGTCTCAGCCCTTCAGCCAGAGTCTCTTCACGTCTCAGTTCTTCAGCCAGAGTCTCTTCACGTCTCAGTTCTTCAGCCAGAGTCTCTTCACGTCTCAGTTCTTCAGCCAGAGTCTCTTCACGTCTCAGCTCTTCAGCCAGAGTCTCTTCACGTCTCAGCTCTTCAGCCAGAGCCTCTTCACGTCTCAGCTCTTCAGCCAGAGTCTCCTCACGTCTCAGCTCTTCAGCCAGAGTCTCCTCACGTCTCAGCTCTTCAGCCAGAGCCTCTTCACGTCTCAGCTCTTCAGCCAGAGTCTCTTCACGTCACAGCTGATCTGCAAGAGTCTCTTCACGTCTCAGCTCTTCAGCCAGAGTCTCTTCACGTCTCAGCTCTTCAGCCAGAGTCTCTTCACGTCTCCGCCGAACTGCCAGAGTCTCTTCACGTCTCAGCTCTTCAGCCAGAGTCTCTTCACGTCTCCGCCGAACTGCCAGAGTCTGTCACACCCAGAGATTTAAGGTCAGTCCTTCGAGTTCCCTGTCTGGTGTCCAGCGTGAGGGATGCACCGCTGGTGTCTGCACGCGCAGCTGATATCCGGCTGATGCTGCAGAACCTCCTGGTGTAGTGGTGCACGCTGCCGTGTTCCCCGAGGCGACGCCCGCTGCAGTTTCTCCAGAGGTGGCGGCTGATGCCGCAGAACCTCCTGAAGCAGCGGTGCTCTCTTTAATTCCTTGCATGGTGGTGGCGCCCAGTAATGTACTCGCAGCCTGTCATGTCACAGTCAAAGGTACCATTACTGAACTCTCTGTATTTGTTGAAACTCCTGATGGTACTGCTGTAGAACCTCTAGAGGTGGCGGCATCTGCTGCAGAATCTCCAGAGGTGTCAGTGGTATCCACTTATCAGCTCTCACCCTGTCCTGTCACGGCTAAGGAGGCTGTCTGTGAGCTCTCGCCCTGTCCTGTCACGGCTATGGAGGCCGTCTTTGAATCCTCGTCCTGCCCTATCACGGCTCTGGAGGCCGTTTGTGAACTCTCGCCGTGTGTTGAACTGGCCACAGAGGCCATTAATGAACCGTCCCTTGCCCATGTCACAGCCAGTTATGTACTATTGTCCTGCCCTGAGTTAGCCACAGAGGCTAGTTGTGAATTACCTGTTGAATCTACTCCGGTCTGGTGGTCTTCTGCTCCGCCCTGGTGGGCTCCAGTCCTATCCGCTCCGCCCTGGAGGGCTCCTGTCCCACCTGATCTGCCCTGGTGGGCTCCTGTACCGTCTGCTCTGCCCTGGTGGGCTCCTGTTCTGTCCTGGTCTCCGGTTCCGCTCTGGTTCCCTGCTCCGCCTTGGTTCTCTGCTATGCCCTGGCTTCCTGCTTCGCTGGTTCTGCCTGGGTGTCCTGCTCGGCCGGCTCTTCCCACTTCCACGTGGACCTGGCCCTCCGTCCCTCCCCCTGTTCCGCCTCCGCTCCACCTCCCTCCTGGATTGTATTAAGGTAGGAGCGTCTGGAAGCCGCTCCTTGGTGGGGGGGGTGGGCTATGTCACAAATCCTGGCCATGAACTTCTGTTCACTCACCACCAGAGGTCACTCCTCCAACACATTGACTTTCACACCACACAGACAGTTACATATCACCCAAAGACTACATTTCCCATCATCCATTGCACTGACGATGCACACACAACTGATTGCACTGATCACACACAGCTGATTCCCATTTGCACACTCTTTATAAGCCTTGGACTTTCTCTCTGTGATCACCGAGTATTGTATGCTCATATCGTTGCCCTAGCTGATAGCTACCTTACAGAGCCTTTGTAGTAGTCATCATAGTTTTGCCTTGTTAGTTTTCCCGTGTTTGATACCTGCCCGTGTTTCCTGGATTAACCCTTTGCCTTACCGTTCGGACTCTGTTTTGCACCTCGTTTGGATTATTGCTGTGTACCTGGATTATCTCTCTTTGCCTTGCCCCTGTTGGATATTGTTCGTCGATCGTCGACCCACGCTTGCCCTAGGATTACTCTCTCTGCCTTGTCTGTGTTATACCTGTTTGCCACTGTCCGACCCTGCCTGTGTTTTGACCATGTCTCAAAATAAAGCCTTGCATATGGATCCGCATGTCTCACGTCTCGTTCGCCCCATAACAATATATATTTGCATAGTACTTGAGAGAGATGCAATAATTAGAGATGGAAAGTGAATTACAGACAAGAATTACAGAACACAGGTAATGATTAATGTATTAGCTGTTTAGGCTGGAGATGGCATGGGGGGGAAACTGTTTTAATGCCTAGATGGATGTGTTAAATTGATAAGAAGTGATAGCAAAGATGTATATTGTTAGAAAATATTTATATTTTGAATAAATGCTGTTCTTTTTTACTTTTATTCATCAAAGAATCCTGAAAAAAGTATCACAGTTTCCCAAAAAAATATTTGGCAGCACAACTGTTGTCAACATTAATAATTCCAATAATAAATCAGCATTTTAGAATGATTTCTGAAGGATCATGTGACACTTTAGATTGGAGTAATGGCTGATGGAAATTCAGCTTTGCATCACAGAAATAAATTATATTTTAAAGTATAGTAAAATAGAAACCATTATTTTATATTTTATATAAAATAATATAATTTTTGATCAAATAAATGCAGCCTTGATGAGACTTCTGTAAGAGACTTCTTTAAAAAACATTACAAGTCTTACTGATCCCAAACTTTTCAATGGTAGTGTGTGTGTGTGTGTGTGTGTGTGTATATGTATATATACAGTATATATATATATACACACTTAGGTAAAAAAAAATTAATCTGTGAAGCCATGTAAGATATGATATCTCAAGAATTATGATTGCTGGCCTCTATAGACTGATAATTATATGATACAAATAAGAGGCACCGACACCTTTTTCACTTTAAAAAAATAAAATGTGCTGGAATAATGTCATTACAGTAAAATTTGGGTGAACATGATTTGTATTGTTCATTTTTAATGATCTTGTTGGGATGAAACTCATTGTGGAGGAAGAGCAACTATTAAACAAAAGGAACAATCGATCAGCAGAAGAGAACATCAGTTTGTGAGTGTTTTGTCTTGTTTTCTCATTAGATTTCAGCTCAGTTGTCGTTGCTAGGAACCATTATTTTTGCATACTGTGTTTTACCTGGTAAACGCGTTCGCAAGTCGCGTTTGTTCTCGTGCTTATCGCGGGAGTTCCCAGTTTCGGTTTGCTAAGTAGAAAGGCGTGGTCAGCTGACTTCAGGGACTAGTAATTAGGCAAGTATAAAACTGATTTGTACACCGCGGCAGCCCTCGTGTGAAGCCCTCCTCGTGTGAAGACCGACGAGTGTAAAGACGATCGACTCTACCTTGCACGACTCCACCGAGCAAGGACACCGACAAGGCACTTGAGTATTGCTTTCTCCCCTTTCTTTACTTTTTGTCTAACTTGTACTCATCTAATTTTTAATCAATTGTACTCACTATGTGCTTTCAAATCTGTACTATCACTACTAACACTCGGAGAGCACGCGCTGTACGTTGGAGGCAGGCCAATCCTAATAATCTACGAACGGTCCCTCTGTCCTCTACTACTTTACTCTCTGTTCCAATTGGTCTTTGGAACTGCCAGTCTGCTGTAAACAAAGCAGATTTTATTCCTTCTATTGCTACCCTTTCCGGTCTCAACCTCATGGCCCTAACTGAGACTTGGATCAAACCTGAGGACACTGCCACTCCTGCAGCCCTCTCCACTAATTTCACTTTTTCCCACACCCCTCGCACGATTGGGAGGGGTGGAGGCACTGGTCTCCTTATTTCAAATGAATGGAAATTTGATCTTCTACCATCTCCTACAGGCAACAGTTCATTTGAATCTCATGCGATTACTATTACTCACCCTGCTAAAATCCACGTTGTAGTTGTGTATCGTCCCCCAGGTCAACTGGGTGACTTCTTGGAGGAGTTGGATGTGTTACTCTCAAACTTTCCTGAAGATGGTACTCCTCTGGTACTGCTCGGTGACTTCAACATCCACCTAGAAAAACCCCAGGCTACTGACTTCAACACTCTTCTCACTTCATTTGACCTCAAACGAGTGTCTACTACGGCTACTCACAAATCAGGTAACCGACTGGACCTCATCTACACACGCTACTGCTCCACTGACAACACATTAGTAACTCCGCTGCACACCTCAGACCACTTCCTCATCACTTCTAACCTCACACTAACTCCTGAAATAGCACACGCTCCTTCGCAGGTCACCTTTCGGCGTAACCTACGCTCGCTCTCTCCCTCTCGCCTATCCTCAATGGTTTCATCCGCACTACCTTCACCCTCTCAGTTTTCAGCACTCGACACAAACAGTGCTACTGACGCTCTTTGCTTCACTCTAACATCTTGCTTAGACAACTTTTGCCCCCTTTCATCCAGATCAGCACGCGCTACCCCCTCTGCCCCCTGGTTGTCCAATGTTCTCCGTGAACATCGTGTTAAACTAAGGGCTGCAGAGAGGAAATGGCACAAATCCAAAAACTCTACCGACCTTACTGTGTATCAGTCACACCTCTCTTCCTTCTCTGCAAATGTCTCCACTGCTAAAATGACATACTACCACAACAAAATTAACAACTGTTCCGACTCTCGCGCACTCTTCAAAACGTTCTCTTCTCTTCTCTGTCCACCTCCCCCTCCTCCTTCATCAACTCTTACAGCTGATGACTTTGCAACTTTCTTCACAAATAAAACAAAAACCATCAGTGACCAATTCCTCACACCGCAAACTAATAATAACTTCATAACGACAAATACACAATCTCTCACCTCCTTTTCTCCTCTCTCGGAGACGGAGGTTTCCAAACTCATCCTTTCCAATCATCCCACTACTTGTCCGCTAGATCCTATCCCCACTCACCTCCTTCAAGCCATTTCTTCTTCGGTCGTACCTGCTCTTACTCACATTATCAACACCTCGCTTAACACTGGTACATTTCCCACAGCATTTAAGCAGGCTCGGGTAAGCCCACTGCTTAAAAAACCTGCTCTAAATCCAGCACTTTTAGAAAACTACAGACCGGTATCCCTTCTTCCATTCATTGCAAAGTCACTGGAGCGAGTTGTGTTCAACCAACTCTCTCTGTTTCTTGCACAGAACAACATTCTGGACAACAACCAATCTGGCTTCAGAAGTGGACACTCAACTGAGACTGCCCTACTCTCGGTTACAGAGGCCCTGAGACTGGCAAGAGCAGCTTCCAGATCCTCTGTACTCATCTTGCTGGATCTGTCTGCTGCCTTTGACACAGTTAACCACCAGATCCTCATGTCCATCCTCAGAAAGATGGGCATCTCAGGAACCGCCCTCCTGTGGTTCGAGTCTTACCTCTCCGATAGGTCCTTCAGGGTGTCTTGGAGGGGTGAGGTTTCAAAGTCACAACTTCTTGCTACTGGAGTTCCTCAAGGCTCAGTGCTTGGACCACTTCTCTTCTCCATCTACATGTCGTCATTAGGACTGGTTATTCAGAAGCATGGCTTTTCCTACCACTGCTATGCTGATGACACTCAACTCTACTTCTCATTCCAACCAGATGATCCGACGGTAACAGATCGCATTGCAGCCTGTCTGAGTGACATTTCTAGCTGGATGATGGACCATCACCTTCAGCTCAATCTTGCTAAGACAGAACTGCTCGTGTTCTCTGACAACCCATCACTTCACCACAACTTCTCTATACAGCTGGGTTCATCAACCATAACTCCTTCCAGGACTGCCAGGAACCTTGGAGTTGTGATCGATGATCAGTTAAGCTTCACGGACCATATTGCTACAACGGCCCGGTCCTGCAGATTTGCCTTATACAACATTAGGAAGATTAGGCCCTTCCTGCAAGAGTAAGCTGCACAACTCCTTGTCCAAGCTCTTGTTCTCTCCAGACTGGACTATTGTAATGCTCTCTTGGCGGGCCTTCCCACATGTACTATCAAGCCTCTGCAACTGATCCAGAATGCAGCAGCCAGAGTGGTCTTTAATGAGCCAAAAAAAGCTCACGTTACCCCTCTCTTTATCAGGTTACACTGGCTACCAATAGCCGCTCGCATCAAATTCAAGGTACTGATGTTTGCCTACAAGACCACAACTGCCACTGCACCAATATACCTAAACTCGCTGGTTCAAATTTATGTGCCCTCCAGAAGCTTGCGTTCTGCAAGTGAACGACGCCTTGTGGTGCCATCCCAAAGAGGTACCAAATCACTCTCACGGACCTTTTCCTGGTCTGTGCCCAGCTGGTGGAATGACCTCCCGATCTCATTTCGAACAGCTGAGTCTTTAGCCATTTTCAAAAAACATCTAAAGACACATCTTTTTCGCCAGCACCTGACTAACTAATACTAACTTACCTATTCTATTTAATAAAAAAAAAAAAAAAAAAAAAAAAAAAAAAAAAAAAAAAATTCTAGCTACGTGTACTGTGCTAGACTAACTGAGACTTGTCATGACACTTGTATACTGTTGCTCTCTCGATGGTCTGATTGCTTCTATTGTTCTCCTCATTTGTACGTCGCTTTGGATAAAAGCGTCTGCTAAATGATTAAATGTAAATGTAATGTAAATGTAAACAATTGACCATTAGCAGAGAGTTTGATTGACAGGCGATCTGACCAATCAGAACACCAGTATCGGTGTCGTGCCAAAAATGTATCATCTGCCGAAAACTGATTACTGTCTGTAATCACGTTTTGGCAAGTGTAAAACTTTTTTTAATGAGTTTTATTGGACATTTAAAGGTATTTCATCAGGTAAAAAGGATTGCATGAGCTATAATCGGTCAAATATAACCCTCATGAATGCAATCAAGTCATTTAGCTCATGCAGTCCTTGTTACTTGTTGAAATACCCATAAAATGCAGTTTTACACTTGACAAAAAGTGATTACATACTCTACTTATTGAGTGAACTGTTCTTTCTGCCTCAAATCACTTTTTGGAAAGTGTAAAACTGCATTTTATGGGTTTTATTGGCCATTTAAAGGTATTTCAACAGGTAAAAAGGACTGAATGAGCTGTAATCTATCAAATATAACAACCATGAATGAAATTAAGTCATTTTGAGGCAGAAAGAACAGTTCACGCTTCGCGTCGGGTGGTTCTTTGCCTCCACGTTGTGCATTTAAAATCCTTTAATGCATGGCTAGCTGTTGATTATCCCTTATTTTGTGCTTTAGGTACATATGAAAAGATGATTAGTTCACGTGTGCTGCTTGAACTGAGGCGCTACAGCGATCTGTCATTAAAGAGCCACAAAACAGTATTTATTGTTTGAATTTCTTTAAAAATGACCAAATTTGAAAGCGGAGACCTTGTTTCATACCAGAAGTAACCTGCTCTGTGTTTTCTGTCAGGATGTTGTCAGTTTCCTCTCTGCTGTATTTTTGTATATTTTTCACTGCATGAGATTATGATGTGTAGCGCAAGGGGGCACTGTTTGTCGGAGATGGCAACAGTAACTAAGGAGGACGGGTGACATGTCTAAGCTTCCAGAGGGTTTATTGACTAGTGTTTCAATAACTAAACATCAGCTCTGAAAATAATCCTCATCAGATGTCATGATCTGTTAGTTGATATGTGTTACAGCAGCAGAAACACATCAAGCTCTGAACAGATTGATGCTTTTCTCCTGCTGCTGAAGTCAAATATGTTCAGTAAGACACAAGAGCATCAGTGAGCTCAGATACTGACGATGCTCATGTGGATCACTCTTCAGATCTTCTTCACTACAGTCAGTAAACCATCACTTTATGGATTCAGAAGAAAAGGATCCTCCACAAACTGCTGCAGCTGCTGAGTCTGAAGCTCCACATTCTTTTCAATTGCATTGTGTGTGTAGCGTTAAGATGTGTTTTCACGGCAATTACTGCAATAATAATCACAATATTATGTGTAATTTCTTCTCTTATGTTTCCATTTGCAGGTCTGAAGTCAGTTTGTCATTATGGAGAACAGAGAGAGATCTCCATCTCCTGATCACAGCTGTGTGTCTCTGAAGAGTGACGGATCCATGCCTCTTCCTCTTACATTCAGTGATGATCCAGTGACATCTGACCCCAGGTGAGATATTATCCAGTAAATTTCACTGTTTCAGCATTTCACCCATCCAAGTGCATACACACAGCAGTGAGTAGTGAACACACACATGGAGTAGTCATTTTTTGCTGTGGTGCCCGGGGTGGAGTAACACATAGGCTGTAGTCTAGGGATCATGCGATCAGGAGTCTCTGTTCACCGGTTTTTACAAATCTGTTCTTATTAACCCTCTGGGGTCTGAGGGTGTTTTGGGGCCCTGGAGAAGTTTAGACTTGTCCTGACATTTGTGCTTTTTTCAGTTGCGTATAAACATATAAATGGCTAAAGTCTGATAACACTGTAATCAGCACAAACTGGGCTACAATAATATGTGAGCAGCATGTATGTACATGATTGAGTTTTTGAGAAAGCAACGGTTTTTTTTTTAAATCACTTGAATAAGGCCATAAAACACATACAGAACATTTGTTCACAAGACTTTTGAGAACTGGATCTTGTAGCCTAGAGTTTTTGCTTGTTCGCTCATTCAAAAATCATCTTGTTCACTCATTCACAGAAAACAATATATTGATTTAAATTTTCTAAGACACTTTGTTTCAAGGAGGCTTGAATGATCATGAATAATACTGTGATTCACATCTGAGAAGGCCCACATAATGAGCTGCATTATAAGCCTTTCAGTCAAGTGTGTGACTGAGAGGGAAGAGTTACAAGAAAGAATGTGAGGACAAAAGAAATTCATATGTTTTTTGTTTGTAGTTTATTTAGAATATATTAAACTATCACACAAAATAACTTGAGATTCACTTGCGAGTGCAGTTAAACAGTTTATTAGGAACAAACAAACAAATGCACAAGACGTCAAGACTTTGTGGGTGCAATATCCAAAATATCCAAAACAGTGGAAGGAAACTTGAACACAGGAAAACGGGAGACAGCAGAAACTGCACGAGAAACCAAATGGATGTGAGCAACACAATGATCTGACAAAGGCTATATAAACACAACCAGTCAAAAGTTTTTGAACCGTAAGATTTGTAATGTTTTCTTTGTAAGGTCTTCAGCTCACCAAGCCTGCATTTATTTGATCCAAAAAAAAGTCCAACTAGTAAATGCGTTCAAGTTTATGTCACAGAAACATATTATCTAATGTAAACAAGAAACATTACTTACTCGGTATAAAAGATCTCCTCCACTGGCTCAAGCCACGCTCGCGTTCTGTTTGTGAGGTAACTACAAGGCTTTTTCCTCTCAGCATCTCCAAGATGAACATGCTGCTGCTTTGTTTACGGTGATGTGGGTGTTTACATGTGGCGCGTCTCACGTGGAGATTTGTAATATCAATAGCGCGAACAGCACGTGGGTGTGATCTAATTAGAGATAATGAGATCAGACGGGAAAAACTGGACCTGTCGTTAGTTTCAAATGGATTACTTTATCACAGAATATTTGTTTTCAGTAAGAGTTGCTTCATTTAAGATTAGACATGTCAAGCTTTCTATAGATATATTTCTCATGTCTGTATGTAAAGTATTCACTGAGTTTCAGTTCATTTTGATGACGCGTTTCTAAAAGCAGTTCGCAGAGATAGTGAAGACTGGGAGCGCACCCTGTTTATTTTCTTTATTTTACAAAAGCACAAAGTTGTGTTGATGTAGTGAGCGTACACATATAAAAGTAGACCCTTTACAGATTCAAGTGATGTATTATTTTTAATCAAAAGTGACAAAGCATTTTAAGTTTTTTTCTCTGTCATCTGGAAAATATGCAAGTGCTCCTGCCAGCATCTTTGCCGACCCCAGGTGGTTAATGATCTCTTTAGACTGTGTCATGATTCCTGCTTGTCAGTCTCCAAATTTAAAAATAATCAAAATAATAATGATGATGTTTGTTCTGCAGTTTAAGATGTTGAAGACTCTGTAAGGACCTGCAGGGTCTTGTTTTATTCACACTTGTGCTCCTGAACACAGTGTACTGTTTGCACACATCTATTGTTTGTTGCAGATGTGAGTAAAATGCACGCACTGTCGAGTCCTGACAGAGATGAGTTATGTGTTTATTTCTGATTTGATCAAAAATCTGTGGACAGAAGTTCAGTGATGGAAAATTAATTTGATCTCAATGTTCAGATATAATAAACTTACTGGCTAACAGAGTCTCTGCTGTCAGCTTGAGGAGGAGCTTTTGGATTCCTCTTCATTTCTTAAAGCTCTTAATGAGTTTGTTCCTTTCCTCGTCACCTTTTGCTGTTCGCTAGAGGATTGTAAGACACTCTTTTCCTTTTCTTTGCATTTTCCTACTTTTCTACTTTGGAACAATGTGCATTAGAAAAAGTGTTTAATATGTTTAATGTGTTCTTCTTGTGATATTTCAGCAGAGCAGATCGAGAGCGAAGCATCTCTGGAGGAGCCGCCTCTGTCTTCTGTCTGAACAACACAAGCGTTACAGCGTCTCTGAATAAACATGATCAACCAGTGAATGATGAACTACAGAGAGTCAAAGAGCAGCTCAAAACCAGCATGAAGAACAAGTATGAGAGATTATTTGAGGGACTGAAACTCCAGGAGAATGAAAGCCTCCTGAACAGCATCTACACACAGCTCTACATCATAGAGGGAGAGAGTGAAGGAGTGAATGAAGAACATGAGGTTTCACAGATGGAGAAAACAGCCAGAACACAACACTCACAAGACACTCCAATCTACTGCAATGACATCTTTAAAGCCTCAGCTGAACCAGCATGTGAGGAGAAAGACCAGATCAAGACTGTTCTTACTAAAGGCATCGCTGGAATTGGAAAAACCATCTCTGTGCAGAAGTTCATTCTGGACTGGGCCGAGGGAAAAGCCAATCAGGAGGTAGATTTCATGTTTGTGCTTCCATTTCGAGAGCTGAACTTGATCCGAGATCATCAGTACAGTCTTCATAGACTTCTGCTGGACTTTCATCCTGAACTTCAAGATCTGAACTCAAAGATTTATGAGGAGAGTAAAGTTGTGTTCATCTTTGATGGTCTGGATGAAAGCAGAATCACACTGATGTTTTCAGACGATCAGAAAGTTTGTGATGTGACTGAGACTTCATCAGTGGGTGTGTTGATGTCAAAGCTCATGAAAGGAGAGCTTCTTCCCTCTGCTCTCATCTGGATCACCTCCAGACCAGCAGCAGCCAATCAGATCCCCTCCAAATACATCCACCGTCTGACAGAAATTCAGGGATTCAATGAGCCTCAGAAGGAGGAATATTTCAGGAAGAGAATCAATGACCAGCATCAAGCCAGCAGAATCATCTCACACATCAGAAGAGCAAGAAGCCTCCACATCATGTGCCACATCCCCGTCTTCTGCTGGATCTCATCCACTGTGCTTCAGAAGCTCCTGGAAGAAGATCTGAGGGCAGAAATCCCTCAAACTCTGACTGAAATGTACATCCACTTCCTGCTGATTCAGATCAACATGAGGAACCAGAAGTATGAAGAGAGAGATCCAGAGAAACTCCTGCAGTCCAACAGAGAAGTGATTGTGAAACTTGCTGAAGTGGCTTTCAAACAGCTGATGAAGGGCAATGTGATGTTCTATGAGGAGGACCTGATTGAGAGCGGCATAGACGTCACTGATGCCTCGGTGTATTCTGGGATTTGCACTGAGATCTTTAAGCAGGAATCTGTGATTCATCAGAGGAAAGTCTACAGCTTCATTCATCTGAGCCTTCAGGAGTTTCTCGCTGCTTTCTTTGTGTTTTACTGCTATTTAACAAAGAACAAGGAACCACTGCAGTTGTTTCTTTATGAATTAAAACTTAGCAGGTCTGATGAACTCACTCTGTATGATCTACTAACATTAGCTGTACGGAAAGCCCTCAAGAGTAAAAATGGCCACCTTGATCTGTTCCTGCGGTTTATGCTGGGCATCTCACTGGAATCCAATCAGAAACTCTTACAGGATCTACTGACACACACAGAGAACAGCTCAGAGACCATCAATGATACCACACATTACATTAAAGAGAAAATCAATGACGATGATGATTTTTATAATCTCTTAGCTGATCAGTCCATCAATCTGTTCCTCTGTCTGCTGGAAGTGAAAGATCAGACTCTGTCCAGAGAGATTCAGGAGTTTGTGAAATCAGACAAACACTCAGAGAAGAAACTCTCTCCTGCTCAATGCTCAACAATCTCCTACATGCTTCAGATATCAGAGGAGCCACTGGATGAGTTGAACCCCATGAAATACAACACATCAGATGAGGGTAGAAGAAGACTGATTCCAGCTGTGATCAACTGCAGAAAAGCTCTGTGAGTGTTAATTATTAACAAATGAATAATCATGTTTAATAATGAGTCTGACTCTTTTAAAATTAACTGTTTCCTAAATGAGAGATTTTCTCTTAAATAACAAGTCTTAACCCTCTGGGGTCTGAGGGCGTTTCTGGAGAAGTTTTGACATGCCCTGATATTTGTGTTTTTGTAAGTATCTTAAAAACATATTAATGTCTAAAGTCCAATTACACTGTAATGAGCACAAACTGGACTACAATAATATGTGAGCAGCATGAATGTACATGTTTGTGTTTTTGAGAAAACATTTATGCATGGTTATTGAAAAACGAAAAAAATGTAAGTCACTGAAATAAGGCCATAAAGCACATAAAGAACTTTGTTCATAAGACTTTTGAGAACTAGATGTGGTAGACTAGAGTTTTTGCCAAAAAAAATATTGTGAAAATCATACTGCTGTCACACCCATGGACGTTTTGTTGTGTTTTCTTCCCCCTTTTGCTCAGTGTGACCCAGGTTTTTTCCCTTGTTTGATTTGATTAGTTAGTTCATCTGTGTCTTGTTTATCATCCACACCTATCTGCCCCTCATTGGCAACCTTATTTTAGTTGGAGTCTGTTCTGTTTGCCTTTGTCCAAAATTGATGTCTATTGTGGATTACGTGTCTCTTGCCTGCCTTGTGTATATTACCCTCTGTGTGAATCATTAAAAACTGTTTACCTTTATCTTCTACGTTGTGCGTGTTTGATAGACCATATTACGTGACAGAACATCAGAGCAACAAAGAAAAGTTTAGCGGCCTCTTTCCCTCGTGTTTGTTTTTGTTTTGATAGTTTTTCTTTTTATTATGCTGGAGCAGGGGGGATTGCTCTCTCGAGGACCATACTAGAGACTTTGTGTTTCTTGCCAACTACACACACTACCCGGACAACTGCCTCTGCTCTTTCTATCATGCTGGACTTGACGCCTCCACACGAGGGCAGTTGTCCGGGGACGGTCCTTGAGAGAGCCTCACCACCTTCATTGAGTGGGTGCTGGTGTCCTGCAAATCACAGCTCACCGTGGACATTGCGGACGATGACACCAGCCCCACTCTGGACCCAGAGCCCAGCCCACCATCATCCCGATGCGCGAAGGAGAGCGACAGAGCTGGAGATCGTCCCAGAGCCCGAGTCTCTTGGAGTGTCTGATAAGGTGTGTGTGCCGGCAACAGTGTTCGCCATGAGGGAGATGGCCATGGACAGCGAGAGTGCAGAGGGAATCTTCGCCCAATGCACCATGGCCGAGGGTGAGCCGAGCTCAGTTGACTTTATATACTCTAACTTGGATTTATATGCGGACATGCCTTGTCTTCTCCCGCCATCATCTTCCGTCTGTCCCGTCACGACCACGGAGGTTGTGTTTGAACTATCTGTCTGCCCTGAATCATGTGTCTGCCCTGATATCTGTCTGGCCTGAGCTGTCTGTCTGCCCTGAACTGTCTATCTGCCCTGAAATATCTGCCTGTGTGACAACGACCATGGAGGTCTTTCCCCTGTTGCTGGTGCTCCCGGTGCTGGGAGTGGCCTTGTGGTGTGTGTGGGCAGCACACACCATTCCTAAACCCCCTGAGCATTCTGAACTCCTGCCCAGCCTCCCTCTCTCACCACCTCTTTATCAGTCCTCACCATCACCACCGCTGTCTCCTGGCAGCCCCACTGCTCACCCTCAGCCCACCATCTGTGCGGTGGGATCGCCGCGGGTCTGCCAGTCTCCATCGGCGTCATGGCTGGAGGATCCCTTGTCTCCGCCTCCAGCTTCTGTGTCCTAGACTCCGCCTCGGCCTGTCGATCCAGAGGCTCCACCATGGCTCGAAGCTCCCTCCTCTCTGCCATGGCCCATTAGTCCAGCAGCTCTGCCGGGCTCCCTCGTTCCTCCAGCTCCACCTTGGTCCTCTGTCGCTCCGGCTCCACCACAGCTTTCTGAATCCTTGCCTCCGCCTTGGTCGCCGGAGCCATCTGTTCCGCCTTGGCCCTCTGAATCCTCCCCGTCGCCCTGGCTCATCGGTTCTCCATCTCGGGCTCCACCACCACCTGCTCCGCCACCATTGGTCAGCCCCATGGAGTCGGCAGCCCTTCCTTCACCTTGGATCCTCCCTCCGTCGGCTCCACCGTGGGTCGCTATCATGGGTGCTGCCTGGGTCCCGCCTGGCTCTTCCTGCTCCAAGTTCCTCCTGTCTTCTCCTCTCTCCGTTGTCTCCACCCTGGCTCCTCCTGTTTCCTCCATGGCTCCTCCCTCTGTCGTCTCCTCCCTGGACTCTGTTCATCATCCTCCTCCCGGGTGTCCGTCCTCCACCCGAACCTCCTCCAATATCGTCTGCCTGCCTTCCTGCCAGCCCTTTGCTATCCCCTGTCACCATCCCATTCCACTCCTTTGTCCTCCTCCTAATTACCCCTCCGTCTCTCCCTTTGTTGTTCTTGCAGCGTGAGGTCACTCCTTCCGGGAGAGGGCAAACTGTCACACCCATGGATGTTTTGTTGTGTTTTCTTCCCCATGTGCTCAGTGTGACCAAGTTTTTCTCTGTGTTTGATTTCAAAAGTTAGTTCACCTGTGTCTTGTTTATCATCCTCACCTGTCTGCCCCTTGTTAGCAACCCTATTTTAGTTGGAGTCTGTTCTGTTTGACTTTGTCCGATGTTGATGTTTATTGTGGATTACGTGTGTCTTCTGTCTGCCTTCTGTATATTACCCTCTGTGTGGATCATTAAAAACGGTTTAACTTTATCTTCTACGCCATGCGTGTTTGATAGACCACGTTACGTGACAACTGCTCACTCAGTCACAGAAAACAATATATTGATTTAACTTTTGTAAGGCATGATTTGTGTTAGAAAGGTCATATGCGAGGGAGTGACAATGGTCTTGAATATTTAGTGATTCACACCTGAGAGAAAAAGGGCCCTCCATAATGAGCCATCTGTCAGTAATGTGTCTGTGAGGCAGGAAAGAAAGAATGTGAGGAGATTCAAATAATGGGGGGGTTTTATTATTTGTATTTTATTTACAACACAGTATAATCAAAATATTCACAGTGAAAGTCAAAGACACATTATTGAACATAGTGATCTAAACACAGAGACTTGAACAGTTACACTCCTTTGTGCCAATCATTCTTAGACTATCATTCATAGTGTTACAGTTTAAACACTCCTACTACTTATATATCTTGTGGTTTTATATTTTATAGAACATTTAAAACAATACATCCTGGCATCGTGAGACATTTATATGAACTGAAATGACACATATTTCAAAATGTTTCACTTGATTTCATACGTAGTCAAGAATTACTGTTTGGAAAAGTCAAACTAGTAAAATGTGTACAAGTTACGTCACAATAACATGATAACAGCTACTGTAACACAGGTAATCTTACTCATCAGAATGTACTGTATTAAGCCACGCATCGCATTGAGTTCTTCTTCTGAGGTCAATTCTGCTTGTTTCCTCTCAGCGCGTCTTCTTCCAAAAACAAAAAGTTGATGTGGGCATTTACAAGTTTGCGTGTCTCACTTGGACAATTGTAATATGAAAAGTGCGCTTGTTCGTGAGCATGATCACACTACTCTCTCCTCATCACCTCATTAAGAAACTGATCATGTAAAGTAAGTGCTGAAGTGCTGTTCTGAAGGCACTCAGATGCAAATATCTACTACAGAGCAACATCACAAAGTAGAGTAAGTAGAAAAGAGTAGTTTTGGGAGTTTAGTTCAACTTCTCTTTTGCAATGAAGAGGAATTTTTGAGGTCTGAAAGTTACTGTTTTAAGAGATAGTTTACACAAGAATGAAAATTCTGTCATTAATTACTCACCCTCATGTCGTTCCAAACCCGTAAGATCTGCGTTCATCTTCACAACACAAATGTAGATATTTTTGATGAAATCTGAGAGCTTTCTGACCCTCCATAGACAGCTAGGGTCCTATCATGTTCAAGGTTCAGAAAGGTACCAAGAACATTGACAAAAAGGTCCATGTGACATCAGTGGTTCAACCGTTATTTTTTGAAGTTATGAGAATACTTTTTGTGCGGAAACAAACTAAAATAACTTTATTTAACAATTCTTCTCCTCCACATCACCCTAGCGCCATTATGGAGAGTATTACGATGCAATGATAGAATAGAAGTTCAAAAGACTAAACAAAGAAACTGATTAAACTCACTTAGATATATGTGTAACAAGCAACAAGTAATTGGAAACTAAAAATATTTATTAAATAAACCTTTAAGTCGTAAGGATTTAATATGCGAAAAACAGTAAAATCACTCTAATTGCACAGATGTGTGAAAAAATGTCTCAGATTCATAATTCAGAACTCAGATCTTTTCAATGTTATTTTTCAATGTTTAAATCTTTGAAGCAAAGCAGTAGTTGAAACGGTCAGAAGCTTGTGTGATATCTGATATTAATAAACCTGAATGCTAAAATGCTTAGATTATCTCCTCAAACTCAGAAGCTCATTTTATTGTGATTCAGGCTGGAATGTTTAAAATATTTAGAGGATAGATAACTGGCAGCTTCATTTGCATGTCTTAACTGATATTTCAATATTGTTTTAATTTTATGTTATTTCATCTCAGTCTTACTGGCTGTAATCTCACCACTCAGTGTTGTGAGATTTTGTCATCAGCCCTACAATCCCCAAACTCTGTCCTGAGAGAGTTGGGTCTGAGTAACAAGGACTTGCAGGATTCAAGAGTTAAGCTGCTATCTGATGGAATGAAAAGTCCAAACTGTCAGCTGGAGATACTGAGGTATTTAAAAACATATAAGAGATGATTAACAATCAATTGGTCATAATGCTGATGTGTGTCTGTATCTGATTGTATGTATCTGTAGATAATCTAACTGTGTTTGAAGATGATCTGACTGTTTACGTATGTTCTGCCCTCTTCTAGTTTTTCTGTCTGTAATCTCACTGCTCAGTGTTGTGAGAGTTTGTCATCAGCTTTACAATCCTCAAACTTTGTTCTGCGAGAGCTGGATCTGAGTAACAATGACCTGCGGGATTCAGGACTGAAGTTGCTCTCTGATGGACTGAAGAGTCAAAACTGTCAGCTGCAGATACTGAGGTTTGTTTTTCAACATTCACTTTCATTAATTTGTTGAAATAAAAGGAAAGAAATCATCTTGGTTAGTGTTGTAATCTCCATTCCCAAATTGAGGGAATGAGATGTTGTGTCAATGTAGTGACACTAGAGGTCTCAACTGGTAGGTGCACGCTACTTTCCCGGACATACGTGTACAGCAGGAGATCTCGCTTCATTCACTCAGGTTTGTGCTGAGGAGCCAAGACATTGTCCCAGCCATTTTAGTGGGTAGTTCAGTGTTGTGGCAGGAGGGCCACAACATCTTGTTCCCTCTATCGGTTGGCATAGTCCCTGTACCTTGGGCAGTAAGGACTGTACTTACAATGAGAAAAGATTGCTTTAGCCATTTCTTGACCTTTTTTTCTTTTTGTTTTTTAACATGAAAGATAAAAACTTACAGCTGTGCAGACCCACAGTTTGTGCTGAGGAAAGTGTTATTTTTCCTATGCAAAAAACTGGACAATGTGGAACCACATCCCTCTTTGAAGAGATAATACATCACATGGACTTAACTGGTGGGAAGTAACATATACATTTACATTTACATTTAATCATTTAGCAGACGCTTTTATCCAAAGCGACGTACAAATGAGGAGAACAATAGAAGCAATCAGACCATCGAGAGAGCAACAGTATACAAGTGTCATGACAAGTCTCAGTTAGTCTAGCACAGTACACGTAGCTAGGATTTTTTTTTTTTTTTTTTTTTTTTTTTTTTTTTTTTTAAATAAAATAGGTAAGTTAGTATTAGTTAGTCAGGTGCTGGCGAAAAAGATGTGTCTTTAGATGTTTTTTGAAAATGGCTAAAGACTCAGCTGTTCGAATTGAGATCGGGAGGTCATTCCACCAGCTGGGCACAGTCCAGGAAAAGGTCCGTGAGAGTGATTTGGTACCTCTTTGGGATGGCACCACAAGACGTCGTTCACTTTCAGAACGCAAGCTTCTGGAGGGCACATAAGTTTGAACCAGCGAGTTTAGGTATATTGGTGCAGTGGCAGTTGTGGTCTTGTAGGCAAACATCAGTACCTTGAATTTGATGCGAGCGGCTATTGGTAGCCAGTGTAACCTGATGAAGAGAGGGGTAACGTGAGCTTTTTTTGGCTCATTAAAGACCACTCTGGCTGCTGCATTCTGGATCAGTTGCAGAGGCTTGATAGTACATGCGGGAAGGCCCGCCAAGAGAGCATTACAATAGTCCAGTCTGGAGAGAACAAGAGCTTGGACAAGGAGTTGTGCAGCTTGCTCTTGCAGGAAGGGCCTAATCTTCCTAATGTTGTATAAGGCAAATCTGCAGGACCGGGCCGTTGTAGCAATATGGTCTGTGAAGCTTAACTGATCATCGATCACAACTCCAAGGTTCCTGGCAGTCCCGGAAGGAGTTATGGTTGATGAACCCAGCTGTATAGAGAAGTTGTGGTGAAGTGATGGGTTGGCAGAGAACACGAGCAGTTCTGTCTTAGCAAGATTGAGCTGAAGGTGATGGTCCATCATCCAGCTAGAAATGTCACTCAGACAGGCTGCAATGCGATCAGTTACCGTCGGATCATCTGGTTGGAATGAGAAGTAGAGTTGAGTGTCATCAGCATAGCAGTGGTAGGAAAAGCCATGCTTCTGAATAACCAATCCTAATGACGACATGTAAATGGAGAAGAGAAGTGGTCCGAGCACTGAGCCTTGAGGAACTCCAGTAGCAAGAAGTTGTGACTTTGAAACCTCACCCCTCCAAGACACCCTGAAGGACCTATCTGAGAGGTAAGACTCGAACCACAGGAGGGCGGTTCCTGAGATGCCCATCTTTCTGAGGATGGACATGAGGATCTGGTGGTTAACTGTGTCAAAGGCAGCAGACAGATCCAGCAAGATGAGTACAGAGGATTTGGAAGCTGCTCTTGCCAGTCTCAGGGCCTCTGTAACCGAGAGTAGGGCAGTCTCAGTTGAGTGTCCACTTCTGAAGCCAGATTGGTTGTTGTCCAGAATGTTGTTCTGTGCAAAAAACAGAGAGAGTTGGTTGAACACAACTCGCTCAAGTGACTTTGCAATGAATGGAAGAAGGGATACCGGTCTGTAGTTTTCTAAAAGTGCTGGATTTAGAGCAGGTTTTTTAAGCAGTGGGCTTACCCGAGCCTGCTTAAATGCTGTGGGAAATGTACCAGTGTTAAGCGAGGTGTTGATAATGTGAGTAAGAGCAGGTACGACCGAAGAAGAAATGGCTTGAAGGAGGTGAGTGGGGATAGGATCTAGCGGACAAGTAGTGGGATGATTGGAAAGGATGAGTTTGGAAACCTCCGTCTCCGAGAGAGGAGAAAAGGAGGTGAGAGATTGTGTATTTGTCGTTATGAAGTTATTATTAGTTTGCGGTGTGAGGAATTGGTCACTGATGGTTTTTGTTTTATTTGTGAAGAAAGTTGCAAAGTCATCAGCTGTAAGAGTTGATGAAGGAGGAGGGGGAGGTGGACAGAGAAGAGAAGAGAACGTTTTGAAGAGTGCGCGAGAGTCGGAACAGTTGTTAATTTTGTTGTGGTAGTATGTCATTTTAGCAGTGGAGACATTTGCAGAGAAGGAAGAGAGGTGTGACTGATACACACTAAGGTCGGTAGAGTTTTTGGATTTGTGCCATTTCCTTTCTGCAGCCCTTTGTTTAACACGATGTTCACGGAGAACATCGGACAACCAGGGGGCAGAGGGGGTAGCGCGTGCTGATCTGGATGAAAGGGGGCAAAAGTTGTCTAAGCAAGATGTTAGAGTGAAGCAAAGAGCGTCAGTAGCACTGTTTGTGTCGAGTGCTGAAAACTGAGAGGGTGAAGGTAGTGCGGATGAAACCATTGAGGATAGGCGAGAGGGAGAGAGCGAGCGTAGGTTACGTCGAAAGGTGACCTGCGAAGGGGCGTGTGCTATGTCAGGAGTTAGTGTGAGGTTAGAAGTGATGAGGAAGTGGTCTGAGGTGTGCAGCGGAGTTACTAATGTGTTGTCAGTGGAGCAGTAGCGTGTGTAGATGAGGTCCAGTCGGTTACCTGATTTGTGAGTAGCCGTAGTAGACACTCGTTTGAGGTCAAATGAAGTGAGAAGAGTGTTGAAGTCAGTAGCCTGGGGTTTTTCTAGGTGGATGTTGAAGTCACCGAGCAGTACCAGAGGAGTACCATCTTCAGGGAAGTTTGAGAGTAACACATCCAACTCCTCCAAGAAGTCACCCAGTTGACCTGGGGGACGATACACAACTACAACGTGGATTTTAGCAGGGTGAGTAATAGTAATCGCATGAGATTCACATATATGGAAAGAAGTCTCTGCCATGTTCTGCACAGGGGAAGACAAAGGGTTTGAATGAATGGAGGAATGAATGAGGCATTTACATAGCACTTAACTATGTACTCCTGTACACTCAAAGTGCTTTACAATCATATCAGTCGATCTCTCCTCACCCACCACCAGTGTGCAGCATCCAATTGGATGATGCGACGGCAGTCACAGTACAATGGCGGTATAGAAGAGAGAGAGTGATAGATCCAGTTCTATGTATGGGGATTGTTAGGAGGCCATGATTGATAAGAGCCAATGGAGGGAATTTGGTCAGGACACCAGGGTTATACCCCAACCCTTTATGAGTGCCATGAGATTTTTAATGACCATAGACAGTCAGGACCTCGGCTTAATGTCTCATCTGAAGGATGGTGCTTTTTACAGTATAGTGTCCCCGTCACTATACTGGGGCATTAGGACCCTCACAGCCTCTCATTAAAAAAACACAACTTGACCCCAAAGAATTAATGAATTACAGACCAATCTTGAATCTCCCTTTTCTGTCAAAGATATTAGAAAAGGTAGTATCATCACAACTATGTTCCTTCTTAGAGAAAAATGATATATGTGAGGATTTTCAGTCAGGTTTTAGACCATAATCATATTACTGAGACTGCTCTTATTAGAGTTACAAACGATCTGCTTTTATCATCTGATCGTGGTTGTATCTCTCTATTAGTGCTCTCTATTAGTGCACTAATTCGTGGCAGTAAATGAAGAGGTATCACACCAAACACAAGTGCACTATGGAGTACCTGAAGGCTCAGTACTTGGCCCCTTACTTTTCATGCTTTACATGTTACCCTTGGGAGATATCATTAGGAAACATGGTGTTAGCTTTCACTGTTATGCTGATGATACTCAGCTCTATATTTCTTCGCAACCCGATGAAACCTACCAATTTGCAAAAATAACGGAATGTATAGTTGATATCAAAAACTGGACGACTAGCAATTTCTTACTGTTAAATTCTGAAAAAACAGAGGTGTTAATTATTGGACCAAAAACTTTTGCATGTAATAACCTAGATCGCTGTCTAATACTTGATGGCTGCTCTGTAAATTCTTCGTCATCAGCTAGGAACCTAGGCGTACTATTTGATAGCTTTCTTTCCTTTGAAAAACATATTTCTAGCATTTGTAAAACTGCATTTTTCCATCTTAAAAATATATATAAATTACGACCTATGCTCTCAATGTCAAATGCAGAAACATTCATTCATGCGTTCATGACCTCGAGGCTAGATTATTGTAATGCTTTATATGCTTTATTACTCTGCACGTTTAATAAACAAACTCCAGCTGGTTCAAAATGCAGCAGCTAGAGTTCTTACTAGAACCAGGAAGTATGACCACATTAGCCCGGTTCTGTCAACACTGCACTGGCTCCCTATTAAACATTGTATACACTTTAAGATCTTTCTAATTACCTATAAGGCCCTGAATGGTTTGGCACCTCAGTATTTGAGTGAGCTCTTATCACACTATAGTCCTTCACATCCGCTGCGATCTCAAAACTCTGGCCATTTGATAATACCTAGAATATCCAAATTAACTGCGGGCGGGAGATCGTTTTCCTATTTTGTGTCCAAACTCTGGAGCAATCTACCTAACACTGTTCGGGAGGCAGACACACTCTGTCAGTTTAAATCTAGATTAAAGACCCATCTCTTTAACCTGACTTGCACATAATACACTATCGCATTTCTATAATTCAAATCCGTTAAAGGATTGTTAGGCTGCATTAATTAGGTCAACCGGAACCAGGAACACTTCCCAAAACACCCAATGTACTTGTTACATCGTTAGAAGAATGGCATCTACGCTAATATTTGTCTGGTTCTTTCTTATTCCGAGGTCAACGTAGCCACCCAGATCCAGACTGTATCCAGATCAGATGGTCACTGCAGCTGCCCGGATCCAGTCCGTATCCAGATCAGATGGTGGATCAGCACCTAGAGATGACCTCTACAGCCCTGAATGTCAGCGGAGACCAGGACAACTAGATGAGCCCGAGAGACTGATCCCCAGTGAAGACCCTGTCTCCTAGACGGCCATCGGGACAAGACCACAGGAACCAGATGAGTCCTTTGCACAATCTGACTCTGCTGCAGCCTAGATTTAAACTGCTGATTTTGTCTTTGGAGGGAATCAGTCTCTGGAGCTCATCTAGTTGTCCTGGTCTCCGCTGACATTCAGGGCTGTCGAGGTCATCTCTAGGTGCTGATCCACCATCTGGGCTGGATAGGGACTGGATCCGGGTGGCCAGTGCAGTGTTGACAGAACCGGGCTAATATGGTCATACTTCCTGGTTCTAGTAAGAACTATAGCTGCTGCATCTTGAACCAGCTGGGGTTTGTTTATTAAGCACGCAGAGCAACCACCCAATAAAGCATTACAATAATCTAACCTTGAGGTCATGTCCCAAAAACATTCAAGCCGGTGGTTATTAAGCCTCTTATTAAGAAACCACAACTAGATCCTAGTGAACTGGCAAATTACAGACCCATTTCAAGTCTTCCGTTTATGTCTAAAATTTTAGAAAAAGTTGTGTCTGCTCAATTTTGCTCCTTGAAAAAATTATGTCTATGAAGACTCCCCGATCTGCCATGGCCACCCGAGTCCCCTGACCCGCCATGGCTCCCAGAACGGGCGCCGCTCTGGAGGCCGATAATCCTGCCTCCTGTTCCCTGGAGGCCTCCAGAGTGCCCACCCCCCTCCCCGTTGAATGGTGTACGGTGCGGGACGCACCGTTCGGGAGGGGGGAGTAGTGTCAGACTTTGTCTCTCTGTGTCTTGTGTTTCCCCTCCTCTTGTGCCCATATTTGGTTAGTCAGGTAACATGTTTCGAAGCTTGGCAATGTTTCTAAGATGGAAGAATGCTGTTTTTGTAACATGGGAAATATGATTTTCAAAGAACAAGTTGCTGTCTAATTTAACACCCAGATTTTTGACTTTAGAGGACGTAACAGTACATCTGTCTAGTTGCAAATTGTAATCCAAGAGATTCTGTGTTTTTTTGGTCCAATAAGTAATATCTCTGTCTTATCTGAATTTAATAGGAGGAAATTATTGGTCATCCAAACTTTTACATTTTTAACACAATCTATTATCTTAGATAGTTTAGAAGTTTAATCTGGTCTTGTTTAGATATATAGTTTAGTATCATCAGCATAACAATGAAAACTAATCCCATATTTTCTAATAAAATCATCAAGGGGCAACATGTATATTGAAAATAGCAGAGGACCTAGGACAGATCCTTGTGGTACTCTATACTTTATTGGAGATAATTGAGATGACTCTCCATTTAAATAAACAAAGTGGTAGCGTTCGGGCAGGTAGGATCTAAACCATCTTAAAACCTGCCCTTGAATACCCGTATAGTTTTGTAATCGATCTATGAGTATGTCATGGTCTATAGTGTCGAACACAGCACTAAGATCAAGTAAAACTAGCAATGAGATGCAGCCTTGGTCTGACGGAAGAAGCAAGTAATTTGTAATTTTAACAAGTGCAGTTTTTGTGCTATGGTGAGGCCTGAAACCTGATTGAAATTCTTCACAGAGATCATTTTTTCAAAGAGCAAAATTGAGCAGACACAACTTTTTCTAAAATTTTAGACATAAACGGAAGATTTGAAATGGGTCTGTAATTTGCCAGTTCACTAGGATCTAGTTGTGGTTTCTTAATAAGAGGCTTAATAACCACCAGCTTGAATGTTTTTGGGACATGACCTAAAAATAACAATGAGTTAATAATATTGAGAAGCGGTTCTTCTGCTACAGCTAACAACTCTTTCAGTAGTTTAGTGGGTACAGGATCTAATAAACATGTTGTTGGTTTAGATGCAGTTGTTGGTTTAGATGCAGTGATGAGTTTATTTAGCTCTTCCTGTCCCATAGTTGTAAAGCACTGCAGTTTTTCTTTGGGTGCTGTGACGAGTCGGTTGCCTCCCCCCTTAAGTCAAGTCAAGTCAAGTCACCTTTATTTATATAGCGCTTTTAACAATACAGATTGTGTCAAAGCACTTAACAGTATCAAGTTGGAGGATAGAGTATCAGTAATGTATAATAATAGGATTAAACACTCAATTTTCAGTTAAAGGCATTTCATTATTGAATTCAAAGATGTCATTGTCTAGCTAAGTTTAGTATAAATAATATCTATGAAATTAAATTGACGATAATCGCTAGAAATTAAGTGTCCCCAACTGAGCAAGCCAGAGGCGACAGCGGCAAGGAACCAAAACTCCCTCTGTGACAGAATGGAGAAAAAAACCTTGGGAGAAACCAGGCTCAGTCGGGGGGCCAGTTCTCCTCTGGCCAGGATATTATTGTTTATTTATTGTTTTAATTAAAACTTTAAATGTATTATATTTCTATTTTAATATTATTGCAATTTCTAACAATAATAGTATTATATAGTTAGGTATTTTATTATATTTTTAGTTTTATTCTTAATATCATCACCACCCCGTCCCTTATTCGCCGCCCTTCACCAGGCTCCCGACGGGAGTGGGTGTGTGAGAGGAGGGGCGCTGAAAACAGCCAGGTCTGGCGGCGTGTGATGAGGCACACCTGAAGTGAATGGAGCCTCATCACCGCCGCTGTTATATGCCGAGTGCGCCTCTCCTCGGGAGACCGGTCTCTTCCCCGTGCATGCACGCTGGTGTCCTCGTGGGTCCAGGAAGGGAGCGTTGAGTGTCGAGGACCACACCCGTGAGACGGCTGACGGGCCAGGATGCCGGGCCGTATACCCCCGGAAGCTCCTACACTCCTCTTGTGATCAGCGGGACTCCTGTGGAGAGAGTAAGCAGCTTCAAGTACCTCGGTGTGAACATCTCAGAGGACTTGACTTGGACTACACACATCCAAACACAGGTTAAGAAAGCCAGGCAAAGACTGTACCATCTGCGACAGCTGAGGAAATTCAGGGTCTCACCAACAATCCTGAAAACTTTCTATGCAGGGACCATAGAAAGTGTATTGACTCAGTGTATTTCAGTGTGGTATGGAAACAGCTCCAGTCAAGACTGCAAAGCTCTGCAGAGAGTTGTGCGCTTAGCTGAGCGTATCTCGGGGTCGGCTCTCCCCTCTCTGCAGGACATCTACATCAAACGCTGCAGAAGCAGAGCTGTCAAAATCATCAAAGACTCAAATCACCCTGGAAACTGTCTCTTCACTATGCTGCCTTCTGGTAAGCGCTTCCGCAGCCTGATGGCAAAAACCGAGAGACTTAGGAGGAGTTTCTTCCCCACAGCCATCAGGCTCCTGAACTCAAACTCAGCCTCTTAACATCATCTGACTTACTTCAGATCACTAATCACACACTCATTACTCTCTACCTCATACTGTCAGTGTCATTTGCTCATTTGCACATCTGCACACAGCACTTTCTGTGTCTTGTAACATATCTCATCTCATTTTTATATTTATATTATTTTTTTGGTGATTGGCTGCTTCATGTCAATCATGTTCAACCTGTTTGCACATTCCTCTCTGTACAGTCATGCTTATCTTAATATTTAATTCTACAGCATACTGTCATGCACATTCTTTATATTTTATATTTTATTCTTATATCTTATTCTTTATTCATTTTATTTTATGTATACTTCCCTTGTGTTGTATTTTTCAATATTTGCACTGTCCATGGAGCGGACCCGACTCTCATTTCACTGCTGGTTATACAATCTCTGTATAGTCGTGTATGTGACAAATAAACTTGAAACTTGAAACTTGAACTTGAAACTTGAAACTTGAAGCGCCGCGGGCCAAAAGGAGGACGAAGCCGCTAAAGGAAGCAGCCGCCCTCGTGCCCCGGATCCGAGAGGGGAGCGCGGACGGCCGCCGGACTCCGCCCCTTACCTGGACCCTTCCTTCTCGAACACTGCCCTTCCTTCACGAACCCCGCAGCACGACGAGGACACCAGATCCCCTGTTTATTTTGGACACTTTAACCCCTTTGGACACTTTATTTTATTATTTCTGTTTAATAAAAGCCTCTCCGAGGCCTGACGCCATGCCCTCTGTGTCTGTCGTTTGCTCCTCCCGCCACAGTGCGATGAATGAAACTGAAGTACTAGACGCTGTAGAATCTACATTTGTTATTGTATTTCTGATGTTATCTATTTTATCAGTGAAGAAATTCATAAAGTCATAAACTATGAGGTAATATTTAGAACGGGTGGCATCTGTTTATTTGTTAATCTAGCCACTGTGCTAAATAAAAACCTTGGATTGTTTTTGTTATTATCTATGAGTTTGCGGATATTCTCTGCTCTGGCAGCTTTTAGAGCCTGTCTATAGCTGGACATACTGTTTTTCCATGCAATTCTAAAAACTTCCAAGTTAGTTTTTCTCCATTTGTGCTCAAGATTACGAGTTTCTTTCTTGAGAGAATGGGTATAACTGTTGAACCACGGCGCAGTACATTTTTCTCTAACCTTTTTCAATTTGAGGGTGGCAACAGCTTTTGATGTATTAGAGAAGATAGTGCCCATGTTGCTAGTCATTTCGTCTAGTTCATGTGTATTTATGGGTACACAGAGCAGTTCAGATTAATCAGGCAGGTTATTTGTGAATCTGTCTTTAGTGGCTGGAACAATAGTTCTGCCCGGACGATAACGCGGAGCCATATAGATAATATCAGTAATACGCAGCATGCACGATACAAGGAAATGGTCAGTAACATCATCACTTTGAGGTATGATATCTCTATCAGTAAGACCAATTCCATGCGATATAATTAAATCTAGCGTATGATTAAAATGATGAGTGGGCCCAGTAACATTTTGCTTGACTCCAAAATAGTTTATTAGGTCAGTAAACGCAAGTCCTTACACATCATTTGTATTATCAACATGAATATTAAAATCTCTGACAATTAGCGCTTTATCGACATTAACCAATAGGTCTGAGAGGAAATCTGCAAATTCTTTTAGGAAATCTGTATATGGCCCTGGCGGTCTATACACAGTAGCCAGAGCAAGAGATAGGAGAGATTTAATTTGCATAGCTGACATTATAACATTAAGCAGAAGTATTTTGAATGAGTTAAACCTGTATCCTGTTTTTTGAGTAACATTGAGAATATCACTATACATTGTTGCAACACCACCGCCACAACCAATCTGATGGGGCTCATGCTTATAACAGTAGCTTGGTGGAGTAGACTCATTTAGGCTAATATAATCATTTGGTTTGAGCCCGGTTTCAGTCAAGCAGAGTACATCAAAACTATTGGGTTTTTCAGTCTCTCAACAGTAGTAAAAAGAGTGTGAGTGTTGTTTAAGTTACTGTTTATAAGGTTTGAGAAGAACGTCTGTCTAGCTGTGGCTAGTTCCACATTGAAAGCATGAAGGCTGTCTTTATAGATGCTATAGTTAATTTCAAGTTTCGTCTTCCGCCACATCCGCTCAGCTTTTCTGCATTGTCTTTTCATACTCTGAACTGCTGTTGATGTTCTCCAAGGTGATTTTTGTCTGCCAGTCTTCTTGCTGACCTTTATGGGAGCAATATCATCAATAACATTCTTAACTTTTGAGTTTAATGAATCCAGGAGAAGATCAACAGAGTCAGCAGAAATGCTTGGTGTTAAAGATATAGCCTTCATAAATAGCGTACTAGTGTTCTCGTTAATGCATCTCTTTCTGACAGAGACAGATCTAGATTCAGTGGTAAGAGAGATTAATATACCAAAGAAAATACAGAAGTGATCAGATAGTGCTACATCCTTAATAACAATGGATGAAATGTTTAGACATCTACTGATGAGTAAATCTAGAGTGTCTTCACGATAGTGTGTGGGTCCATGCACATGCTGAATCAGGTCAAAAGTGTTTAAAACAGTTATAATTTCTTTTGTACTTTTGATTTCTGCATTATCTATGTGCATATTAAAATCCCCTGCAATAGCAAAACAGTCAAACTGTGAGGAAATCATTGATAACAGTTCTGTGAACTCCTCAACAAAAGCTGGGGAGTATTATGGAGGCCTGTAAATAATTATCTATATAATATATATAATCTATATAATAATGTGTGGAGCAACTTTCAGCACAATACCTAGGTATTCAAAAGACAAGTACTGCTCAAATGACACTTGCTTGCATTGATGCACATCTTTAAATAAAGCAGCTACACCTCCACCTCTCCTAACAGTCCTGCAGACACTTATAAAATTAAAGTTAGGAGGGGCTGTTTCATTGAGGACTGTTGCACTGCAGCTGTCTTCTAGCCATGTTTCATTTAGAAAAATAAAATCCAGGTTGTTTGTGGTTATTAAATCATTGATCAGAAATGATTACATTTTTAGTAAGCGAATGTTTAAAAATGCTAACTTGATGGAATTACATTTTGTCTCTACAGTAATCTTAGATTGATGCATTACAGGCCGTAGATTAGATGGGTCAGCCGTACGGCTTGAGAAGGCCTTAGACTTTCTATCACGTGATAAAACAGAAATAGGGAAAGCTACAAGCACACTGGGTTCCCGCTTGTTCTGTAAACATTTGTGAATGTTGCTGCTACCATAGTGGGGACCCGACACATATCACTGAGAGATGTTATCAGTTGTTTTTGGTTCACCTGCAGCTGATGGAGGAGGGTTTGGGCCCTGGCGTTGTGGCAGCAGTCGGAGAGCTCTCACAGGAGGAGGAGGGAGAGCTGGGCCTGCAGTCTTTGGTGGTTGTGGGGCCCACCGTTTTTTAGTTGATATCTGGGGGCTTGCAGTGAAAAAGTGTGAGCGTTTGGTCCCAGCATACACCAGTTCCTCCATTTTCTGTGAGAAGCTTAGAAGTGGAGATGCTGGCGAGAGGGATAATGTGTCTGGTGAGATGGGCTCTGGCTCTTGTGTTTCCGGTAGCTGTGATATGTTGTCCTGGCTTCCCTGGCTGTTTTCCAGAAAGTCGTCCTTGGGTGCTGAGTCTTGGAGCTATTGTAGTACATGATGACTCGGAAGTTGATATGAAGTCCTGTGGTCACTCATATTCTGTCCAGGTGTGTGTGTACCATTCAGGTTGAGTGGATTGGCACACACTACTGAAGGATGACGGAGGGAGAAATAGATATTGTCCTTTAGCACTCTTGCACCAAGTTTGTTTGGGTGGACGCCATCCAGTTTAAACAGTTGTCTATAGCCCCAGAAATGATTGAAGTTGTCGATGAAGTTGACACCTTCTATACTGCAGGTTTTTTGTAGCCATGTATTCAGCCCAAGCAGCCGTGAAAACATGTTAGTGTCCCTTGCTGGGAGTGGTCCACTGATGAACGACTGAACTTCAAGTCTTTGAAGTGTTTCAAAGAGTTCACTTAAAACCTTCTTAAGGAGTTCTGACTGCTCTTACCGAATATCATTCTTCCCCACATGGATGATGATTCGATTTGCAGTCTTGTACATTAGAATTTTCCGAAGTTCCCTGTTCACATCAGAGATGGTTGCTTAAGGAAAGCAGCATGTAGTTGCAGTCCTGCTACTGATGTTTCTTGTAATAGAGTCACCCACTATCAGAGTCCTGGGCTCGGCTGTGCTCTGAGCTGAATGCCGCTGTCTGCTCGACCTTGAGCGCCTGTTAGTAGCAATGTTAGCTGCTGGCTGATACGATCTATGTTCAATCACATTAGGGTATTCCTCACCCACATTCATTAATGCTTCAAATCTGTTCTCAAGATGTATAGGGGGTGATAGAATACCAGTGTTTGCAATCCTTGTCATAGCCATATCTGGGGTAGAGGATGCTACCGCAGCAATACGAGATACTCGTGACAATCTGATGTCTCGAGTGCCTTTGGGTCTCGCTCCCTGTTTGTGCCATCGATTAGTCTGTCAATCAGTTTCAGCTTGTTCCTCTACACTTGGTATAAACTGTTGAGATTCACTAGATTCACAGGACTCAACGGCTGTATGCTGAGGGGGTCCGTGATGACGATCTGCTGGACATCCAAAACGATCACCTGTTTTGGATGTCCAGCAAGTAACTTTGTTTCAAGAACCACAATCCATTGTAGAAGTCTGTGGCAGTTCATGCAGCAAGTAGATTCCACAAAAGGCATTTTCTTCTTGTCTGTTCGAATGTCGGCAGCTGTGTTTTCCTGTCTCTGAATATAAGCTGCTGGCAGTGGGAGGCAAAGAGTATTCCAGTCCCAAAAAGTCTTTAGTTTGGTGTTTGTGCCAAAACTGTGTTATTTGAGCACTGTGCTGATCTGCTGAAGTTAAAGTCTTAGAAAAATCTGAGAAAAGGACATAAACAGTGTTCTGTCTCGCGGAGGGGAGCAAAGCGGTTCCGGGTGGAGATCTCGAAGACCGGAGGCGCCGGAGGGGGAGAGATCCTCGCCCGGGGCCTGGCTCGCGTCTTCCGCTGCTGGTGCACCCAGGGTCCGTGGTGTCCCGGTGCCGGAGTGAAGGACATCTGGGAAGATTGCGTCCTGGATGCACAGGGCCTGTGCAGAGAAACACATGGAGTAGAGGTGGTGGGAGTGTTAGCAGCGTGCTGTATACTTACCCCGGACTTGTGAGCGTCAGTCCGTGATGTTTACAGCGCGGCTCGCCGCTCTCTCAGCTGAGCCTGCTTCTCCACCAGGTCGCGGATCTACTTCTTCACGGCCTCCACATTCGAGTTCAGCTCACCTGCACTCGAAGGTAGACACACATCCGCCATTTAAGCAAGTAACAATGAGTAAAATAATGGTAGTGTGTGTGAATAGTGTATTAGCAATGTAAGCGAGATTAGCGGCAACCACGCTGGTGATGCTAATGGGCTATAAGCTAATAGCGGACTCGGAAAATAAAATAAAAAACTAGTGATAACAAGGCGCTCTGATTGCTTTTGTTGTAGAATATGATAGGGGATATATTCACACGTAATAGAAACGAAAATTATGGTGTATGAAATTGAATTTAAGATAAAAAATAGAGGATAAAGAATTAACTTGACGGAGCTCAAACTCAAAACACGCAGCAGCAACAAACAGGAAATAACGTTTTGTCGTTTTCTTATCATTGTTATTCTGATGACATCTAATTGTATATTTCTTTTAGTCCTGATAGACTAGACAAACTGTCCCTTCTGCAGAATTATTTAGTCTCCATTAACAAATGGATGACAGACAATTTTCTGCAACTTAATACTGATAAAACTGAGGTGATGATTATTGCCCCTGACAACATTACCCCTAAGATTAGGCGGATTATCGGGGGTCTATCATCCTCTGGCTGCAGTGACATAAGAAATGAGGATGTCATTTTTACAGATCTTTATGTTCTAACAGTCATGTAAAGTCTGTAGTTCGCTCATGTTTTTTTCATCTCAGGAACATTGCTAAGATTAGATCTATGGTTTCAAAACAAGAGATGTATCCAACGCATCCAACGAGTGAAATGCGAGCGCACAGCTGTAAATTCATCATAGGTAAGTTGCAATGGCAATGTCCCGGCGTTAGTTTATCCAAGGATATGTCATGAACCGCCAAGCATTAGGCCTACATTAAAGTGAAAATGAATGGCATGTAATATGCAGCTTGTTGTGTGTTTTGAAACAAAATTTGCAGTATAGTGTAGAACACGGATTCACATCACGCACCTGCAGCGTGTCTGTGAAAGGAGAAAACAGAATAAAACTATATACATAAAAAGGAATAGGCCTATAAATTAAATATATTAACAGATTAGCAAAACGAAAGACAAAATGATGCTGAGTTCATTGTTCATTGTCAAGTTCATTTTTTCCAAAGTTCACTGAAAGGAAACTGAGACCTCAGAACGCCGTTTTCTTTATTTTGCAAAGGCTTTACAATTTTCTTTATTTTACAGTTTTCTTTGTTTTGAAAAGCTTTTAAGTTCTGAATGGTGTTTTGCTTCTATCTGTATGACCAACCAGCATTGGAATGATCATAAATTACGGAGGAACAGTTTCCTCTCTTTGAAGGGAAAACAGTGCAGTGATTGCAACATATTGTATTATATATATATATATATATATATATATATATATATATATATATATATATATTCAATATATTAATATTGAAATCGCAGCCTGTTCATTATTAAAATAAAATACAGTTAAAGAAAAAATAAAATGTTACACTACTCAATTTAAATAGTACGTAGTAGGCTACAATCTGTGCCGTTCTGCGTGTCCACCGCCTTACTGTGCCGATACAGTCTATGTAAAAGATGATTTTAGTTTTGCATTAATAATGCGAGTGAAGTGCAAAGCCTATAGCCCAGCTAACAAAATTACATGACTGTTACATAACTTCATCGTAATCTGGTGACCAACGTTTCGTCGTGGTGACGTGTCAACCAGAAAAGTGAAAGGCCCGTGTACGTCGCCACAACGTAACTTTATGACATTGCCAGTAAGTAACTGCAACGTCGTGGATCAATAGTTGTGTGCTGGTAATCAATTTTTTATAATTATTTATTTTCTATGGGCGGACATGCAGTAGTTTAACCCTCTGGGGTCTGAGGGTGTTTTGGGGCCCCGGAGAAGTTTTGACATGCCCTGACATTTGTGTTTTTTTCAGTTGCTTATAAACATTTTAATGGCTAAAGTCTAAATACACTGTATACAGCAGAAACTGGGCTACAATAATATGTGAGCAGAATGTATGTACGTGATTGTGTCTTTGAGAAAACAACATTTATGCATGGTTAGTGAAAAACTAAAAAATTTAAGTAACTGAAATAAGGCCAAAAAACACATACAGAACATTTGTTCACAAGACTTTTGAGAACTGGATCTTGTAGCCTAGAATTTTTGCTTCAAAATTATGTGAAAATCATCTTGTTTACTTGCTTACAGAAAACAATATATTGATTTAAATTTTTTAAAAAAAGTCACTCTTTGATTAGAAATGGTCTATGCAAGAGGGCGTGATTAATGTGTATCTTGGATAATGCTGTGACTCACTCCTGAGAAGACAAAGGCCCGCATAAAGAGCCATTTAGTCAGGTACATGACTGAGAGGGAAGAGTTACAAGAAAGAATGTGAGGAAAAAAGAAATGTATATATTTTTTATTTGTTATTTATTCATAATATATATAACTAATATATAATATATATCACATAAAATAACTTGAGATTCACTTGTGAGTGCAGTTAAACAGTTTATTAGGAACAAATAAACAACAGAAGAGTCAAGACATGGTGGGTGAAATATCCAAAATATCCAAAACAGTGGCAGGAAACTGGAACCCAGGAAAACGGGAGTCAGCAGAAACTGCACGAGAAAACACAAAACAGATGTGAGCAACACAATGAACAGATAAAGACAAAGCAAACATGTTGACAATATATACACTACCAGTCAATTTTTTTAAACAGTAAGATTTGTAATGTTTTTTTTTAAAGAAGTGTCTTCAGCTCACCAAGCCTGCATTTATTTGATCCAAAGTACAGTAAAAAACTGTATATAAATATTTTTACTATTCAAAATAACGGTTTTCTATTTGAATAACTATAAAATGTAATTTATTCATGAGATTTCAAAGCTGAATTTTTAGCATCATTACTCCAGTCTTCACAGTATCACATTATCCTTCAGAAATCATTCTATTATTCTTATTTGCTGCTCAAAACCATTATTATTATTATTGTTATTGTCGTTGAAAACAGCTGAGTATAATTTTTTCAGGTTTCTTTGATGAATAGAACGTTCAGAAGAACAGCATTTATCTGAAATAGAAATCTTTTGTAACATTATAAATGTCTTTACCATCACTTTTGATCAATTTAAAGCATCCTTGCTAAATAAAGCACCCCCCCACACACACACACACTAAAATTAATAAATAAATAAATTAGTGAGAATGTTGATAGGCTTATCAGGAGCAACTATATTAGTACATTAGTAATCACCAATACTGCCCACATGATTTTATATCATAGATGCACACATGCTTTGCATGTATTATCATACAACAACGACATTTTATATCTGAGAAACTAAATTATTATTGTTAAAGGGATAGTTCACTTTGAAATTAAAATTTGGTATCTATCAGCTTACCCCAAGGGCATCCAAGATGTAGGTGTCTTTATTTCTTCAGTAGATCAAATTTGGATGTTTTTAGGTCAAACCGTTCTAGTCTGTCAGTCATATAATGGCAGGTATAGGTTACTGTCTCCTCCGCTGGCTCCAGCCGCGCTCGTGTTCTGTTTGTGAGGTAAACAAAGCTTTTTCCTCTCAGTGCGTATTCATCTGAGGTAAATACAAGGCTGTTTCCTCTCAGCGCATTTCTGAGGTAAATACAAGGCTTTTTCCTCTCAGCATCTTCTTCCAAAAAAGAAAATTAGATGAACATGTTGCTGCTTTGTTTATGGTGATGTGGGCGTTCACATGCCGTGTGTCTCACGTGGAGATTTGTAACATCAATAGCGCGCGTGGGCGTGACCTAATTAGAGATAATGAGATCAGTGGGAAAAACTGGACCTGTCCTTGATTTCATACGGATTACTTTATCACAGAATATTTGTTTTCGATAAGAAACTCTGCTGGACAGTGACCATCCAGGAATAGTTTTTGACACCCCTGATGTAATATTACATTTTGTAAGTGTGTTTATTAATAAATTACTCCTGATATATGTGATTGAGTTGCATTATTGTTGATGTTTGAAAATTCAGTGTTTTGAAGTTATTAGATTTTTTTTAGAGAGAGATTTATAGAAAATATATTGAGAGACTTCACATTATGAATGATATTAACTCAACTGTTGAAAGTCGATGTTTGTTTTTGTAGATGGTGAGCCTGTTTTGATCCATCTGTAGGTTGTCTGGTTGTATGGTGACAGAGGAAGGCTGTGGTTATTTATCTTCAGCTCTGAGTTCAAACCCCTCACACCTGAGAGAGCTGGATCTGAGCTACAATCACCCAGGACCATCAGGAGTCCAGCTGCTCAAACACAAACTGGAGGATCCAAACTATAAACTGCAGATACTCAAGTATGTCAAACACTAATACTGACATACTGAACATGTGTGAATGATGCAGATCTACATTAATGTGTGTTTGTGTGTTTATAGTGTGGATCATGGAGGAGAGATCATGATGACAGCAGGATTAAGAAAGTGTACGTCTACACACATAAATACACACACACACATATCCAGTGACTGTTGTGATGTTCTTGATGTTCCTCTCTTCTTGTGTTCAGATGCCTGTGATCTCACATTGGATCCAAACACAGCAAACTCTCGACTCATTCTGTCTGATGAGAACAGAAAGGCAACATTATTGAAAGATCATCAGTCATATCCTGATCATCCAGACAGATTTGATGAGGAACCACAGGTTCTGTGTGGAGAGAGTCTGACTGGACGATGTTACTGGGAGGCTGTACGAAATGGAGATGCTGAAATATCAGTGGCATATAAAGGAATCAACAGGAAAGGAGGGAGAGACTGTATGTTTGGATCCAATGACAAATCCTGGAGTTTGTGGTGCTATGATGACAGATTCACTGTCTGGCACAGTTATAACAGAACTGATATACCTGCTGTCCGTTCATCTTCTAATAGAGTTGGAGTGTATGTGGACGTGTCGGCTGGCACTCTGTCTTTCTACAGCATCTCTTACACACACACACTCACACACTTACACACATTCAACACCACATTCACTGAACCCCTCTATGCTGGATTTAGGGTGCTAGGATCCTCAGTGTCTCTGTGTCTGATTAGAACACAGAGACACACAAATTAAACGGAGATAAACCATGTAAGGAATAGCAAGAGAAAATAGCACTTACACAATAACATCAAATTAGAAGAAACGTCTGGTGCGCATGTAAGCATGGTTCCCCGAGAGAGAACTCTCGCTGCGTCCTCTGGCGGACACTTTGGGGAATGCTGCCAGCATGAGGTAAAAGCATTAATGGATAAAGTTGGAGTGGTAGGGGCTGTATTTCTTGATTTACAGAAAGTGTTTGATACTGTAAATCATAATAACCTTTTGCATAAATTATTCCGTTTTAATTTCTCGACAAAGTTTGTAAATTTAATTAAATCTTATTTTTCTTCCCGTTCTCAAGTAGTAAAAAATTATAATTATAAATCCAATTTATTAGGTCTTTTAACTGGTGTACCACAAGGGTCCATATTGGGGCCAATTCTCTTTAGCATGTACATTATGATTTTACATTGTTGACACACTATGGTTAAATCATTAATGTATGCTGACGAAACAATAATTTTCACACATGGTAAAAATGCAGAAGAGGTTGCAAATAAGTTGACAGATGCTCTGGCAAGAGTCATATCCTGGCTCAATCAGTGTTATCTGAAATTAAACGTCTCAAAAACATCTTGTATGTTCTTTTCCATAGAACATAGATTTGATATAAAGCAGAATATTTTCATATCGGGAGAGATTACTGGTTGTTTCGGAATATAAATACCAAGGGGTTCATTTGGACTCATGTCTTGGTTTTAAAACACATAAAAAAGGTATGTAAAAAGGTCAAATTTAATTTAGTTAATTTTCGGTTTATTAGAAATGCTTTATCAAATGAGGCTGCAAAGGTATACAGTATTTTCATTCTATGATTATTTCTCATATTACTTATTGTCTGACAAGCTGGTCTAATACACATTTTATAGTTCTAAAATCATTGGAATTATATACATGCAATCACTTAAAAGCATTTTTTTAGATAAAAAAAAAAAAGGTTTTCACCATTGTCATATTTTAAATACTTATAACTTGCTTAGCTGGGAAAACATCAAGTTTAAAAATGTTTGTTTATAAGATTACACATGGTTTATCTCTTCCTCTAGTTGATTTTATTACATTTAAATCTATTGAAAACAGAGTAACTAGAGGTGCAGTTACCCTGTTAACATGCACCAGGTCGCCAGCGCACTGAACGCTCTTTGTTTGCACATGTCATTGTTTACGAATATATTAAATGAAACGGGACAAAATTAATCTTGACAAACTATATATCATTCTGAAGGTCTAAGCCTCAAGCATCGACGACAGATCGCTGTTTTTTGATAGAAAGCTTATAAGGAATGTATTTGCTAAATTTGTGTAAGTAGTACACATCAAAACATGTATAATAAAAATGCAGTACATACCAGATTCATCCTGATAATGAGTCACAAAGACATCCACTGCTGTAAATCCCGGTTTAGTTAGAGAGGTAAGGGTCCACAGAACAACATTCCATCGAGCACTTTTAGTCCAACGAAACAATAATGTATTATGGATGGTTATTCCTTTGTTTACGTCTCATTTCTTCAGGGAGAGTTATTGTTTGTGTCCATTATGGAATAAATTACGCTCAAAAACAGCATCTTAGTGGTAAAAAAAAACATGGTTTTGTAGCACGCAGTGTCACAAACAGAATGAGACCATCCAAAAAAAAAGTGAAAGATACGCGGAAGATTGTTTATTTGAATTCTGGCGCTCCCTCGTGACGGCTCGTGACACACGCTGTGATGCACCTGTCATCTGATGGGGGCGTAACTTAGTGATCGGCTTTTTGCACAATTAATCCTTCTGTTTTTAAACAACATTTTTCATATCTGTGTGTGTGTGTTTCTGTTTTGTGGGGAATGTAGCTGTATCTGCATGATTGCCATCTGTATGGACACACATCAGCGTGTGATTACCGACTGTATGTCAGCTATCAATGTGAATGCGGTCATATGATCGACCATTATTGATTATATGGCCCATCTGTATGATTATCAGCGTGTGATTACTGACTGTATGACCATGTGTGGCAATATCAGTGTATGTCTGGCAATCAGAGTATGTACTTGAGTATGTACTCCATACAAAGCTATTTTTTTCTGTTTCTTTCTTTTTATTACTCAAATTATTCTTATTGTATTTTTCTAGTGCTCAAATAAATCATACAATTCTGTCTATTATTTTCTATTATTTTATCATTGAAAAACTATGCAGTGGTATGTATAATGACTAAAATAGTTTGTAGAACTCTTCAATACATTTGGTAAATATTTTTCCTAAAACAGGGGGGTATCTTGGTATCTTCTTCAGATTTGAAATATAAACACATGAGACATGTGCCTTTCAACCCATTACTTTTCTGGATTGCTCCAGGACTGATTTCATGTATTTTTATATGAAATTAAAAAAAAATTCAGTGTGGTACAATTTTTTTCAAGGCACTTCAGTCTCTATAACTTTTTATCTTTTTGAGCATTATCAACTCTGGATGATGGATAGTAAAGTCTAAAATGTCTTCTTTCCAAAGACACCAAAATTGTGTGTGTAGCACACTGAAGTCAGGAACTGTTAAAATTGTAATTTAGGTAGGTCATTTTCAGCTGTGAGTCCCAAAATAGCTAACAGGTTAAATCTGATTGCATAATTCCACATTGTTTGGCCAAGCTGTTTTTCATACAGAGCATCACATCAGTGGAATTCAATATCACAATAGGTTAGAGAATGTATATCATTTAACTCATTTAAGCATAATTTTAAGAAATTGCTGCTTCATAATCAACAATGTGAACTATTACGAGTCAGGTTGTTTTTGGTTCTGTTTTTCTGTTGTTTTATTTGTTTCTATTGGTTGCCAGCTAAGGATTCACCTCTTCTTAATTGGAGGACTGGGAATTTAAGAGTTCCATCCTTGTTTGGGAGGAGGCTGCATCTTTTGTTAACATCCTGCCTTTGAGCTCTGCTGGACAGCTGGACCTTTTTGCCATTATCTTTCTTTAAATCTTTTTTTCTGTTATTATGTATTTATTTGCTATTATTAATTGTTTATCCCTATCTGTAACCCCTAGACCGAATAAATGCTTTTGATTTAGAATGATACTTTTGAACTCAGTTCCCAATAGGTTCCCAAACAATGACCAATAGGAATGCACTGATATTACCGCTGACTCTCTCACATACAATTATAGCCATGCAGCCTTTCTCTCTGGTTTTGTGACAACTGTACCTTTTATATAGCAGAACAGATTGCAGAACATTAGAACATCACAACCTAAAATGGCTCTTTAAAGCATTAAAATCACTAAATTAAAAGTTAAAATCATAAAATTAAAACTACATTTTAACTGCTATAAGAAACACACATTAACTCATCTGAGCTTAGTAATTAGGACTGTATAAGCTTCAGAGGCGGACAATCCAGGGGTCAGAAAGTAAAAGTCCTGCCATATTTTTGTTCCACCCATGAACTCAGCAGCTGATTTCACCAGAGGAGGAACCAAGTCATTCCTTTCAAGTCACAAGCAAGTCTCAAGTCAAATCCCAAGTCCTCAAAGAGTTAAAGTTAATTAGATAATTAAGTGACTAATTAAATGATGATTGAGCAGTAGTAATGAACATCTGATGTTAATAATCAATATCACTGAAGAAAAGAGAAACACAAGAACTACAACTGACTTCAGCCACAGCCTTGGATGAAATCAACTGGAAGAAATAAAAAAAAAAAAAAAAACGTTGCCACCATAATTGTGGTCAGTGTTTGCTTCAGTTGGGCTCTTGAGCCTTTTAGTGATTTAAACATTTTTGCTTTTAAGCAATTGCAATATTGTTTCACAGCAAACATTTATGTAATGCTGAATCAAACCTTGAAGTAGCAGATTAGCTTGTGTTTTTGATGAATGAATATTCTTTTAACCTGTTAACCAGCGCCCCCCATATTGGGAATCACAGCTGAAAATGACTAACTAACTTAAAATGGTAACAGCTCCTCATAATTTTTGAGTGATGAAAAAAAAAAAATAATAATAAAAAAAATAACTAAAGTACATACTGATTTCCTGACATACAGATGTTCCTGCTCATACATTAGTAATCCCATGCTGACGATCATTCATACAGATGCTAATCATACAGATGGCCGCCCAATATAGTCAATAATCACATTATAATGGCCTTTTATATAGACTGCATTCACACTGATATCTGTGAACAGTCAGTAATTACATGCTGATTATCAGCCATACAGATGTTAATCATACAGATACAGGCACATTACCCACAAAACACGCAAACATATATGAAAACTGTTGAAGAAGAAAAAAAAAGAAAGGTTTATTTGTGCAAAAAAGATCGCTAAGTTACGCCCCCATCAGATGACAGGTGCGTCACGCGCCGTCGCGAGGGAGCGCCAGAATTCAAATAAACAATCTTCCGTGTATCTTTGACTTTTTTTTTTTTGGTTGGTCTCATTCTGTTTGGGACGTTGCCTGCTACAAAATCATGCTGTTTTTTTTTACCACCAAGACGCTGTTTTTGAGCGTAATTTGTTCCATAACGGACACAAACAATAACTCTCCCTCAAGAGATGAGACGTAAACAAATGAATAACGATCCAAATTACAGCGTTGTTGTTTCTTTGGACTAAAAGTGCTCGATGGAATGTTGTTCAGTGGACCCTTATCTCTGAAACTAAACCGGGATTTTCAGCAGTGGATACGTTTGAGTGTCGTTATCAGGATGAATCTGGTATGTACTGCGGTTTTTTTATACATGTTTTGATGTGTACTGCTTACACAAATTTAGCAAATAGGCCTACATTCCTTATAAGCTTTCTATCGAAAAACAGCGATCTGTCGTCGATGCTTGAGGCTTAGACCTTCAAAATGATATATAGTTTGTCAAGATTCATTTAGTCCTGTTTTACTTTATCTGTTTGAAAATAATGACGTGTGCAAACAAAGAGCTTTCAGTGCGCCGGCGTCTTGGTGCATGTTAACAGGTTAAATCTCTCTGGTTTTAGTATTTCCATCTTTGGGTTATTAACTACATTTGACTATTAAAGAAAAAAAAACTCCTATTAAGGATTAGGCTTGTAGACATGAACATTTATCATTTGATCCTCAACAGTGGTGACAATAATTATTCATACTGCATGGCATGATGAGAGTTTTTTATGCATTGCAGCGTGAAGCATTTTGTTGATTGTCAACATTGTTGAGATTCATATGCTGGTTCTTGATGTCTGTGTGTGTCTAAAAAGTACTGGAGTTCAAATATTTATATGCTCTACATAGATTTAAAAATCATTCACTGTAACTATTAGAGAAACACTGTGCTTGCATGCTGTAGTGTCACAGTGTTGATTATGCAAAACCTAAACATATAAATGAAACAAGGAAACAGAAATTATTTTGGATATAATCAAACCAGCTCATGGTGACTATCTGATCAGTGTAGAGCACTGACCTCTCTGCTTTACAACACCACATGCATTGCTATAGAGAAAGATCTAACACAGGAGTCAAGGGTCAAGAGCCCAACTAAAGCAAACACTGATCTCCATGATGATGGCATCATTTTAACCAATAAAATATCAACATCTGATCCTCTGTAATTCTCAATAACAGCAGGTGTTCATTACTAATGCACAATCATCATTTAATTAGTCACTTAATTATCTAATTAACTTTAACTCTTTGAGGACTTGGGATTTGACTTGAGACTTGCTTGTGACTTTAAAGGAATGCCTTTGTTCCTCCTCTGGTGAAATCAGCTGCTGAGTTCATGGGTGGAACAAAAATATGGCAGGACTTTTACTCTTTGTCCCCTGGACCTTCCACCTCTGGATGATATGAGTGGGCACCTGGAAGTATAAAATTGTGCCTGCTGAACATGTCACCAACTTAGTTGTCTGAAGGAGATGTGTAACAGGCAGGCCAAAGGTATGGTGAGGGGACACAGCATCTCGTTCCCTCTCGGGGAAACATGGTTACATGCATAACCCGAGATGTTCCCCTTCAACCAGACATTATGGGGAGCGAAATTTTTCACTTTGGGGAGTTACAAAATATTATTACTTGCCTATAAGTCCCTAAATGGTTTAGCTCCTGCGTACCTAAATAGTCTTCTATCTCGCTACAATCCATCACGCTCCCTAAGGTCGCAAAACTCTGGACTCTTGGAAGTACCTAGAATAGCAAAGTCCACTAAAGGAGGTAGAGCTTTTTCATATTTGGCTCCCAAACTCTGGAATAGCCTTCCTGATAACGTTCGGGGTTCAGACACACTCTCTCTGTTTAAATCTAGATTAAAGACACATCTCTTTAGCCAAGCATTCACATAATGCATTCATATAATGCATCTCATAATCTTGTACTGCAGTTATATCTGATCAAACGCACATTATTATTCTTTAGCTTGGGTTGAACAAATAATTTTTGCTTGGATGGAACAACAGCTATGCTAATTATGTCTCTTTGTTTCTCTGTTTCTGCCACGGGATTAACATCCCGTGGTAACTAGGAATTACACAAGCTTCAGTCTGGATCCAGCCCTTAAATGATCTGAGATGACCAAACACCTGAGAAGAGATGATGCCGACCCCTCGGAGGACCTCAGAGGATGCCAACCTCTGATCCCCCAACAACATGCAGAATTAACAAATTTTGCCATAAGTTAATATATTAAGTTTCTACAATGTATAAATATATTGTAAAAACTTAATTTCCTGTAAAGTGCTTTGCAACGATTGTATCGTAAAAAGCGCTATACAAATAAACTTGAATTGAATTTAATTGAATTGAAATGCCAACAATGCCATGCCGAGGCACATGCCTGTCCACCTGGTGATAGACCAAGGAGGTGACAGACATACACTTAACCTTTCCTCAGAAAGCGGCCAGCCACTGATGCCCTGGGCCACTCACATAACTTAGCAGAAATGGGAAAACTGCTATATTCCAGAGCAAAGTGAGTTTGTGCTGAAGCAAAACTATCCACAGACAGCTACACTCTGAGCAGGGGTTGTTCACTTAAAGCCTTGAAGAAGAGAAAAAGTGTACTCAGCCCAAACTTAATAAGCGGGATTCAGAGGGACCGCACACTTTAAAATACCCAGAGACTTGTGAAGGCAGCCCACTCCTAAAACCATCCGCCTTAACACAGAAAGGGACATTCTCCATAACCACCATGGGACAGAAAGCCTGCAAGCATCTCTCCACAGAGCATTTAAATATATCCATGCCCAGTGAGACTCTCCACACAATAATAAGCAATAATATGCATGGTCAAGCTGAATTTAGCTCCTCCCACGATCTCACAAGATCTCAGGGCTGAAACGACTCCGTGCTCACACTTTCAATTCAGCTCAATTCACGTTCATTTGTATAGCGCCTGTGACAATGTGGAATATCCGTGCCACAGAAATAGTTTGACTTTAACTTTCAATTTGTACGTTCTTTGTGAATGGGTAGAGTGTCTTAATTAATGGTGGAAGGAGGAAGAGATATAGTGAAAGTGAAGTGTGGCCAAGTATGGTGACCCATGCTCGGAATTTGTGCTCTGTATTTAACCCATCCAAAGTGCACACACACAGCAGTGAACACACGAACACACACACACACACACACACACACACACACACGAACACACACACACATTTATATATACTTTATTTGATTCCACATTACAAGTCAAATTTCATTAGGAATCAAATTTTTTGAATAATCCAACAGATTAAAACTAATCAGCACATTGTTATGGATTATACAGTTCTAAGGATACAGGAAACATCGCCTTTTCCAAATAAACATGCTTCCTATAGTTGCTGAGATTGAACAGTACTTTGCCAACTGTTTGGCCCTTGTTTTAGATAGCCCCCAATGCAAAGCCTAGATAGCCCCCAATGGTAGCCTGGGTCATGTACATGACCCAGGCTACCAAACACTAGCACAATAAGATGGCATTTGTACCCAAGGTTCTCAATAGTAGATATCAATGACTGATATTTTAAAATCTTAGAGCAATAAGAATCCTCCATAAACAAGTCAAATGCACACGACACCTCAAATAGTGTAGCTGTTTTACGATTCTGAGAGATGTTAACGATATCTGGTGTATTAGCAATTCCTAGAAAAGTGTTTGCAGGTGAGTTAAACCATTCAGACTGTACAGTAGTGTGTTTAAAGATCTGCTCATCAGCCACGCAGGGAATCTGAGCAGCGATGAGGTCCACAAGTCTGTCATGTCTGGCAGTATATAATCCTTTAAATGATGAACAACTGTTCATGATGTGGGCTACTGACTCCAGGTGTTGAGGGGGGTCATGCAGCAGGCAGAGGGGGGAATGGGTGGAGGGAAACCACAGTGATAAGTTGTATTTTGTAGGAAGAACCTGCAGACGTGCTTTTACACAGAAAGTAAGAATATCCTCACTGATGGTGGCATTGCTGTAGATGGTGTGTGATACAGAGTGGTCCGCGCAGGGCAGTTTTGCCAACGTTCCCTGGAGTTTTAGACTGGACCAGTACTTCATATTTTGGGCTCTTTGAATAGACAAGAGAGTCTGCCTTGACGTTCTAGGCTGGAGCAGGTGAACAATGTTGTTATGGTGCAGCCTGGCTTCCACGATGACAGATGGGTCCTCTATGACTGCATCAGAGACCTCTACAGATTGAGAGTGGGAGGTCCACTTCAGTTCAGTACATGTCCTCCAGCATAAGTCGTTTAAGTCTGGCCAGTCTGATGACACACCAAATCCCTGTGCCCGTCCATCCAGCTTTCCATTGGTCTTTCTTTTAAAACCCAGGAAGCTGTCTTCCTCACCACATGCGTGTAGCACCTTCCGTCTTTTAAAATCCAGCAATAAGGATGCTCTGGCCATTTGCCTCACGCTGACATCATCACAGTTTAACATGTTGGTAAGGTGAGACTGTCTTGTGGCTGTGTACTCCCACATGCAGTTTGGAACTCCAAGCCCCCCATACTGTATTTTCTGGAAGATAAAACATCTTGTGGAATGTGTGTTGAGACAAAGCCATTTCCTAACCACATTTACAGTTTTGTTGTCCATTTCACGCAATACTTTTTGTGGAATATGGACATTTGCAAAAAGATGTTGAATTTTAGAAAAAGCTATGTCTCTTATTGCTTGCACTTTTAAAGTAACAGGAAGAGGTGATGCATCAATGAGATCTAGTCTGGTCAAAAACTGATCTGCCATGTCAGTCACTTGCTGACTCCATTCTCCAGCAATGTTAAACTTGTGACCCAGGTAGTTGTAGGTCTCATGTCTAGTGTACACTCCGAGTGGCTGGTCTAAGATGGTAAATGAGGGGGGTTGGTCGGCCCTTGATCTATACCAACGGTTGCCACCTCTCCTCCTCTCATAGAAAACTGCACATTTACTGTGCTTTACTTGTAGACCAGACCATGCCAGGAATCTGTCAGTGCATGACAATATGTTTTTAATCATGCCTTCATCTCGTGATGCGACGACCACATCATCAGCATAGCCCTGGACTGGATTCGGTGATAGGACATGGGGCGAGGCATGTGCGCAAAGCCATTTTAGCCATTGATTTATTGCAATGATAAAGTTTACAGCACTCCAAGGACAGCCAGTTTTGATTCCTATCTCAAGTGGTATCGGTCTGGTGAGGTCTTTTCCACAGATCATTTGTAGGTAGGAGTCACAATAAACATCTTTTATTTTGTCCACATAGATCTTAGGGAGCTGTATCTCTTCCAATGCATCAATCATGACTCTGTGAGGCAATGTGCCAAAGGCATCTCTGAAGTCAAGGAAGACAATGTATAGCTTAGCAGATTCGTGCTTAAAATCGTCAATGGCAGTTTTTAAGCAAAAAACATGCTCATTCATGCCTTGTCGCTCAATATAAGCTTTTTGTTTGTTAGACAAAATTCCAGCATCAACCAGCCAAGGTAGTATTCTTGAAAGCAGGCACTTCATAAAGACTTTGTATACAGATGGCAATAGAGAGATGTCCCTCCATGTTGAGAGGTCTTCTGGTACATTGTCTTTCTTCGGTATTCTATGAATGAGTGCTCCCTTCTATGAACTAGGGACTTTACCATTAATCAAATCAAATGTAGCAGGATGTTTGCCTAGTGGCTTTCAGATTCTCATAAGTAACACCATCTGATCCGCTGGCTTTGTTATTGGGCAGATTTACAATTACTTTCTCAATCTCTTCTATTGTAAACGCCGATGTAGGCGGCGGCGACTCAGTCATTATGTTGTGTAAGTCATCATTCCACGGGGGTAAATCAAGCGTGATATTAGTTGGATCGGACTGGCATTTTTCACGATAATAATTGTACACTTGCTCAATGTTATCAGAATCAAGCGGTGGTGTGGGAAACATGCAGTCATTTAGGATAATATCAATCGCCTTTGCTCTACGATGCTGCCATAGGTAGGTTAGTTTGTTTTTGCATACCTTTTGAGGGTTTCTCTGATGCTGTCTCGTGGCTGAGGCAATCGCTGGTTGTATCACCTCCCGCAGGTACCGCAGTTGTTTTTCAATCCAATCGGCCGGGTTTGCAGCAGGGTTTGATTTGGATCGCGCATTTTCATCCAGTGGCAAAGTCCTTCAAATCCGCACTACATACTTGAGTAATGGTAGTCCAAGTTGTCCTCCATCTGTGCGTTTTATGGAAAATATTCCGGTTTTGAAAAAGTCCCCATTGAGAACTGTAAACAATTTTGACCACTTCCTGAAATCTCCGCTAAGTACAAAGTTTTGTTTTTCTTGCAATCGTTTTGTATCCAGACCTTTCCTAAACTGTCTTTCATGATACTGGAATGATATTGATCCATTCATTTTCTGTCAACAATCGTTTGTAATCCATGTACTCTGTAGATGGAATGTTGCAGGCCGACGGTGGATGTTCTGGGGTAGAGTCCAGGACTTGCCGGCGATGTTTGTAAATTTTACCGCTCTGTATCGCCTGTTTAAAGGCTACTTTGATAGATGTTATCAAACACAATAACTTGTTATGCTGTGCGTAAAATCATGTCAGAAGATTCTCTACATTTACGGCGGCAGTTACGACGGGTGTTGTGTACGTGTCCTCTCACCACCTCTCACACACACACACAGTTTGTGTGCACACACACATGAACACACACACACACACACACACACACACACACACACACACACACACATATGAACACAAACACACTGAGCAGCTCCGGCGCCCGGGGAGCAGTTGGGTTCGGTGCCTTGCTCAAGGGTCTCACCTCAGTCGTGGTACTGAAGGTGGAGAGAGCGCTGGTTATTCACTCCCCAACCGACAATTCCTGCAGGACCTAAAACTTGAACCCACGGACTGTTTCTTGAAGTGCCCTTCCGCGTCATCATCCCGTGCCCACATGGAAGCGGCGTCATCATGCAAAGAATACATCTGTGCAATGGATCATTTGGGCCCAAAGTGTCCATCAGTTGTTCCCTTCGAAATCCTTCATTCCGAAGGGACCTTTGAAAACAGTTTTGAAAAGTTTGGAACGAGCCTTGGAACGGCCATGATTGTGAGTTTGTGTACGAGGTGCGAGATGGATTAATGGATTAGGCTACCGTTTGCGTGGAAAAGACAACCATCTGTTGATTTGATGATTTGATGCCAGAGGTGTAAAATACTTGAGTAATTTTACTTGATTACTTTACTTAAGTATTATTTTGGGGAATATTTACTTTAATCAAGTACAATTTAACCCTCTGGGGTCGGCTGTATCGCCGGCGATACTAGCTCGTTTTTTTTAAGATCAGTGCAAAAGACACAAAAAATACTCTGTTGATTTTGGTCACACAAATAAGTGTTATACATCAATCGAAACTGTTAAGTGTCTACTTTTTTGTGTACACTCACGAATACAACAAAACTTTGTGGTTTTGGGAAAAAAAAAAGAAAACAAACAGGGTGCGCTCTCTGTCTTCTCCATCTCCGCGAGCTGCTCTTTGAAGCACGTCACTAAAATTAACTGTAACTCAGCGAAAACTCAACACAGAGACACAGGAGTTATATCTATAGAAAGCTGGAAGTGTCTACTTCGAAATGAAGTAAGTAAGTCTTATCGAAAACAATCATTCTGTGATGAAGTAATCCATATGAAACCAACACGATGTTCAGTCTGTCCCGTCTAACTCATTATTTCTAATGCGATCCCGCCCCCTCGCGTTCATATGTAAATAACCACGTGAGCCGCATGCTCATGGAGACGCCCAACATAAACAAAGCCAGATCATTCCTCGCGGCTAACATTACTATTCGTTTCTGGAAGAAGACACGCTGAATAAAAGCTGGATTTGCCTCAAAATAAGAGCAAGAGTTCATCCAGAAGAGAAGAGCGATCTGATGAGTAAGTAATGTTTCTTTTTTTGCATTAGTTAACGTGTTATTGTGACTCAAACTTGAATACGTTTATTTGTTTTTTCCCAAACGACAACATGATGAATGCTACAATGTTTAGAAAAAAGTTTAATGTTCACAAATGGATTTAATAGTGTGCTAAATGATAATAATTAGTTTCTCAGATATAAAATATCCTTTTTTATAGTACAAAGTACATCCTTTTGTAGTACAAAGAATACGTGAGTCTATGGCTACAGAATCATAACAGCTATAAAACCATACATACTAGGCTATATGACTACAAAATCATAGTTTGTTTTTTCTAAACAATAATAATTAGTTTCTCAGATATAAAATGTATTTTTTTTGTTTACAATAGCACAAAGCATGCGTGAGTCTATAAAACATATATACCGTATATAAAGATGCTGCTGATATTAACATGCTCACAAATGGTTTTTTTTTTGGTTGTTTGTATTTTATTGAATCAGATACCTGCACCACAGATGAATCCTGATGACTTTCTTCAAACTGTTTTCCCCTGAGAGCGCTGTACCAACATCAGATATTCAACTACACTGATATTCTATGGTAAAACAAATATTCAACTACACTGATATTATATGGTAAAACAAGCTCCTTGACCACTGATTATGTTTTTTTCTTCTTGAATCCATGGAAAGTAGCAGAAACACTCAAATAACACAGGTAAATATCAGGCATGATTTACTTGTGTCACTTGTTGAACAGAATCTGTTGCAGGAATGACTCAAAGTCTGTTCACATCTCTGTGGTTAGATCAGTGTGCACAATAAACACTTAACCTGTTAACATGCACCAGGACGCGGGCGCACTGAAAGCTCTTTGAAAGCTCTTTGTTTGCACACGTCATTGTTTTCAAACAGATAAAGTAAAACAGGACAAAATTAATCTTGACAAACTATATATCATTTTGAAGGTCTAAGCCTCTAGCATCGACGACAGATCGCTGTTTTTCGATAGAAAGGTAATACTGAATGTATTTGCTAAATTTGTGTAAGCAGTACACATCAAAACATGTAGAAAAAAAATCCGCAGTACATACCATATTCATCCTGATAACGACTCTCAAATGTATCCACTGCTGTAAATCCTGGTTTCATTTGAAAGATAAGGGTCCACTGAACAACATTCCATCGAGCACTTTTAGTCCAAAGAAACAACAACGTTGTAATTTAGATCGTTAATCCTTTGTTTACGTCTCATCTCTTGAGGGAAAGTTATTGTTTGTGTTCGTTATGGAACAAATTACGCTCAAAAACAGCGTCTTGGTGGTAAAAAAACAGCACGATTTTGTAGCAGACAATGTCCCAAACAGAATGAAATCATCCAAAAATAAAGTCAAAGATACACGGAAGATTGTTTATTTGAATTCTGGCGCTTCCTCGCGATGGCGCGTGACGCACGCTGTGACGCACCTGTCATCTGATGGGGCGTAACTTAGCGATCTTTTTAGCACAATAAGAAAAAAAGAAAAAGCATTTCTTTTTTTTCTTCTTCAGCAGTTTTCATATATGTTTGCGTGTTTTGTGGGGAATTGCCTGTATCTGTATGATTAACATCTCTATGGCTGATAATCAGCGTGTAATTACTGACTGTTCACAGATATCAGTGTGAATGCAGTCTATATAAAAGGCCATTATAATGTGAATATTGACTATATTGGGCAGCCATCAGTATGATTAGCATCTGTTTGAATGATCTTCAGCATGTGATTACTAATGTATGAGCAGGAGAGCATCTGTTTGTCAGGAAATCAGTATGTAATTAAGTTTTTTTTTTTTTTATTATTGTTTTTTTTTCATCACTCAAAAATTATTATTATTGTATTTTTCTAGTGCTCAAATAAATCACTTATACGATTTCTAAGATTCTGTCTACTGTTTTATAATTGAAAAACTGCAGTGGCATGTATAAAGACTAAATAGTGTGTAGTAGAACTCTTCAATAATTTGGTAAATATTTTTCCTCAAACAGAGGGGGGGGGGGGGGGGGGGACTAGAAAAATGTCTGCTGGAATCTCACTTTTCATGGTGTCTTCTTCAGATTTGAAATATAATCTCATGAGACATGTGACTTTCAACCCATTACTTTTCTGGATTTCTCCAGGACTGATTTCATGTATTTTTATAAAAAAAAATTCAGTGTGGTACAATTTTTATCAAGGCACTTCAGTGTCTATAACTTTTTATATTTTTGAGCATCATCAACTCTGGATGATGGATAGTAAAGGCCAAAGGGTCTTCTTTCCAAAGACACCACAATTGTGTGTGTGGCACACTGAAGTCAGGAGCTGTTACCATTTTAAGTTAGTTAGTCATTTTCAGCTGTGATTCCCAATATGGGGGGTGCAGGTTAACAGGTTAAATCATCCAACAACATGTATGTTACACCCTATTCCATCTAAACTACTAAAAGAGGTGCTTCCAGAAGTCATAGATCCTCTTTTGGCTATTATTAATTCGTCATTGTCATTAGGATATGTCCCCAAAAACTTTAAATTGGCTGTTATTAAGCCTCTCATTAAAAAACCACAACTTGACCCCAAAGATTTAGTTAATTAAATGACTGATCTCGAATCTCCCTTTTCTGTCAAAGATGTTAGAAAAGGTAGTATCCTCACAATTATATTCCTTCTTAGAGAAAAATTATATCTGTGAGGATTTCCAGTCAGGATTTAGACCGTATCATAGTACTGAGACTGCTCTCATTAGAGTTACAAATGACCTGCTCTTATCATCTGATCGTGGTTGTATCTCTCTATTAGTGCTACTGGATCTTAGCGCTGCGTTCGACACTATCGATCACAACATTCTTTTGAATAGACAAGAAAACTTTGTTGGCATCAGTGGAAGTGCATTAGCATGGTTCAAATCGTACTTATCTGACCGCCATTGTTGAGAACTTTTTCCTCTTCGAAGCAGAGACCAGGAGACGTTGGGATATCTTTCAAGCAGAAGTTACTCTTTATTGAGAACTCGCTGTGCATCGCTGCAGTCATCCAAATCTAAATCTTAAGTGACTTTACAAGGTTAATTATAGGCATTTTTGGAGGAGGGATTCTTGGAGGTGGAGCCAAAATCAAACAAAGAATCAAATGCATAGACACTAATTCAATCAACCTAACGAATCCACGTCTGGGCCGGGGGGCTCCGAAAGGTAGACACTAATCCAATCAACCTAACGAATCCACGTCTGGGCCAGGGGGCTCCGAAAGGTAGACACTAATCCAATCAACCTAACGAATCAACGTCTGGGCCAGGGGTTCTTTGAATCAACGTCTGGGTTCTTTGAATCTCTGCCAATCAACATGACTTGATTGAGACAAAGCACATTGAGTCAGGAAGTGGATAATAAGAATCTAAGTTAAACATTTAAACACAATTTGTAATTCCACAATTCCCCCTTTGAGAGTTCTAATAACTCTCACAAAATACAAATTTAGACACTTAAAAGTTAATTCTTGTAGCTTGTAATCGTTACAGGCACATTGTACATGTTCTGTGTTGCTTATATGTAATTGCATGCTGACACAGAAACAAAACATGCAATTAGGGTCCATGAAGTTCTTACGGGTAATACTCTTTTCTGGTTGGAACTGTCATTTCCTCGTGAGAGCCGGGAGTCATTTGCTGAAAGAAACACTTGATACTGTGGATGCATAGATAGTACGCAAGTGGGAGAAACAACAGCAGAATTGCTATTTCTTTGATCCACAGCCAGGGTTTACCTAACAAGTTTCCGAACCATGAAGAATTATCTTCAGTCATCTGGTGTAATTTTGCTGAAAGACCAAGAATGTCTTGTTGGATTTTGTTCAAGTTCTCTGTTGGATCCATTAACCCGGTGCAGCATTCAGGACACTTTGCGTGATGTCCATGATGGTTAATAGTACGAAAATCTTGATCATGTTGATGGATGACTGAAGTTCCCGTATGTGAGTCTCTGCGTTGTGTATTTTTTTCTTTCTTCTTTCTTTTCTCTTTCTTGTGTGATAGTTGGCTCGGCAATGGGTGTAGTTGTTTTCTAAAGGTTGTGGCTTCATCCGCAGGTGAGAAAGGCGGTGCATATGGATCTCAGGACAGCCATCAAGTGGTATCTGCACAGAGGAAGAAAAAACCAAAACAAAAGAGAACAACAGCACATAGCAGTATTTGTTGTAGAGTCTGCAAACATTAGGGTTGTATCCTCTGTTCAAATATAGTCTGCTATTGTTGTTCCTTCTTTCCCTATTTCTCAATTCCTGCGACACCTAAAGAACAGTGAGGAAAGGATGGACTATTGGATGGGGAAAGGCCTATGAGGAAATCTTCACCGCAGGGTTGACCCCCGAAGCCTGTTGCATTCGGTTCTTCCCTGGGCTCCTCACTGGTCCGTGTGTCCTATCCTATCCCTGTAGGTGGGGGAACAACTTTACAGTGTGACACATGAGTCCAGGCTTTCCTTCCCTGACACAACACTGCAGCTGCTGTAATCAACATCACTTGATGTGGTCCGTGCCACTTAGGCTCTAATGGCTTGTTTCTGAATGACTTTATCATAACCCACTGACCTGGGATGATTGTGTGTCCACCTTCTGGTGGAGTCTGCCAACACGACTCAACTCTCTCTTTGGCACTCTGCACTGCCTTTGTGAGGTTTTCACAGTAAGCGATCAGGGCATCTGAAGCAATGTGCACATCAGCATTTCTAAGATCAATCACACCTGGCATCTGCATTGGGCGTCCAGTAATAATCTCATGAGGGCTCAGTCCTACTGATCTGTTAGGTGATGCTCTCATACTACACAGTACTGCGGGCAGTGCTTCCACCCATGGTAGTCCTTCCTGATACATTTTGCTTAGCCTGGTTTTGATTGTTCTGTTTGATCGTTCAACCTGTCCTGATGCTTGTGGCCTATAGGGACAGTGAAGGTTCCACTTAATCTTCAACATTCTAGACACTTCCTTGACTACCTGTCCTGTGAAGTGGGTACCTTGATCTGAGTCAATGCAATCTGGTAATCCCCATCTGGGAATGAAATCAGTGACAAGACATTTAGCAGTATGTGCAGCTGTAGCACGCCCTGTTGGATAAGCTTGTACCCATCTTGAGAACTTGTCTATTACTACCAAAACGTCCGTTTTTCCTTTACAAGGGGGCAACGATATGTAATCAACTTGCAGGTGACGAAATGGCCCTGGTGGAGCTGGGGTATGTGCTGCTGTTGTAGTGGCTGCTGGTACATCATTATTTTTCTGACATGTAACACATCTCTTGACTGTTTCAGTGGCTGCGTTTCTGAATTTTGGATTCCACCATTGATTTGAGAACCTGTGATTCATCGTTGCTGGACCACTATGACCCAAACTGTGTATTTGTTGAGCCAAATATGGCAACAGTGAATATGGCAACAGTGATTCGGGAGCAACATACTTTCCCTCTTTGGTCCAGCAGCCGGATGAATCCACAGTGGCTCCTTTGTCTAACCATGTCCATGCTTCATATAGAGGAACGTCTTTATACAGATTAACGATTGATTCAGGAGGTAGAATTGTCTTCTGTGCTGTACTACCTGAACACACTTGTACAGTTGCATAGAAACAAGCCTGTTTAGCCGCTACATCAGCAAGAGCATTACCTTTAGCTTCCGTAGTATTAGTTGTGAGATGTGCTTTCACTTTGATTACCGCTAATTTCTTTGGGAGTTTCATGGCAAACATTAAATCTTTCACTAATCCAGCATGCTTAATGGGGGATCCAGCAGAAGTTAGAAATTTTCTGGTTTGCCAAATGACACCAAAATCATGAATTACCCCAAAAGCATACCTGGAATCTGTGTAGATATTTGCAACCGATCCTGAAGCTAGCGTGCATGCTCTAGTTAAGGCTACTAATTCTGCAGCTTGAGCTGAAAAATGATCTGGAAGACGACCTGAAGCAACTACTTCAGTGGTGGAAGTTACTGCATATCCTGCTCGTCTGTTACCTTCAATAACTTGAGCTGAACCATCAACAAACAACTCCAATTCTGCGTTCTCTATGGGAGTTTCTGCTATTTCACATGTCGCTGCATATGTTAGCGTAACACAATCATGAGTCATTTCACCTTCATCCTCTAACACAAATTCAGTCATTGCAGACATCATACATGAGGATGGGTTCGTGACTTGTGCACGCTGTATAACAATATTCGGGGCTGTGAGAGTTGCTAACCAATTTCCCCAACGGGAGGAGGTGACAGAAGTGACTTTTGCTTGATTCATTAGTGCGGACACTGCGTGAGGGCATTTTACGTTTACAGTCTGACCTAACACCATTCCTGATGAAGCCTGAAGCGCTAGATGAACTGCCTGTACTGCTCTGAGGCATGGGCCCATACCTTGAGCGACTATGTCAAGTTTACCGGAATAGTAATGAATTGGGCGTAAGCTGCCCCCATGATCTTGCATTAGACATGCAGTCATAAAGCCTAAGTGTTCATGGACATAAAGCACAAAGGGTCTATCAGATTGGGCAATTCCTAATGCTGGTGCTTGACATAGTGCTCTCTTCAAATCATTAAAAGGTTTGAGATGAAGTTCTTCCATACAAACAGTATCTGAATCTTTACCATGGCCTTTCAACAAATCATAGAGAGGCTGAGCAATCGAGGCATAGTCTTCAATCCAAGGTCTACAATAACCTGTTGTTCCTAAAAATGAGTGGAGTGTTTTAATGGTAGTAGGCGGAGGTATGGCTTTGACTGAAGCCGCTCGATCCTGTGTAATGGATCTATTTCCTGCACCAATTGTTTGACCCAGAAATGTGACTTGCTTTTTAGCGATTTGAGCTTTGTGAAAGCTGCATTTGTGTCCTTTTTATGCAAATAGTCCAACAATAATGCCAATTCAGTTTGATGTACCTCATGATCTGTTGAGGCAATCAAAATATCATCGACATATTGGATCATAGTGGACTGTTTTACCGGACATTCTGGTTCACACAAATCACGTCTGACAGCCTGATGATATAAGATTGGGGAGTTTTGAAATCCCTGTGGCAATCGTGTCCACTGGTATTGTTCATAGTCAACTGTGAAAGCTAACCATGGCTGGCTGTCAGAGTGCAACGGTACAGAAAAAAATCCATTAGACATATCAATTACTGAAAAAATCTTACAATCTAATGGTAAGCCATTACAAATTGTAGATGGATCTGCCACTAGGGGGGTGATTTTATCAATATTTTTATTGGCTACTCTGTAGTCTATTGTAAGTCTCCATGTCCCATTAGATTTCTTGATGGGCCATATGGGTGAATTACATGGACTGTTGGTTTTAACTAGCACTCCTTGCGTCAGCAAATTTTCTACAATAAGTTTGATTCCCTGTATAGCTTCCTTATTACATTTACATTTACATTTATGCATTTAGCAGACGCTTTTATCCAAAGCGACTTACAGTGCATTCAGGCTATACATGTTTTATCACTATGTGTGTTCCCTGGGAATCGAACCCACAACCTTTTGCGCTGCTAACGCAATGCTCTACCACTGAGCCACAGGAACACATTATTAATTATTAATCGGATTATTAATCGGATATTGTTTGGTGACCGGAGGTGGAGTTCCTGTCAATTTAACTGGTTCTACACCTGTCAACAACCCACAATCATCCTTGTCTTTAGCCCAAATTGGATGATTCTGTAAGAAAGCATACTCGGGAGGGGTTGCATTATTGGTAGAAATCTGTGCTGAGGAAATTTTTATGCTAGTAGATTCTGAGGACATGTCTAAAGTTAGATTTATTTGTCTCAGAAGATCCATGCCTAAAATTGCACCTGTATTTAATGGAGCGCATAGCAATTTTGTAGTCAGAGTTTTTGGGCCAAATTGTACCTCTATGGGCGGAGTTTCATACAAAACAGAATCTTCACCTATTACACCAGTTAAACAAAGTTTGGTTTTCTTGTATGGGATGTTTAAACCTTGTGCCAATTTTGTAGGGATTACTGTAATTTCTGCACCTGTATCAAGCAAAAAAATCAATCTCTTTCTCTTTTATGCTACCTTTCACAAAAATTATTTGGTCATTGTGTTGGATTACAGGGGAAAGGTAGCTACTCACAGCCCCAACAATTAGTTTTTTTCTTGGTCTTGTTGTGCTCTTAGAAGAGCCTGAACTAGCTGTCCTACAGTTTCAGTGGTCACTGGCGGAACTACTTCAGGGTTGTGTGCAGGCTGAGAAGGAGCAGAATTATGCATAGCATTTCTTTTATTATCTTGCAACTTCTTTCTACACTCTTTCTCCCAATGTCCTAATTTTCCACAGTATTTGCATTTGCTTTCTCTTTTAGACCATCTATTGTCTTGTTTCGTTGTGTTAAACGTAGCTGCTGCTACTCTTACTTTTGCCTTGACATCAGCATCTCTTTCCCATGTAGCTAACCTGTCTAGGTTACTTCTGAGAGTTCTGTTAGACCAAGTTAGATCTAAGAATGGTAAAGCTTTTCTGTATTCGGCTACAAGGCCATCTGACCAGATACGAACCAGGGGTCCCTTGTCCTCTAGCACACTTTCAGGGTCATCAACAATTCCACTGTAAATTACAGCTGACTGACAAAATCTCTCAGTATATTCACTCACAGTTTCTTCTTTCCTTTGCACACAGGTAGTAATTTTAGACCAATCTATTTTGGGTCCTAGGATATTCTTTAGGATTTTCAAAATACCTTCTCGTAAATCACCCTTACTGGCATTTCGCAGTTCAGAAGCAACAGCAGATTCAAAACTGTTGAATTCAGATTCAGTTAGGATTTGTGACATCAGCTGTGTGACTTCTGCCAACGACATGTCATAAAGACGCATTTTACTGATCAATGTTCTTCTAAATTCAGAAAAATGTGTGCGTGCTGACGGTAAACTCTGAGATAGTCTCTCTATATCTTTAGGACATAAAGCTTTGGCAACAGTTTGTATTTGCACAACAGAAGAATTGAGAGGAACACTATCAGTTTCCTCAATTCCCTGAGATCTTCTCCTAGCACCACACACATTGACGGAATTTACAGGCACATCAGTTACTGATTGGAGAGCTACATCTGTTTCAAAAAACGCTTGTAAATCAGGGTAAATGTTATCAGGCTGACTAACTTCCACATCAGTTTTTGCTGCAGCTTCCTTGAGGTTCAATTTCTTAGTCAAAGTGGATACTCTAGCACGGAGTTCATTGTTCTGTTTCTCTAGCTCTGAGTTACGCTGAGACTGTTGTGTAGCTAGTGTTACACTGAATTCTCTGTGACAACAGATAATGCCTTTCACATTGTTCTTACGAATACTTGCTCCTAGCACCTTTTTACACTCATCTACCGACCAAGTCTTGTCTGGATGAATCTCATATTTCTGCGTTAGTTCTTGTCTAACTTTTTCAGTGACTATTAGGTCCATTTGTTCCCCTAACAGCGTTTTGAATTCACTATCTGACCACAAAGGAGTCGCAAGACCCATCTTTTCTCTGGTTGGAATCAGCCTAGCATTCCTTCTAACCATTTTGTAAGTTTCTTCTGTTCCATACAAAAAAACACTAAACAAAAAAAACTTCTCTGATCAACAGAGGGTACACTTGTTAAAAAAAGCTTAACTATTGTTAACTTTCCAAATTACCAACACTTCACACTTAACTTCCCTGCCTACAAGAACAGAGGATAAACCAAACTTATTAGCACGAAATGCTAACCTTCCCTGCCTCAAACAGAGGATAAACCAAAATTATTAGCACGAAATGCTAACCTTCCCTGCTTGAAACAGAGGATAACCACTTTTTAGCACGTAATGCCAAAATCTTCCCTGCCTGAAACAGAGGATAACTTTCATCTCTAAAAGAAAAACTTTAGAGAATAAACTTAGTTAAACAAACCCTACAGATGTATGTTAACTCTTCTCTGACGGCACAGAGGATAAAAAATTGTACTGGTCTTAGGTTCTTTTGGATTAGAGACAGCACTCACCACAACCCTTGGTTGAGAGAAAAATTCAGTCTGGGAATCTTTGTTCAGCTGGAAGTTTTCAGGTGAGGAAGCTGGAACTCTATCCGGGTCACGGCACCATCTGTTGTGAACTTGGTTCTTCTAAAGTGTAGAAAACTCAGAAGAGAAGACCAGGAGAAATCGGATTGGATCGTCAGCAGGATTCTTTATTGAGAACACAAGCTGTTGGTATGCTGTAGTCATCGAAATCTCAATCTTAAGTAACTTTACAAGGTTATTTTATAGGCATTTTTGGAGGAGGGATTCTTGGAGGTGGAGACAAATTCAAACAAAGCAAGCACATGAGGGAGAAGTTAGTTTGTTGCTACTTCCCGTGGTTCTAATCTCATCAACATAATCAAATGCATAGACACTAATCCAATCAACCTAACGAATCCACGTCTGGGCCAGGGGGCTCCGAAAGATAGACACTAATCCAATCAACCTAACGAATCAACGTCTGGGCCAGGGGTTCTTTGAATCAACGTCTGGGTTCTTTGAATCTCTGCCAATCAACATGACTTGATTGAGACAAAGCACAGTTATACATTGAGTCAGGAAGTGGATAATAAGAATCTAAGTTAAACATTTAAATACAATTTGTAATCCCACACCAATCTCACTAACCTGAATCAAAGATTCCGGAACGACCGGAGAAACCTCTCTGTTCCCTCCAGCAGTTCCGTTGGTAGTCTGATTGTCTGCCCAGTTGGATGCCATTTCTAGCTTTATCAAATTTAGATCTCTGTTGGTCTGTATCTGGAACAATTGGTTTTCCCAAAAATATAAATTCCTCCCCCTTTCTTTTTTTCCCAAAAAGGTTTAATTATTTTTTGTCTCAAAAATTATAATTGTTGTATTGTCTGTTGGCCTTCTCAAATCACGAGTGACCCCTCCATCCGTTACACCCAACCTATATTTTCTATATGTTCTTTAACGCCTCCTTCTCCTTTTCCGCTATCTCGCTTCGACAGGTGTCTTTACGTCCTGTAACCGTTTTTTCTGTTTTCTCACAACAAAGGATACTCTGAAACGCTTCTCTGTCTCTGCTTGAAACGTTTCTGTTTCTTATCTTGAAAATCTATCAGCTTTTCTAAAACTGATAGCTCATCACGTTTCTCAATTGTCCTCGAACATATCCTCGTGCCTAATGCTGCACATGAACATTTCAAAATGATGAACAATAAAACTAAACCTAATAAAATCAATCCTCCATATAACATATACCAACCAGTATTAATTAGATAACTGCCCATAGTGCAGTTACTGTGGTTTTTCTAGCTGTAGTACCTCTTCTAGGCTCAAGGGGGCTCTCTAGAGTACTGATCCTTTGGAATAAAAGTCAAGGAAAAGAGAGTAAGAGTTCAAGGTTCAAGGTTCTTGTTTATTTGTCACATAGACAATCATACAGGGTATAATCAGTAGTGAAATGTAGGTCAGGATGGGTCCGCTCAATGGACAGTGCAAAAAAAATAAAATAAAAGATGAAACATAACACAGGAGAGTATATATAAATATAGGTAGGAATAAGATAAAAAATAAAATAAAATAAAATAAGGAGTAAAATGTGCAATGAACTAAAATGTGCAATACAGTCTACTGTGGATTTAATAAATATTAATATAAACAGGGATGTGCAAGAGGAATGTGCAAACAGGTTGTACCGGGTATGTACACATAGCAGCAATGCGGATGATGGAGAATGATGGGTGTTTTTTACAGTTTATTAAATTGAGTCCTGTAGATGTTATGAGACTGAGTTTAGGAGCCTGATGGCCTGAGGGTAGAAGCTCCTCCTCAGTCTCTCAGTTTTTGCCATCATGCTCCTGAAGCGCTTGCCAGATGGCAGCAGAGTGAAAAGACGGTTACCGGGGTGATTTGAGTCCTTGATTATTTTTGCAGCTCTGCTTTTGAAGCGTTTGAGGTAGATGTCCTGCAGAGAGGGGAGGGCAGACCCAGAGATGCGCTCAGCTAAGCGCACGACTCTCTGCAGAGCTTTGCAGTCCTGATTTGTGGCGTTACTGTACCACACTGAGATGCACTGAGTCAATACACTTTCTATGGCCCCTGAATAGAAAGTTTTCAGGATTGCTGGTGAGACCCTGAATTTCCTCATCTGTCGCAGATGGTACAGTCTTTGCCTGGCTTTCTTGACCTGTGTTTGAATGTGTGCAGTCCAAGTCAGGTCCTCTGAGATGTTTACACCGAGGTACTTGAAGCAGCTCACCCTCTCCACAGGGGTCCCGCTGATCATAAGAGGAGTGTAGGGCCGCTGCTGTCTCTTCCTGAAGTCTACAATCAGCTCTTTAGTTTTGCTCACGTTCAGAGAGAGACAGTTTTCCTGGCACCATGATGTTAGTCTCTCTACCTCACCCAAGTATGCGGTCTCATCATTGTTGGAAATGAGGCCCAGAACCACAGTATCATCAGCAAATTTAACAATAGATGTGGAGCTGTGAGAGGACACACAGTCGTGTGTGTAGAGAGAGTAGAGCAGGGGACTCAGAACGCAGCCCTGCGGGGCTCCTACGTTCAGGGTGATGGAGTTGGAGGTGAACTGGCCCATTTTCGCCACTTGTGGTCTGCCGGTGAGGAAGTCTTGAATCCAGTCACAGAGTGTAGTGTTTAGGCCGAGGTCTGAGAGTTTGACAGCTAGCTTGGTGTGGACTATAGTATTGAAAGCTGAGCTATAGTCAATGAATAGCAGTCTGACATAGTTGCCATGTATGTTTGGTTGGAGAGAAGCATGGCTTCCTCTTGTGCTAACCTCAGGTGTAGAGTCCGGGTTGGGAAACTATTGTTTTAAGCTCAACCAAGTAAGTGTTTTTTTGTTCATTTTGTATGGTCAACATTGCATTTATCTTGTATTTGGTTTATGTTCGTCTTATTTGGGTTATTTAAATGTGACTGTGTTTGGTGCTAATGTTAGCTTGTATGTTTCCATATAGAAGGACTCTTTCTTGCCTTCCTCTACAACATTGATCATCTTATCCTATTTATCAGAGACATTCTCCATTGCTTATACTACTGTTTATCATTTGGATTTTGGTGACCTGGGCCAATAGCAGCGGTGGATTAGCTGTACAAACTGATTGATGGTTGTGGAGTGCCATAAGGATAAAGTTATTGCAACACACCCTAATGTAGAGCCTGGGAATCTTGAAAAAGAAAGCTAACTGGAGCTCATTCTGGAAAGGAAAACTTCTGGGATGTTGGCTCATCTCCAATTTAACAACTCCCCGTCATCATCTTCACTAAGGGACAAAGAAATCTTAGAATAAAGCACTGCTTAATGGACAATGAACAGATAAGCTCTTTTCTTTAGTAATTCCATACTGATTCTGAAAGCAAAGGAAAATGTTCATGCAACAGGCTTTTTGCTTACTTGTTGTTTGTATCTTTATGAGGGGTTTTTGGGTGGTATTTCTTATATAAACACTTTTTGAAAATATTATTGTGGTCAGCCTCATGGTTTGTGTGTACTGGGTTCTGGTTAAACCTAAAATAGTCAGTGGAGTCCTCCCTTATAAATGTATTGGTAATTTGCCCTTTTAGGAGTGCTCAGCAGGACTGTTACACCGTGTCTCCTTTTGCTAAGCTCTTTCCTCACGAATTTATCTAACAGTTTCATATTATTCTCATAATGCTCTTTAATGTCTCTTTCCGTCTTTAATGTCTTATTTAACTCCATTTTAGCTAGATCCATGTCTGTTTCCCATTTCGTGTTATCTACTTCCCAGTATCCTATTTTAAAATTAAACTTAACCCTCGGAAGAGCCATTCTTTTTCTCCAAATCCACGGATAAGTTTGATTTAATTTTAAATCAATCCATGTCTCGGATCTAGCCTCCATTTCTGCATAGCCTGTTCTATGGGAACCGACCACTCTATCTCTTGCCGGTGTCAGTAAAATGAACTCGCCTTCCGGATTAATTAATTTACTAGCTTTTATCCAATCTTCTATACTCTTTTTTTTTTTTTTTTTTCAGCTGAAACTATTTTCTCTTTTTCCTTACCTCTTTTACTTCTCTTTACTGTTCCTCTAACTTTACACTGGCCTACCTTCCGTGGGTTAAAGTTTTTCCATGTTCTCAGTATCCAACACCCTCCAATTTCTTCGTTCATACTGGTTCTGTAAGTCGATCCAATAAAATATTTAACCGTTCTGTTTCCTTCTCGTTCCTCAACAAAACTGTTCTCTTCATATATTTCTACTTCTTTTTTATGCCAGTGTCTTATTTTCATGGTATTTTTAAGTCTCACTTTAGTTTTTCTCACCATGTAATACATTACTTTATCCGTACTAATGTCGTCTAACCATCTCCAAAAATGTGCAGTATTCTTCTCTATTTCACTCCTTTTTTTTCTTTGTTCGTTCCCCACACAGTCAATTCATATACGGTAACGTTCTCTTTCCACTTGCAACTCTGCAAAAATAACTCTCCCCGTCATAATATCACATTCTAACATGTAACTTACTCTAATCAATATTAACAAAAATATTCCTAACATTAGAATTATCCAAAGAATGATACTTATCCATCTGCAGACTTGTCGCTGTGTCCGTAGTTTCTCGATGACTTGCCTCGCCTCCGTCAGCTCCTCCGCCAGGCTCTCCACCAACACAGACCGCTGCATTTTATCCTGCAAACACACGTTATTTCTGGGGCTCACACAGGAGCCTGCGTGTTCTTCTCATGAAACCTCGACGTACCACACGCACATCAGGTTATTTTTCATGCAACTCTGCTTCAATCCCCCCGATCCAATCGAAGTCGGGGTGCGCACATGCTAAAATATTAATTTTTTAGTGCATGATCACGCTGAAGACTTCGGTCGGCTCTTCGGTAATCTGCTCATTATCATAATAAGCACCGTTAATGTACGCCGGACACCAACCTTGTGTTTGTTCAGATCGTTCGGCGGTGCCACAGTTAGCTGGACAGACTTCACTTTTCTAGTGCTAGCCCGTCTCTCCTTTGTCACGTTGGAACGTGGCTGTGTGCCCCGATAATCGTTATCATATTTTGGGGTTTCTATCCATTCGCCCCCCTGCGCCAGCTCTATGACCAGGTCCTCACCTGCCAACGTTCGTCGATTTTTACATATATCCATGCGATTTTACCACGGGACCCTTGTTTCATGTCTACTTCCGGAAAACACCTCAGAAGCGGCTCGTGCCAGAGAGTAAAATTCCATTTTGCTGACTCACTGTTTGTCAAAGTTAAATCCCTCTCTCTGTCTTTCTTTTTAAGTTCCTTTACATATTCTTCTCTGTCTCGAAGGACCCTGTCCTTCACTTCTGGCTTATCCCTCGGCCACATGGGGAATCGCGCCTCCATTAACGCGTTCCGTTCATGCTCTCTCATGCCTAAATAGGGATGCCTCGAGAACCTAGTTAATATCATGTCTTTTAAAATACCCCAACGGTTTGAGGACCCTCAGGCTTTCCCATAAAGCCAGAGAAGACATAGGAACTCTGTCTCTTGCCTTACACGCTACGCAGTCGAACAGGGTTACACCATCCCAAGTGCAACCGCACATCTCCCCATAATCTGCGGACGTTCTAAACGAATCTATCCGTAGTTTAGGGTGTCCCAAACGGCAATGTGAACATATCAGAGTTCCGGACAGTTCAACAGTTGTCTGCTTGTGGGTCGTCCACTCGGACCCCATATCTCGTTTTTCACATAGCGAGATGCATGGCATGGCACACAACTGACCGCATATCAGGCAGCAATACGGTCTAACCGTATTCGGAGTTGCTTGCTTTTCGTTCCTCAAAAACCGAGGAGCCTCTCAATTTCTGGCTCAAGCCATAACATCGCTCTGGATCTGTGCCTACTGTGCTCCACTCTGATCAACCCTCTCTGGTTAACCAACGCACTTAACACCTCCATTTCCTTATTTCTTTATCAGATCTTTGTTACACTGAATCCCTGAATCCCTAATCTCTGAATTATTTTCTAAACCTACGGTGTTAGTACCTGTAATACTTTTAACAGTGTCTACTGTCCCTAACCCTTCGTTAAAGCGGCCAACCTTACGCCTCCTCATAATAATGACTTGGTCTCCCACCTGAAACTTCGGATTTTCTTTCACTCCTGCAGCGGCGCGTAACCCTTCGCCTTCCTTTCTGCAGTTGTGGTTCACAGCGCTCCTGTTAAGATCGATTAAACACTCGTCAATTTTCGTGTCCCAATCGCCTAACTCTTTATTTTTTGCAAACCACTCTTTAACAGTTCGCACTGCGCAATCCCGTTCGTTTCGGGTCTATAGGGGATACTTTTTGTCAAAACAATCTTGTTTTCCTTACAAAAGTCTTCTACTAACCTTCCGCTGATGTTATGCGCTCCGTCTGCTCTCAAACTCTGCATCCGACCCTCCCGCTTTATCCATTCTCGTAAGCAATTTACCACGTTTTGTTCTAACGCCGATTTCATAGCCCATATCATAATCTTCCCCGTGTGATTTTCGACAGCCAAAAGCCGGAAACTGTTATTTCCTGTTGTTTGATGTCTGATCGGCCCTGCGAAATCAATGCTAATCTCCCGCCCCCGGAAGTCCCTCGGTAGCTCGCTCTCTTGGCTCCCTCTGGTGGTCATGAACTTCCTGCATACCCTGGAATTTTTTCTGGTTTCCCTGTAATGAGAGCGCCAGGTGGGTATTTTCAAATTTCGCAGCCTCAATTCCATCTGTATCATGTTTACACTCGGGTGGTTCAGTTCGTCATGCAGTTTTTGGAACAACTCTATCATTTCTGGCATTTTTACCTGACCAATCAGCTTATCAATCTCTCTATTGCCCTGTGCCGCTTCGCTGTCCTGCTTTGTGTGCGACACCTGGTGGTAACAGTGTGTGGTTATCTTCTGTAACAGTTCTGCAATGTTCATCCATTGCTCCCTGTGTGCCATAGGCTTGTTACGGGCATTGTGGAAACCGTTGGCTTTCCAGGTCTCCAATTCTTTATTAATGCCGTCCGTCATATACTCAGAATCACTGGTCAGCACAATTTCTTTGTGGCCTAGCTCCTCTGCTCTCTGGAGAGCTTTCAGCACGGCAGTCACTTCGGCCAGCTGAGCACTGCCTGTGATTTCTCCATCGCCTGATGTGATTAATTGCCTGTCATGTTTGACCAAAAAAACCCATCTGACTTTCCCTGCCCTTTCACTGCCGTCTGTGAAATACTTCGGGAGGTGCTGATGTCTGTCATGATATTTGGTCATTTTAGTCTCTCTTTTTGTTCTTATTAAATGCCAATCTAATTGTGTGTCACCTAACACTATTGCCCAACGGTCCCACCTTTGTCTGTTTATGCGGGATTGGTCCAATTTTTCTTTATCCGGGCCATCTCTCCCCTGCCATAGAAAAAAATCACTATCGGTTGCTCTTTGGCTACAGCTTTGAGCTGTAATAGCCGTTTTGTCATATATGCTAGAACTCTTTCTGCATTGTTCTGATCATAACGCCTCATCGCTGCCTCTTGTTGGTTGGTTAAGAAAGCGATAGGTGCTTTTCCGTCCTCATTCGACAACGTCAACATTGCCTCGTCTTCCTGTTCTGTCACGTGTACGTATAATGGCAGGCTGTCATCTCTCTGCTCTAGCTCTCCGCTTTCGAGCGCCATTCTGATTAATTCTAACCTAGGCTGCTCCATTTGCTCGGTCCATGACCATTTTCCCTCTTTAGTTCCGCTGTAGAGTACTTTCGCCTCTCTAGAATATTTAGGTATCAGCTCCCTGATATAATTCAGCGTACCCAGTAGAGATTGCAGCTGCTTCCTCGTCCGGGGCGGAGCTGATTTCTCTAGCTCCTCTAGTTTAGCTCTCGTGCTCGTTGTGAGAGCTCTGGTGTCTCTCCCTAGTTTAAATCCCAGGAAATCTACTTCGCGTTTCCCAATTTCCATTTTCTTTAAACTAGGTTTTAAACCTGCCTTTGTTAGTCTGTCTAGCGTCTGCTCTAACAGCTTCAAATGCTCTTCTTCCGTGGCCGTACTAAGAAGGATATCATCAATGTAGACGATAACCAGTATTCCTGATAATATTGATAATAACGTACTTTGAAAATGATTTCCCGTGTTTTTCAGGCCCTAGGCCATCACATGAAAAACGTATTGACTCCCCCTAAATGTAAAAGCAGTCTTTTCACGGCTCTCCTCTGCAAGAGGGATGCTCCAGTAGCCATTTGCAAGGTCGATTTTCGAGAGCCATTCTCTCCCCTTGCCTATCTTGCCGCACGCCTCGCTGCAGTTAATGAGATACCTGGTGTCAGGAACCGTTAGCTTGTTCAGAGCCTTATAATTAGTCACTAATCTCCACGTTCCGTCGTTTTTAGCTACGGCTTGCAACGGGGAATTTGTAACCGCAAGCTGATTAGGCTTTAATTTTCTAATAATTCCCTGATTGGCCAATTCCTTAATAGTTTCGGAAATCTCCTGTTCCGCCACACTATTAATTTTATATTGCCTCTGGGGAGGGGGAATCCCTCCCTGAATTACGTGTTGATATTTACAGTCAACCTTCCCGCAGTCATTCTTACTGCGTGAATAATAACCAGAATATTTTCTTAAGACCTTTTCCAGCCCCCCTTTATCGCTCAATTCTGACTCTCTCACTATTCGTTCGATCTCCTTATTCTGATCGACAACCCCTATCTTCCCTATCTTGATTAAATCTTCTGGGCACAGCAGGTTGTCACTCCCAAAAATCACATTTATTTCATCTTTTCTCCAAACTTTTTTTATTCCTAGAATTCCCTTCAAAATCTTCTACCGTTATCCTATCTACTAATTCGTCATGTCTTTCTGAAGGTTTTAATACGGAAAATAAGTTTCTCCTCTGACTTCTCTTTCTTTTTATTTTAACTTCTTTCGGTTCTACCGACTCTCTTCTCTCATTGCGTTTGTGGACTTTCTATTCTCACTTGACCTATTTTAGATTTGCCTCTCTCGGCTATGGTCCGCGCGCGCGCTCCTTGGCGCTCATCTTTTCCCATTTGTCTGGGCTAATATAACTGCCCGTTCCGCGAGTGATTTCGTTTTGCTTCACTCTGGGTTTCGACTGATCTCTATATCTTCCACCTCCCCGGGTTTGATATTTCTGATCATTCCGTCCTGCCCTCTCTTCCCCTTTTTTCCATCTCTGATCTGACCTACAATCGGGGCGCGGAGAAGGCATGCTTTCCCTTTCGTAACGATTATACGGCTTACTTTCTCGCTCTGATCTCCTAGGCTGGTCTTTTGGACGTGGCACTTTATTACTAGTAGTATGGGATTTTTCTTTTTCTGATTGTATGATTTCCGTCTTTCTTTCGTAACGAATTAGTGCTCTCTCTAATTCTTCCGGAGACGTTTCGGGGCCATACAGGAGAAACTCCTTCGCTCCCACTAGAGCGTTTCACTTAACTCCCTGGAAAATGTGTTTCAAAATTCCCCCGACCCCTTTTTCAGCGACCTCCTGACAGGCAGACAGCGCGCCTACCATACGCCATTGCACCTCAAAATTATCTTGTTCTAGCTCTTCTCTATTAGTCGGAATCAATCCCTCTAAAGTCTTAGCTAATTTCCGTCCTCCCTGGAGACCAAATTCTGCTAAAATATGTGCGTCAACCAATTCCGCTGAAATTTTCATTTGTTCTCCATAGCGAACTAACTCCCTGACTTTGCCTTTTACTGTGGTATTTTTCAGTTTCGCTTTCTTTAGGAGTTTCATTTCGTGATTTTTTTTCATTAACTCTTCTAGCGTCGTCCGTGATCCCCCCCACACGCTGAAGATCGAGCTGTCGCGGGGACTGCACCTGCTCAACAGATACATTCGGTCGTCTCTGACCCGGTGTTCCTAAGTGTAACGCTTCTAAATGTTGGTTTATTTCATTAACCTCGACGGGACGAACTACTTCTGTCTCGGGAGGGTTTCCTAAGCCCAGGCTGTTCTCCCTAAACCTTAACCTTCGCGGTACAGATATTACCCTGCCCGGGTCAGGCATCACATTACGAGGCGTCCGCTCTTCCGGATGCATTAATACTTCATAGTCTGAGTTTTCTCTCTCGTCTTCGTCCTGCTCGTCTTCCGAGCCCTCGTCCTCTGGACCTGAATAATACTCATCAAAAACCTCCTCTCCAACTCCCTTCCTAACTAACCTCTCAAGCGCGGCTTTATTTGTTAACCTGTTAACATGCACCAGGACGCGGGCGCACTGAAAGCTCTTTGTTTGCACACATCATTGTTTTCAAACAGATAAAGTAAAACAGGACAAAATGAATCTTGACAAACTATATATCATTTTGAAGGTCTAAGCCTCTAGCATCGACGACAGATCGTTGTTTTTCGATAGAAAGCTTATACGGAATGTATTTGCTAAATTTGTTTAAGCAGTACACATCAAAACATGTAGAAAAAAAACTGCTGTACATACCATATTCATCCTGATAACGACTCTCAAATGTATCCACTGCTGTAAATCCTGGTTTCATTTGAAAGATAAGGGTCCAGTGAACAACATTCCATCGAGCACTTTTAGTCCAAAGAAACAACAACGTTGTAATTTAGATCGTTAATCCTTTGTTTACATCTCATCTCTTGAGGGAGAGTTATTGTTTGTGTCCGTTATGGAACAAATTACGCTCAAAAACAGCGTCTTGGTGGTAAAAAAACAGCACGATTTTGTAGCAGACAATGTCCCAAACAGAATGAAATCATCCAAAAATAAAAAAGTCAAAGATACACGGAAGATTGTTTATTTGAATTCTGGCGCTCCCTCGCGACGGCGCGTGACGCATGCTGTGACGCACGCTGTGACGCACCTGTCATCTGATGGGGCGTAACTTAACGATCTTTTTAGCACAATAAGAAAAAAAGAAAAAACATTTATTTTTTTTCTTCTTCAACAGTTTTAATATATGTTTGCGTGTTTTGTGGAGAATGTGCCTGTATCTTTATTATTAACATCTCTATGGCTGATAATGAGCATGTAATTACTGACTGTTCACAGATATCAGTGTGAATGCAGTCTATATAAAAGTCCATTATAATGTGAATATTGACTATATTGGGCGGCCATCTGTATGATTAGCATCTGTATGAATGATCCTCAGCCTGTGATTACTAATGTATGAGCAGGAGAGCATCTGTTTGTCAGGAAATCAGTATGTAATTAAGTTTTTTTTTTTATTATTATTGTTTTTTTTTTATTCATCACTCAAAAATTATTATTATTGTATTTTTCTAGTGCTCAAATAAATCACTTATACGATGTCTAAGATTCTGTCTACTGTTTTATAATTGAAAAACTGCAGTGGCATGTATAATGACTAAATAGTTTGTAGTAGAACTCTTCAATAATTTGGTAAATATTTTTCCTCAAACGGGGCGGGGGGGGGGGGGGACTAGAAAAATGTCTGCAGGAATCTCATTTTTCATGGTATCTTCTTCAGATTTGAAATATAAACTCATGAGACATGTGACTTTCAACCCATTACTTTTCTAGATTGATCCAGGACTGATTTCATGTATTTTTATATGAAATAAAAAAAAATCAGTGTGGTACAATTTTTATCAAGGCACTTCAGTGTCTATAACTTTTTATATTTTTGAGCATTATCAACTCTGGATGATGGATAGTAAAGGCCAAAGGGTCTTCTTTCCAAAGACACCACAATTGTGTGTGTGGCACACTGAAGTCAGGAGCTGTTACCATTTTAAGTTAGTTAGTCATTTTCAGCTGTGATTCCCAATATGGGAGGTGCAGGTTAACAGGTTAAATCTTTCTGAGCCAGTATCGCTCGTTTAGCCCTCTGAGTCAATGATTCATCTGAAAGGATAGTAATAGCATCTCCCCCATTCAACAGACCCCAAAGCTGCCCACAGGTTATACCTGGCGCATATTCAACGTTCCACTGATTCTCTCTTTCTAGGTTAGTTTCTGTCTTTTTTATTTTAGAATGGGTTGGCCGATGTAGGCCTTTTCCGAGTTGGAATGTTTCGAAGCTATCGCCTAGTTTTAATTTGTAAAAAGGATTTTCTACTTGATCTTTCTTTCCCCTAGATGTTGTTGTTCGCTTTAATATGGGGTAGTCGGGTAGCGCCTCTTCTTCTACGGCTCTGGACCGCACGGCTGGAGGCTCTTGCCTAACAGCGTCCCCCTGATCCGACCTCCCTTTGCCTGCCGCCTGGTCCTCAATCCGTTTTCCTCCTTAACATATGTATTAGGGACGCACCCATGTCTACGTTATTAAATCCAAAAATTCCTCCTGAGATTATTGGCATTGCAACTACTTTATAATTGTTATCCTTGGCTAATAAACAGATTTTATCTATTATACCGTCCAACGTAAGCATCGCCGTCAAATTCTCCTCCAAGTCGGTCCTCTGACCCCTCTCGTGACCAATGGCGTGCAGCACGGGCTTTCCATTCGGTCCCGCTACCTTCTGCAATGTCACATCGCCTGTCTTAATAGGACTTTTCCGGTGTTGCACTATTCTATATGATTCTTCTTGAAATTTTGGCCCTGCCCGTTCCCTGATCGCACCTGCTACTCCAGCACCGTGACAGAGAAACTTATTAGCCGCATTGACCAAAACGCAAGATTCTTCCTCATCTTCCAAACGCCCTTCCTCGAGTACAATTAAGTTCGTTTCTCTCGCGAAATACACCCTATACGGTTCTTCGCTCCTCGAATCGAACTCAACGCTCGGGCTTTCTGGATTATATGGTGGTGGGGTGCTAGGATCCAGAGCGCTTTCATTCCCCTCCTCGTGGGATGCAAAACTCGGAGCTACGGACCCTCTCTCAGATCCTGCGTCTGCTTCGTCATAGTCTAGTGAATCCCAACTTCTCGTGGTGATATTCTTAATTTCTTCCCCGGATTCATCAAAGACCCTCACTCTTGGAAATCCTCCCTTACCCCCTTTATCTGAATATATAAAGGGCGGATTTTCCGCTCCGTCCAGAACTCTGATATTAACAACAGAAGCGACCAATCTGACCTCTTCCCAAGGAATCTGTCCGGATCCGCATCTTCCATGCGTGGGACTGACCCAGACTATCCGTCCGCCCAGATGTTCCGAGACAAGCGTCAACGTTGCCATTTGTCCCATTAATTCACTAAGAATTTTATTGGATCTAGGACTTTACACTAGCAATACTCATCGTCTGAGTTCTTTGCTTTTTTCTTTTTCTCAGGTCTTTTCAAGCCTGCGCGTTTACATAAATCCCTCTGGATTATCTCTTTCGACTGCTGCGTGTAAGGACTTTCTAACTATCGCTTAACTGTGTTATCCCTGAATTTATGAACCTTAATTAATCAAGCCCCACACGTTTGGGCGCCATGTAGTATTTTTATACCGATATGAGAGATGGATATTCACGATTTACAACCATATCATCCACAGGCAGTTTACAATCACCAGATTCATATTTACCTCTTGAATGAATGGGTGCTGTTGGAACTCTCAACCCCTCTCCCCCGGTGTGCGTCCTGGCTCAGTCAAGTCCGGTCCACTTGAAGCTCGAAATAAGGTTTTATTCAGGTTTTGATAACTGGTTATTTAATAATTAATTACTCAGAGACTGGATTTAAAAGTTTAACGAATCACCAACAATGGTTTCGTTTTATTCAAAAACAATAACTCATGAGCAAATAACAAAAATAACAAGCGTATAGTCTTCACCACGGAATGCCGGCCTCGTACTTCCGTTTCATTTCCATTTTATATTTATGCATTTAGCAGATGCTTTTATCCAAAGCGACTTACATTGCATTCAAGTTACAGTTTAAAATTTTTATCAGCTCTTGCTTTCCCTGGGAATCGAACCCATGATCTTGGCGTTGCTAGCGCCATGCTCTACTATTTGAGCTACAGGAAATTTTATAGCCTTACACATCATTTAACAAAAAAAAAACTCCTATCAGTCTACACTCTACTACCCCTGCCCATATTTTGCCTTCCCCCTGTTGTGCACACAGGAAATGTGGCTGTTGCTGGGGCAGCTCCTTCGAGGTAAAGTCAAAAATTCAAACAGGAAAAAAACATCTTCTCAATAACAAGCCTGCCTATAGCTATTTTAAACCATAAGAAAAGCATCTTACTTAACATATACAAAATATTGAATGCAGGTATCTAGACGCAACATCACACATCTATCCACCTTACACTTTTCGGTTTTAGCTAGAAGCTCCACTTTGCAACCACATTTGCAAAATGCATCTCCTTGCATCCAACCGTTCTTTTACATAGCAAGCAAAAATAAACACACAGTAATACATAATTGTGCTCTTGTAATACACAGCACATACTTTTAACAACATTATAGCATTTATATCTCTGTAACAGTTTGAAAATCCATTGCTCCTAAATCACCTGTTAACACTTGTAAATCAGCAGAAAAATCATGCAAATCAATAATCTCTCTCACCAACTCTTGTTTCCTCATTAACTTCAAAATTGCCCTCATTTTAAAGAAGATCTTTTGGTCCTCCAGCTGCCTTCTGGGCTCGCCTCCGGCGTTCCTCCTTCTCCTGCTTCTTGGCCTCCTTGTCTCGGTCACGCTGAAGTCCTTGAGCTATAAGACTGTTAAAATCAATTTCTATTTTGTTTGCACGTTTCTTCCTGCTACTAGAGGATCGATCAGGAAATTTCATATCAATTAAGTCAGGAAACACTTCAATAGTCATGTTTTGTAAATGATTCGTTCATCATTAATAACTTATAAGTGACTTATAACTTAATTAATAAAACACTGATAAAATTATAACTTATCACTTATTAATAATTAATGAATGCATAGTCATGTTTTGTAAATGATTAGGTCATCATTAACTATTAATTTATAAATGACTTATAACTGAACATTATTATAAAGTGTTACCATACTTGGAATGCCATTGCAATGTGTTTTAATATCACTAAAAGTTTGTTATCAGTATAATATTAATGTATGCTCAAAACTCTTACAGTGTAATTGAATTGCAATTGTAATGTCACTAAAATACATTTGAAGTTTATGCTGAGTGAATTCTGCATTTCAAAACTTAAATACAAAAGTATATTTAAAGTGCACTTAAGTATACTTGGAATAGTTCCACTTTAGCACAAACAAGTATATTAAATACAACTTTAGTTGAACTTCAGCACTACTTTTGGACAACTAAAATGCTTTTAGTCAAGTCAAGTCACCTTTATTTATATAGCGCTTTTAACAATACAAATTTTGTCAAAGCAACTGCACTATGCAAGAAACATCTCATGGATGCACTGGGATGCATCCTCAGTGATGTCTCCTGGGATCATTGGGTGTTTCGGGTCTCACAACATCATACACCCTCGCCCAGGCGACCCAGCCAGGGTTGATCAAGCCCCGACTTGCATCCCAGTAGCAGTCCACGGATCAGCCCTCTTAATCCAAAGCCACCTTGTGGCCTTCTCTGCGGCTTCGCTTGCGGATTGAATGGCCCTCTTCTTGGCCACCCCTGTAACGCCCAAACGACTGAGGACTTTGCAAAGTGAACGACCTGCAAAGCCTCTACAGCCGACTTCTATAGGTTCATAGAAGGTTCTCCAGCCTCTCTCCCTGCACTCCTCCACCAGTTCCTGGTACTTAGCGCGTTTCCTCTCATTGGCTTCCTCAATACGCTCTTCCCAGGGCACCGTAAGTTCCAGCATGATCAGCTGTTTTGAAACCTCGGAGGTAACTATCATGTCTGGGCGGAGACTTGTTGTTGCAATGTGCTGAGGGAACCTCAGCTGTTTTCCCAGGTCGACCTGCAGCTGCCAGTCCGAGGCTTTGTGGAGGAGGCCTGTTGTTAATTGTGGGCGTGCCCGGGGTTTCTCTCCAGCTTTGATGAAGGGAACTGCCTTCTTTGGAGCATGATGGTACTTGCTGGTGCTAATGGCTGAGGCTAAACTCTCAGCAATTGCCTTAAGCACCTGGTCATGGCGCCAACGATAGCGACCATCAGCCAGAGCCTTTGGGCAGCTGCTGAGGAGATGTTCTAAAGAGCCTCTTCCAGAGCAAAGAAGGCAGGAAGGTGTCTCGCTCTTCCCCCAGACATGGAGGTTCGCTGGGCTTGGCAGGGCATCGTAGACAGCTTGAACCAGGAAACGGACCCGATGGAAATCTGCCTGCAAGATGTTTGCCCAGGTGATCCTGCGCTGCAGTGTACTCTCCCACCTAGTCCACGCTCCCTGCTGCCGGAGTCCCACCGCCCTGCTCACTCGCTCTTCTTCCACGCCTGCTCGGACCTCTTCCTGGAGTAGATGGTGTCTTTCCTTGCCGCGGGCCTGGCTAACCAGGGTCTTTGGAAAATAGCCCAAGCCCACTCTGCCTGTCGCCACAGTGCCCACCAGTGCCTTTTGTCTCAGGCGTGACTCTGCCACCTCCACTGCTTCCCCAGCCTTCCATTTCCTTCCTGTCCTCACCTCAATGCCGGCTGATGACACTTTGCTGTCCCTGGAGTCCCTGTACTGTAGGGCTTCTCTGGTGCGTACCACCATAAATTCTTCCGTGAGGCCACTGAAGGGCAGCTGCAGGATGTTACTCGTCCCATACAGCGCAGCACTGGTAAGACTGCGTGGAAGACCCAGCCACTTCCGAAGAAAGCCACTGATCTTCCTTTCTAGGGACTCAACTGTTGTCATTGGGACTGCATAGACCAGCAGGGGCCACAAGACTCGGGGCAGGATGGAATGCTGATAGATCCAGGCTTTAAATCTACCAGGCAAACCGGACTTGTCAACCTTGGTGAGCCAAGCTCCAAGCTCTTTTTTGGATTTCTGGATGGCGGCAGAGTCTTTCAGGCTGGAGTCAAAGAGCTTCCCCAAACTCTTGACAGGTTGCTCCGTGATGGTTGGGATGACAGTTCCTGAGATGGAAAAACAGAACTTGTCATCCACTTTCCCCTTCTTCAGCACCATGGACCTTGATTTAGAGGGCTTGAAACTCATCCTTGCCCAGGTGATGAGTCTCTCAAGACCTTGTAGGATCCACCTGCTCCCTGGGACCGATGTCGTTGTGATGGTAAGGTCATCCATATAGGCTCTTATAGGGGGCTGTCGTATGCCTGACTTGGTTAAGGGCCCTCTGCATTCCACCTCGGCTGACTTGACCACCATGTTCATGGCAAGAGCGAAAAGAATAACAGAGATGGTACAGCCTGTTATTATTCCTTTCCCAATACGATGCCAGTCTGATGTTTCTGACCCAGAAGTGACCCGCATTCTGAAATTATCGTAGTAATCCAGAATCAGGTCCTTAATCTTACTGGGAACATGATGGAGGTGTAAAGCAAGCTCGACCAGCTTGTGCGGTATGGACCCATAGGCATTTGCCAGGTCCAGCCACAAGACAACTAGGTCGCCTCTGTTCTCATGGGCCTCTCTGATGAGTTGTGTAACTACACCAGTGTGTTCCAAGCAGCCGGGAGCTCCAGGAATCCCTCCCTTCTGCACTGAGGGGTCGATGTAGTTGTTCTTGAGGAGAAACTCTGTCAGTCTTCGTGAGACGATGCTGAAAAATACCTTTCCTTCAACACTCAGTAGTGAGATGGTTCGAAACTGGTTGATGTTTTTCGAGTTCTCCTCTTTGGGAATCCACACTCCCTCAGCACACCTCCACTGGTCAGCAACCCTTCCTCTTCGCCAAATCACCTTCAAAACCTTCCACAGGTGCCGGAGAAGCTCTGGGCAGCGCTTATAGACCAAATAAGGTACGCCACTGGGGCCTGGAGTAGATGCTGAGCGAGCTGCCTTGATGATCTCCTCAACCTCCTTCAGACTTGGCCCCCTCAAGTTGAACTCTGTTGTTGGGGGGGCGGGGCTGATGAGAGCTTTGTTGGGCTCCAGGTCTTGCTCTCTCAGGGAATCGCTCACTGTGTCCTGGAGGAAGCGATTCACTTCCTCCATTGAGCACTCAAGCCGACCACTACGCTTGTCCCCGAGCAGTTGTTTTGTGAAGCTGAAGGGATTGGCGATGAAGGCCGCTCGCTTCCTGGCTCTCTCTCTCCCCCGTCTCCGGTGCCACTCTGCTCTGCGTAGGATCATCAGCTTCTTCCGCAGAATATTTTGCAGCTCTGCTAATGATCGCTTCTCCTCATCAGTAGCTTTCTTGTACTGTTTCTTGAGGGTGCGAAGCTCCTGACGCAGGTGATGTATCTTGGTAGCCCTGCGGTTCATAGTGTAGGAGGTAGACTTGATTTTTCCTTTCTCTACCCGGCCGAATCTTTCCAAGGCATAGCTGAAGATGATGGTAGTCATCGTTTGGAGTCGGCTATCAGCATCTCCTTTGGCTGTGGCTTGGATGATGTTAAACACATCCTCATCAAACTGCAACCACTCACTCCGTTTGCTGGCTGGGGGCCACTTAATCCGCTGCTGAACTACTCTGCTGGGATTTGGAGGCTCTGGTACGTGGAGGGACTGGGCTCTGTGGGTTGCCTCCTGGCCGGGCTCCTCCTGCGTCTCACCAGGTTCAAGACCTGTGCGTTGCACCTCACTCTCCCGTTCCAAACATTTCATTCTAGCCTGATGGATTTTTAGGCCCCGATGATTCTTGCACAGCTTTCCGCAAATGCATGTCACATTCGTCGTCTGTCCGTTTGCATGGGTCGTTAACCTTTGGTCCGTCTGATTGGAGATCTCATCCTCCCCCCCTCTCGGGATCTCCTGGGGGTATCTCTCTATAGGGCTTTCCGTAGCTTGTTTGGGTTCTCTCTCACGAAAGATACAGGCTGGGGTGCTAACCCATACTGTCCCGGGTGCCGTCTTTCCGTGCTGTCAACTGTCTCTCCAGTAGTCGACCAAACTATTCTTGGTTGTCACCTAGTCTATTTCTAGGAGTCACTGGCTGAGCCAGACATTAACTATGCAAGAAACATCTCATGGATGCACTGGGATGCATCCTCAGTGATGTCTCCTGGGATCATTGGGTGTTTCGCACAATATCAAAATAGGAAAATAGTGAGTCAATAATGTAAAATGACAAGATTAAACACTCGATTTTCAGTTAAAGGCATTTCATTATTGAATTCAGTGATGGCATCGTCCAGCTCAGTTCAGTTCAAAAAGTTTCTGTTCAATCAAGTCGATGATATTGCTGGAAATGAAGTGTCCCCAACTAAGCAAGCCAGAGGCGACAGTGGCAAGGAACCAAAACTCCATCGGTGACAGAATGGAGGAAAAAAAACCTTGGGAGAAACCAGGCTCAGTCGGGGGGCCATTTCTCCTCTGGTCAGACGACACAGCAGTTCAATTCCAACTGCTGCAAAGTCAGATTGTAAGGGCTCAACTGGTTCCAGTGGTCTTTTCCCAATGGCTGTCTAGGTGACGGGGTACTCACTGGGGATCTGTCTCTGGGGCTCATCTAGGTGTCCTGGTCTCCGCTGACGTTCAGGGCTGTAGAGGTCGTCTCTAGGTGCTGATCCACCATCTGATCTGGTGACTGCAGTGACCTTGGAATAAGAAAGAAACAGACTAATATTAGCGTAGAAGCCAATCTTCTTACGATGTAACAAGTACATTGTGTGTTATGGGAAGTGTTCCCGGTTCCGGTTGACCTAATTAATGCAGCCTAACAATCCTTTAACGGATTTGAATATTAGAAGTGTATTAATGTGTTATGTGTATGCCAGGTTAAAGAGATGGGTCTTTAACCCTCTGGGGTCTGAGGTGATTTTGGGGCCCTTGAGATGTTTTGACATGCCCTGATATTTGTGCTTATTTCAGCTACTTATAACATACTATTGACCAAAATGTATTTGTTTTTGTATTCAGCACAAACTGTGCTACAATAATATGTGACCAAGATGGATGTACATGTTTGCATTTTTTAGAAAAAAAATATTTTGCGTGGTTAGTAAGTTTTGGGAAAAAAAAATGTAGCTGAAATAAGGCCATAAAACCCACACTAAATAGTCCTGAATAAGACTTTTGAGTAATCAGTCTTGTAGGCTAGAATATTTACTTCACAATTATGTGAGAATCATTCTGCTTACTCATTCACAGAAAACAATATATTGATTTACATTTTTTTGTGACATGTTTTGTGTTCATAAGACATGTTTTGTGATTGAAAGCCTATATGTGAGGGAGTGGCAATGGCCTTGAATATTAAGTGATTTTCACCTGATAGACAAAGGGCCCTCCCCTAAAGGCTGCTAATGGCCCATCAGTGTGACTGTGACTTTGAGGCAGGTAAGGGAGAATGTGAGGAGATTGAAAAAATGTAATTTTTTTATTATTTGTATTTTATTTACAAGACAGTATAATCAAAACATACATAATGAAGGTCAAAGACACATTATTGTGCACACTGATCTAACCACAGAGATGTGAACAGACTTTGAGTCATTCCTGCAACAGATTCTGTTCAACAAGTAAAATAAATACATCATACCTGATATTTGCGTGTTAGTTAAGTGTTTCTGCTTATTTCCATGGATTCAAGAAGAAAAAAAAAACATAATCAGTAGTCAAGGATCTTGCTTTACCATAGAATATCAGTGTAGTTGAATTTCTGATGTTGGTACAGCACTCTCAGAGGAAAACAGTTTGAAGAAAGTCATCAGCATTCATCATCTGTGGTGCAGGTATCTGATTCAATAAAATACAAACAACAACAAAAAACAACAACATTTGTGAGCATGTTAATATCAGGAGCATCTTTTTATATATGTTTATATATATATAGGTTTTATAGACTCACGCATGCTTTGTACTATCATAAACAAAAAAATACATTTTATATCTCAGAAACTAATTATTATTGTTTAGCACGTTATTAAAATCTATTTTTGAACAGTAGGCTATTTATAATAAACATGTTCTAAACATACTTGGACTCGTAGCATTCATCATGTTACAGTGTACACTCATATTACTTTTATTGTTTTATATAGAGCATGAAAACATCATCGCAGGTAAGAAATTTAAATACAATGAATTGCCCATCAATTTCTACTACAAAAGGATGTACTTTGTACTATAAAAAAAATGATATTTTATATCTGAGAAACTAATTATTATTGTTTAGCACGCTATTAAATCTATTTTTGAACAGAGTATTAATTATAAACATGGTCTAAACATTCTTAGATGGTAGCATTCATCATTTTGTCATTTGGGAAATACCCAAATAAACGTGTTTGTCACAATAACACGTTAACTAATGCAAAAAAGAAACATTACTTACTCATTAGATCGATCTTCTCTTCTGGATGAACTCTTGCTCTTATTTTGAGGGAAATCCAGCCTTTATCAGCTCCTCTTCTTCCAGAAACGAACAGTATGCTCTCCTCAGGCTTTGTTTGTTGTTGGGCATCTCCTTGAGCACGCGGCTCATGTGGTTATTTACATATGAACGGCGCGTACTGCGAGGGGGCGGGATCGCATTAGAAATAATGAGTTAGACTGGAAAGACTGAACATCGTGTTGGTTTCATACGGATTACTTCATCACAGAATGTTTGTTTTCGATAAGATACTTTCATTTGAAAGTAGACACTTCAAGCTTTCTATGGATATAACTCCCATGTCTGTGTGTTGAGTTTTCGCTGAGTTACAGTTCATTTTAGTGACATATTTCAAAGAGCAGTTCGCGGAGACGGAGAAGACAGAGAGCGCATCCTGTTTGTTTTCTTTTTTTTTCAAAACCACAAACTTTTGTTGTTATTGTGAGTGTACACAAAAAAATAGACACTTCAAAGTTTCAATTGATGTATAACACTTATCTGTATGACCAAAATCGACGGAGTATTTTTAGTGTCTTTTGCACTGGTCTTAAAAAAAACAAGTTGGTATCGCCGGCGATACAGCCGTCCCCTTAGGGTTAATCTAGATTTAAACTGACAGAGTGTGTCTGCCTCCCGAACAGTGCTTGATAGATTGTTCCAGAGTTTGGGCGCTAAATAGGAAAAAGATCTGCCGCCCGCAGTTGATTTTGATATTCTAGGTATTATCAAATGGCCAGAGTTTTGAGAACACAGCGGCCGTGGAGGACTATAATGCGATAAGAACTCTAACAATTAACAAGACTTTAAAATCTATACAATGTTTAGTAGTGAGCCAGTGCAGTGTTGACAGAACTGGGCTAATGTGGTCATACTTACATTTACATTTACATTTAGTCATTTGGCAGACACTTTTATCCAAAGCGACTTACAATTGGGGAGTACATAAAGCGATTCATCTTGAAGAGGCAATCAGACAGAGGAAGTGCTCGTAACACCAAGTCTCAGTCATTGTTCAAATAAGTACAAGCTAGAAAGGGAAGGAGAGAAAGATAAAGGGAAAGTTTTTTTTTTTCTTTTTTTTTTTTTGTGAACAAGTTTAGGATGAAGTCAAGTAGTGCCGAAAGAGATGAGTTTTCAGTCGTTGCTTGAAGATTGACAGGGATCCAGCATTCCGGATAGGGGTGGGAAGATTATTCCACCATCCAGGAATGGTGAATGAGAATGTTCTGGAGAGTGATTTTGAGCCTCTCTGTGATGGTACCACAAGGCGTCGCTCATTAGCAGATCTCAGACTTCTGGAGGGGATGTAGATTCGTAATAGTGAGTGGAAGTAGGAGGGTGCTGAGCCTGTGGTCGTTCTGTATGCAAGCATCAGTGTCTTGAACTTGATGCGAGCTGCCACTTGTAGCCAGTGTAGTGAGATGAAGAGAGGTGTAACATGGGTTCTTTTGGGCTCATTGAAGACCAGTCGTGCCGCTGCATTCTGAATCATTTGTAGAGGTTTGATTGCGTTTGATGGAAGACCAACCAGAAGAGCATTGCAGTAGTCCAGCCTAGAAACGACAAGGGCCTGGACAAGAAGTTGCGCAGCATGCTCTGTCAGGAAGGGCCTGATTTTTCTGATGTTGTGTAACGCAAACCTGCAAGATCGAGCAGTCTTTGCAATGTGCTCTTTGAAGGTCAGCTGGTCATCAAAGATTACACCAAGATTTCTGACCGAAGTTGATGGGGTAATTATTGATGTGCCTAATTGAATCGAGAAGTCATGCTGTAGGGTCGGAGTGGCAGGGACGACAAGAAGCTCAGTCTTTGCCAGGTTGAGCTGTAGGTGATGTTCTTTCATCCATGCCGAGATGTCCACCAGGCAGCCTGAGATCCGTGCAGCTACCGTTGGATCATCTGGTTGAAAAGAGAGATAGAGCTGTGTGTCATCGGCGTAGCAATGGTAGGAGAAGCCATGTGCCTGTATGATGGGTCCCAGTGATGTAGTGTATGTGGAGAAGAGGAGGGGTCCAAGAACCGATCCCAGTGACCAGTTGATGTGCTTTGGATACCTCCCCACCCCAGACCACCCTGAAGGACCTACCGGTGAGATAGGATTCAAACCAGCGAAGTGGAATCCCAGTGATGCCCAGCGATGAGAGGGTGGACAGGAGGATCTGATGATTGACAGTGTCAAAAGCAGCAGAATGATCGAGCAGAATGAGGACTGATGATTTGGAATCGGCCTTTGCGACTCGCAGGGCTTCAGGTTCTAGTAAGAAATCTAGCTGCTGCATTTTGAACCATCTGTAGTTTGTTTATTAAGCATGCAGAACAACCACCCAATAAAGCATTACAATAATCTAACCTTGAGGTCATAAACACATGAATTAATATTTCTGCATTTGACATTGAGAGCATAGGTCTCAGTTTAGATATATTTTTAAGATGAAAAATGCAGTTTTACAAATGCTAGAAACGTGGCTGTCAAAGGAGAGATTGCTATCAAATAGCACACCTAGGTTCCTGACTGATGATGAAGAATCGACAGAGCAGCCATCAAGTGTTAGACAGTGTTCTAGGTTATTACTTGTGGGGGTTTTAGGTCCGATAATTAATACCTCTGTTTTTTCAGAATTTAGCAGTAAGAAATTACTCGTCATCCAGTTTTTTATATCGACTATGCATTCCATAAGTTTCTCAATTTGGTGTGTTTGTTTCACCGGGCCGTGAAGAAATATAGAGCTGAGTATCATCAGCATAACAGTGAAAGCTAACCCCATGTTTCCTAATGATATTTCCCAAGGGTAACATATAAAGCGTGAAAAGTAAGTACTGAGCCTTGAGGTACTCCATACTGCACTTGTGATCGATATGATACCTCTTCATTCACTGCTACGAATTGATGGCGGTCAGATAAGTACGATTTGAACCATGCTAATGCACTTCCACTGATGCCAACAAAGTTTTCTAGTCTATTCAAAAGAATGTTGTGATCGATAGTGTCGAACGCAGCGCTAAGATCCAGTAGCACTAATAGAGAGATACAACCACGATCAGATGATAAGAGCAGGTCATTTGTAACTCTAATGAGAGCAGTCTCAGTACTATGATATGGTCTAAATCCTGACTGGAAATCCTCACAGATATAATTTTTCTCCAAGAAGGAATATAATTGTGAGGATACAACCTTTTCTAGTATCTTTGACAGAAAAGGGAGATTCGAGATTGGTCTGTAATTAACTAGATCTTTGGGGTCAAGTTGTGTTTTTTTAATGAGAGGCTTAATAACATCCAATTTAAAGTTTTTGGGGACATATCCTAATGACAATGACGAATTAATAATAGTCAAAAGAGGATCTATGACTTCTGGAAGCACCTCTTTTAGTTTAGATGGAATAGGGTCTAACATACATGTTGTTGGTTTAGATGATTTAACAAGTTTATACAATTCTTCCTCTCCTAGAGTAGAGAATGAGTGGAATTGTTCCTCAGGGGATCTATAGTGCACTATTTGATGTGATACTATAGCTGACGGCTGCATGGTTACAATTTGATATCTAATAGTATTAATTTTGAAAGTAAAATAGTTCATAACGTCATTACTGCTTTGCTGTTGGGAAATGTCGACACCTGTTGATGCTTTATTTTTTGTTAATTTTGCCACTGTATTGAATAAATACCTGGGGTTATGTTTGTTTTCTTCTAAAAGAGACGAAAAGTAATCAGATCTAGCAGTTTTTAAAGCTTTTCTGTAGGATAGGGTACTTTCTCGCCAAGCTATACGAAATACCTCTAGTTTTGTTTTCCTCCAGCTGCGCTCCATTTTCCGGGCTGCTCTTTTTAGGGTGCGAGTGTGCTCATTATACCATGGTGTTGGACTCTTTTCCTTAATCTTCCTTAAGCGTAAAGGAGCAACCGTATCTAAAGTGCTAGAAAAGAGAGAGTCCATAGTTTCTGTTACATCATCAAGTTGTTCTGAGCTGATGGATATGCTGAGGAATTGAGATAAATCAGGAAGATTACTTACAAAGCAGTCTTTTGTGGTAGAAGTGATGGTTCTACCATATTTGTAAGAAGGAGTTGAATTTACAGCTTTAACTATATGGAGTTTACACAAGAATAGATAATGATCTGATATATCATCGCTTTGCTGCAGAATTTCAACACCATTAACATCAATTCCATTTGACAGTATTAAATCTAGAGTATGATCAAATTAAATCTAGAGTAGAGTATATCATTTAGTACAAAATTAGTTGTTCCAATTTTGCAGACTTTAAGTATACACAATTTATAGTGGGCCACAAATACACTTAGTTATTCTAAAGTACATATTAATAAATTGTGCTTAAGTATACTATTTTTTCACTAGGTTGTAGCTCAGGACTCACTTTTCAACTCGGTCCAAATATGTAGGTATGATTTAGACATCAGTGTATGTGTGTGTAGCTCAAGTCAAAAGTCAAAGTCAGCTTTATTGTCAATTCTGCCACATGTACGTACATACATACAGAGAATTGAAATTGCGTTACTCTCTTACTCCCTGGTGCATACAGATAACACTAAACACAAACAGTAGAACGCAAAAATACAGATAAGTACAAATCAATATATATATATATATATATATATATATATATATACATACACACACATATATATGTATATATACATTAAGTAAAAAAATAAAAACAATAATATAAAAAAATGGATAAAGTGGCATAAGGCACATGGCAGATAGTGCAAATCAGTGAAATAAACAAACAAACAAAAAAAGTGCAAAGAGCTTATCAAGACTATTTAAAGTGACAAGGAGCAGTCTTTTTGTCAGAAGAGGTAGTTGAATGAGGTCAGTCCAATGCTGTACAAGTGACCGGTGCTTGTCTCAGTGTGAGTGTGAGTGTGTGTGTGTGTGTGTGTTCGTGTGGGTGGGGGTGGTGGTGGTGGGGTGGGGGTCAGAGTTCAGTGATTCGTGGGGTAAGAGAGGGGAGGGGGGGCAAGGACGGGAGGGAGTTCAGCTTCCTGACAGCCTGGTGGATGAAGCTGTCTTTCAGTCTGTTTGTCCTGGCTTGGAGACTCCTCAGTCTCCTCCCTGATGGTAGCAGACTGAAGAAGTTGTGTGTCGGGTGGGTGGGATCACCTGCAATGCTGAGGGCTTTGCGGGTGAGACGGGTGTTGTAAGTGTCCTGGAGGGAGGGGAGAGAGACACCAACGATCTTCTTAGCTGCTCTCACTATCCGTTGAAGGGACTTGCGGCAGGACGCGTTGCAGGCGCCATACCACACAGTGATGCAGCTGGTCAGAATGCTCTCGAGCTCAGGGCTTACTCTTTACCATGGGGCCAATATGTATGATTTAGACTTCAGTAATTTGGTGGAAAGGGAGTTGTTGCTGAACTAACCTGCAGTAGATGCATCACATTCATAGATGTATACCGTATTTTGAGCCCTTTTGAGACATGGCGTCTATGCATACAGTATCTCTGATCATTCATTATATCTTATATCATTTCATCTGCCATACATAAGCTACCTAAATATAAAAATAACAATAGCCTGTTATACATATAATATTATATTTATCTTATATCTTTAATATCTAACTGGGCTGAGCTGATGAACATATTTTGTTTTAGTTTTTTGTAGAAATGTCCTCAGAAACACTGCTTTGGCTCTCGGGGCGCAATAACCTCATCTTTGATGACTATTTTGTCCTTTTAAAATGTTCTACTGCTGCCCAGATAGAACAAGATAATTAAATGAACAGATGCAGATATCAGCTTTACTTTGGCCTGTTGTTGACTAGATTCTGAGGCTGAGAGCTGAGGCTCCTGTCATATAAAGCTGTTGTGCTCGTGGAGACCTAATAAAGCAGAAAAGACAATCATTTCAGAAGAAGAGATGCTGATGAAGATTTTCTAGTGATCAAGCAGCAGATTGAAGCTCTGAAGCTCCTGAAAGACTGGAATTACAGCGAGATCAACTGTGTTCAGCAGCGATACTGTGAGTGTTTGTACAGAATTAATTTAATGAATTGAGTGTTAAATCAGCGCAGACAGAAAAATAAAGCAGACGATCAGCAGACGGATTCATTCTGAGTCAATTCAGCCTCTGTGTTTCATTCTGCTGATCTCAATCACATTCATGATTATTCTCATTGTCATCAGTTCACATCAGAGATTCGGAAACCACTTCATCAGTCACAAATAGACTTTTATTACATTTGATGATCAGTTTAAAATATAAATATGAAAGCAAACATATTACTCTGTTTTTTAAAGATTCAGAACAGTATGTGTCTGATCTAGATTTATAACTTCTCAATGACAATGAAAAACCACTTAAAAATGAATGAAAAATGAATACAAATATAATAATGTGAGATTTAATGAGTTTGTGTGCATGTGAACATCAGAAAGAGGATTTACAGAGAGTCTCTCTATCGTTTAATATCACACAGAGACACTGAGGAAAAATAATGAACCCCAAATCCAGCATAGAGGGGTTCAGTGAATGTGGTGTTGAGTGTGTGTAAGTGTGTGAGTGTGTGTGTGTCAGAGACGCTGTAGAAGGACAGAGAGCCAGTCGACACGTCCACATACACTCCTGCTCTCTTAGAGGATGAACAGACAGGAGTTATAACAGTGATGTTATTATTGTGCCGGACAGATAATCTATTATTAAAGCAGTACAGACTCCAGGATTTGTCACTGAATCCAAACTCACAGTCTCTCCCTCTTTTCCTGCTGATTCCTTTATATGACACTGATACATAAGCATTATTTCCGCTCCATTCAGTCTCCCAGTAACAGCGTCCAGTCAGACTCTCAACACACAGAACCTGAGGAACCTCATCAAATCTCTCTGGATGATCAGGATACGGCTGATGATCAAACACACATGTGATCTTCCTGTTCTCATCAGACAGAATGAGTCGAGTGTGTGCTGTGTTTGGATCCAGTGTGAGATCACAGGCATCTGAACACAAGAAGAGAGAAACATCAAGATTGTTAAATTTGGGAACATTATTTGTAAATGGCAAGTAAAGACAAAATAAAGTTTGAAATTACTAGTTAACTTTGTTTTCTGCTCATGATGAGAGTGTTTTGATTATGTTTGTTTTAAGCAAAATATAAAAATGGTCCAGATTTAAGAGGAAAACTCTGAACCCCATACAGTTAGTCGTGGCCTAATGGTTAGAGAGTCGGACTCGTGACCCAAATTTCGCGGGTTTGAGTCTCGGTACCGGCAGGGATTGTAGGTGGGGGGAGTGAATGTACAGCGTTCTCTCCACCTTCAATACCACGACTGAGGTGCCCTTGAGCAAGGCACCGAACCCCCAACTGCTCCCCGGGTGCCGCAGCATAAATGGCTGCCCACTGCTCCGGGTGTGTGTTCACAGTTTGTGTGTTTACTGCTGTGTGTGTGCACTTTGGATGGGTTAAATGCAGAGCACTAATTCCGAGTATGGGTTACCATACTTGGCCACGTCACGTCACTTTCACTTTCACTTTCAGTATGTCTCCTCAGTCACATGACCTTCTGCCTTTCATATGTATCTAAATGTCAAAAAAAATAATAGCTTGACAAAACATCTGATCTTATCTCTTAACCCCCTGGGGTCGAAGCCTTATGACGCAAAAAGAACTTAAAATACTCAACGAGTTTTGATCGTACAGATAAGAAGAAGGTATCGTTTGAGTATAGTCGTAATAACAACAAAACAATATGCTTTTAAAAAAATAGAGAAAATAAACAGGGTGTGTTCTTTGCCGGCTCTGTCTCTGTCACCTCTCTTCACAGACGCGTAAATGAAACAACCTGAATCACCGCGAATACTTGCCTCAAATACATGAGAAATATATGTATAGAAAGCTTGAAATGTCTACTTTTAAATGAAGTAAGTCACGTCCAAAACAAATATTCTATGTTAAAGTAATCCGTATGAAACCAACGCGATGTCCAGTTTTCCCGTCTCAACTCATTATATCTAATGCGGTCACGCCCACGAGCCGTTCGCGCCTTTCACATTCAAACATCCACGTAAGGCGCGCGCGTGAATGTAAACGCCCACATCGCCTCCGTGTAAACAAACAAAGTTCATCCTGACTACTTTCTGTTTCTGGAAGATCTGCTGAGAGAAATAACCCAGGATTTCAAAATGTGTGTTTGTTTTTTTGTTTGTTTTTTTTTCCTTCAGAGTACATAAACAATATACACTATGAAAATGCCAGGTTCAAAAGCTTGGAGTCAGTATATATACGAATTAAAACTTTTATTTAGCACACAAGTGAGGATAAAGACATTTATCATGTTACAAACGACGCTGTTCTTCTGAACTTTCTATTCATAAAAATAAATAAATAAATAATATTTCTTCTCAGCGGTTTTCAACAATAATAATCAGAATCAGAATCAGAATCAGCTTTATTCGCCAAGTGTGTGCAAACACACAAGGAATTTGTTGTGGTTTTTAAGAAGCTCTTGGTACATGTATGTATACATACATGCATACATACATACATACATATAAACATACATATAAACATACATATCTGACATGAGAACAGAACATTTAAATAAGCCTTAACAATAATAATAATAATAATAATGTGTCTGAATCTGGAACAGAAGATTTATGTACAGATTTGTGCCTTATTTGCTCTATATATATAGCTGTATAGAAAATTATGCATACATATTTACATAGTACTAGAGAGAGTAAATAATTAGAGATGGGGGATGAATTACAGAACACAGGTAATAACTCCTGTGTTAGTTGTTTAGGCTGGAGATGGCATAGGGGAAAAAACTGTTTTTATGCCTAGATGTTCTAGTGCACAGAGATCTGTAGCGTCTGCCTGAAGGGAGAAGCGCAAACAGGTCGTGTCCAGGGTGAGAGGGGTCTGTGATGATGTTACCTGCCCGTTTCTTCACTCTGGAGTAGTACAAATCCTGAAGGCTGGGCAGGTGCACACCAATGATCCTTTCTGCTGTCCTAACAGTCCGCTGCAGTCTTCTTATATCTGATTTGCAGTCTGACCCAAACCATACAGTTATAGAAGAGCACAGAACCGACTCAATAACAGCAAAGTAAAACTGTGTCATGTGCGCCTGTGGCAGGTTGAACTTTCTCAGTTGACGAAGAAAGTACATTCTCTGCTGGGCCTTTTTCACGATGGAGTCGATGTGAGTGTCCCACTTCAGGTCCTGAGAGATGGTGGTTCCCAGGAACCTGAATGACTCCACTGCATTCACAGAGTTATTCATGATAGTGAGTGGGGGGAGAGCTGGGAGGTTTCTCCTGAAGTCCACGATCATCTCCACAGTTTTAAGCGTGTTGAGCTCCAGGTTGTTTAGACTGCACCAGACAGCCAGCTCCTTAACCTCCTGTCTGTAAGCAGACTCGTCACCGTCCTGGATGAGGCCGATGAGTGTGGTATCGTCTGCAAACTTCAGGAGTTTGACAGAGGGGTCTTTAGAGGTGCAGTCGTTGGTGTAGAGGGAGAAGAGCAGTGGGGAGAGAACACAACCCTGAGGAGCTCCAGTGCTGATGGTGCAGGTGTTGGATGAGAATTTTCCCAACCTCACAAGCTGCTGCCTGTCTGTCAGGAAGCTGGTGATCCACTGACAGATGGAGGTGGGGACGGAGAGCTGTGTTAGTTTTTTCTGAAGGGTGTCCGGGATGATGGTGTTGAAAGCGGAGCTGAAGTCCACAAACAGGATCCTTGCATAAGTCCCTGGTTTGTCCAGATGTTGGAGGATGTAGTGCAATCCCATGTTGACTGGATCATCCACAGACCTGTTTGCTCGGTAAGCAAACTGCAGGGGATCCAGCAAGGGTCCAGTAATGTCCTTCAGGTGAGCCAACACGAGCCTCTCAAATGACTTCATCACCACAGACGTTAAAGCAACAGGTCTGTAGTCATTAAGTCCTGTGATTTTTGGTTTCTTGGGTACAGGGATGATGGTGGAGCGTTTGAAGCAGGAGGGGACTTCACACAGCTCCAGTGATCTACTGAAGATCAATGTGAAGATGGATGATAGCTGAACAGCACAGGCTTTGAGGCAGGCTGGAGAGACACTGTCTGGGCCTTTGGCTTTCCTTATCTTCTGTCTCCTGAAGACTTTGAATAATAATAATAATAAGAAGAATAATAATAATAAGAAGAAGAAGAAGAAGAAGAAGTGTTTTTTTTTTTTTTAGCAGCAAATCAGAATATTAGAATGATTTGTTTCTGTGGCTCAGTGGTAGAGCATTGCGTTAGCAGCGCAAAAGGTTGTGGGTTCAATTCCCAGGGAACACACATACTGATAAAAAAAAATGTATAGCCTGAATGCACTGTAAGTCGCTTTGGATAAAAGCATCTGCTAAATGCATAAATGTAAATGTAAATGATTTCTGAAGGATCATGTGACTGGAGTAATGATGCTAAAATGTCAGCTTTGAAAGTCAGCTTTGATTCTGTTCCTAATAAAATGTTCTGCACTCGCAAGTGAATCTCAAGTTATTTTGTGTGATAGCTAAATATATTCTAAATAAACTACAAAAAAATATATATAAATTTGTTTTGTCCTCATATTCTTTCTTGTAACTCTACCTTCTCAGTCACTTACCTCACTGAATGGATCATTATGCAGCTCATTATGCGGGCCTTTGTCTTCTCAGGTGTGAATGTGAAGGTTGACGCCTTCTTGCATAGACCCTTTTTACTCAAAAAGTGACTTAGAAGATTTAAATCAATATATTGTTTTCTGTGAGCAAGTAAACACGATGATTTTCACATTATTTTGAAGCAAAAACTCTAGACTACAAGATCCAGTTCTCAAAAGTCTTGTAAACAAATTTTCTGTATGTTTTTATGGCCTTATTTCAGTGACTTTTTAGACAAAATTTTAGTTTTTCACTAACGACGCATAAAGACCGCCTTCAGCACGGCCCCTATCCTTCGTCATCCCGATCCTCAGGTCCCGTTTGTGGTGGAGGTGGACGCATCCTCCACCACAAGTTGGGGCCGTGCTTTCCCAACTGTATGGTGAGCCTCCACGCCTCCAGCCTTGGCCATACTACTCCAAGAAACTGACCACAGCGGAGCAGAACTATGATATTGGTAACAGAGGGCTACTCGCCATCAAGCTGGCCCTGGAAGAGTGGCGGCATTGGCTTGAGGGAGCCAAGCACACTTTTACAGTAGTTACTGACCACAAGAACCTCCAATATCTCTGAGATGCAAAAAGACTCAATCCCCGCCAAGCCCGCTGGGCGCTGTTCTTCACCAGGTTTAACTTCACCATTACCTACCGGCCAGGCAATCGCAACTGTAAGGCCGACGCATTGTCACGCATATTTTCACCAGATTCACCCTCTGAACCTGAGCCAATTCTCCCTCCAGCCCTGATTGTATGTCCACTTGTGTGGAACATCGACAAGGATATCCAAGCCACCACTCTCACCGAACTGGCTCCGCTGGGAGGCCCAGAAGGGAAGACGTATGTTCCCAACTCTCAACGACAACCCCTTCTGGGCTCAGTTCACAATGTACCGGGCTCTGGACATACAGGCAGCCAACAGACCCTCTCGCTCCTCCAAGCTCAGTACTGGTGGCCCAGTATGTAAGGCAAGGCAAGGCAAGTTTATTTATATAGCACATTTCATACACAGTGGTAATTCAAAGTGCTTTACATAAAAGAAAGTGAAATAATCATTCACAGCAATAAAAACAAGGAATTAAAAATAATAAAACAAGGAATTTTAAAATGATATAGAAATTGATTTAAAATGAAATTTAAAACAGTTAAATAGAAAAGGATTATACATAAAATACAATGCAGTCAGTTCGGACGTAGCACAGTGCTCATTCAACAAATGCACAGCTAAATAGATGAGTTTTGAGACTGGATTTAAATGTGGCTAATGTTTTAGCACATCTGATCTCTTCTGGAAGCTGGTTCCAGCTGCGGGCGGCATAATAGCTAAAAGCGGACTCCCCTTGTTTTGTGTGAACCCTTGGTATTTCTAACTGACTCGATCCTAATGATCTGAGTGGTCTGTTAGGTTTATATTCAGTGAGCATATCTGCAATATATTTAGGTCCTAGACCATTGAGTGACTTATAAACGAGTAAAAGTACTTTAAAATCAATCCTAAATGTAACTGGAAGCCAGTGTAAGGACCTGAGGACTGGTGTGATATGCTCAGATTTTCTGGTTCTAGTCAGAATCCTGGCAGCAGCGTTCTGGATGAGCTGCAGCTGTCTAATGGTCTTCTCTGGAAGGCCGGTGAGGAGACCATTACAATAATCCACCCTGCTGGTGATAAAGGCATGAACAAGTTTCTCCAAGTCTTGACTGGAAACAAAACATCTAATTCTTGCAATGTTTTTGAGATGATAGTATGCTGATTTAGTTACTGCTTTGACATGACTACTAAAACTAAGGTCTGTCTCCAGAATCACCCCAAGATTTCTGACTTGATTTTTAGTTGTTTGACCCCTAGAGTCAAGGTATGCATTCACCTTGAGAACTTCATCTTTGTTTCCAAATGCAATGACTTCAGTTTTCTCCTTGTTTAACTGAAGAAAGTTTTGGCACATCCAACTGTTAATTTCATCAATGCATTGGCAGAGGGAGTCAATGGGGCTATAATCATTTGGAGATAAGGCTAGTTAGATCTGGGTATCATCAGCATAGCTGTGATAGGCAATTTGGTTCTTCCTCATTATCTGACTTAGTGGGAGCATATACAGGCTAAACAAGAGCGGTGCAAGAATTGAGCCTTGTGGGACTCCGCATGTCATGGACGTCCACTTAGACTTATGCTCTCCTATACTCACATAATAACCTCTCCCTTCTAAGTATGACCTGAACCATTTGAGTGCCATCCCAGAAAGCCCGACCCAGTTTTCCAGTCTCTCTAGAAGTATGTTATGATCGACAGTGTCAAACGCAGCACTAAGATCTAGTAGTACCAGCACTGATATTTTGCCAAAATCAGAATTAAAGCGAATATCATTTATTATCTTAATGAGTGCTGTCTCTGTGCTGTGATGCACGCGGAAACCAGATTGAAAATGATCCAGGTATCCATTTGAGTTTAAGTAGTTGTTCAGCTGATTAAAAACTACCTTTTCAATAATCTTACCTATGAAAGGAAGATTTGATATTGGTCTATAGTTGCTCAACATGGTGTTATCAAGATTGCGCTTTTTCAGAAGGGCTTAACAACTGCAGTTTTCAGGGAGTTTGGAAAAGTCCCAGAAAGAAGTGAGGTGTTCACCACTTCTAAGAGATCTGCTTCTAAACAGTTAAGCACACTTTTGAAAAAAGATGTGGGAAGTGTGTCAAGATAGCAGGTTGACGATTTAAGATGCTGTACTATTTCTTCCAAAATTTTGCTATCAATTGTTTTAAAAACAGACATAGTCACTTCTTTTTGAGATTGCTGTCGAATCTGTGTGACCTCTGTATTACAGGAAGATGTGCCAATCTCCTTTCTGATATTACTGATCTTCTCTGAAAAGAAGGAAGCAAACACATTTCATTTGTTGTCAGAGAGCATTTCACTGGGAATCTGACTTGGGGGGTTTGTCAGTCTCTCAACAGTAGCAAAAAGAGTGCGAGTGTTGTTTAAGTTACTGTTTATAAGGTTTGAGAAGAAGGTCTGTCTAGCTGTGGCTAGTTCCAAATTGAAAGCATGAAGGCTGTCTTTATAGATGCTATAGTGTATTTCAAGTTTCGTCTTCCGCCACATCCACTCAGCTTTTCTACATTGTCTTTTCATATTCTGAACTGCTGTTGATTTTCTCCAAAATGATTTTTGTCTGCCATTCTTCTTGCTGACCTTTATTGGTGCAATATCATCAATAACATTCTTAACTTTTGAGTTAAATGAATCCAGGAGAGGATCAACAGAGTCTGCAGAAATGCTTGGTGTTAAAGATATTGCCTTCATAAATAGCACACTAGTGTTCTCATTAATGCATCTCTTTCTGACAGAGACAGATCTAGATTCAGTGGTGACAGAGATCAATATATCAAAGAAAATACAGAAGTGATCAGACAGAGCTACATCCTTAATAACAATGGATGAAATGTTTAGACCTCTACTGATGAGTAAATCTAGAGTGTGTCCACGATTGTGTGTGGGTCCATGCACATGCTGAATCAGGTCAAAAGTGTTTAAAACAGTTATAATTTCTTTTGTAGTTTTGATTTCAGCATTATCTATGTGAATATTAAAATACCCTGCAATAGCAAAACAGTCAAACTCTGAGGAAATCATTGATAACAGTTCTGTGAACTCTTCAACAAAGGCTGGAGAGTATTTTGGAGGCCTGTAAATTATGATAAACAGAATGGGGCAGTGGGGCACCTTTCAGCACAATACCTAGATATTCAAAAGACAAGTACTGACCAAATGACACTTGCTTGCATTGATAAACATCTTTAAACAGAGCAGCTACACCTCCACCTCTCCTAACAGTCCTGCAGACACTTATAAAATTAAAGTTAGGAGGGGCTGTTTCAGTGAGGACTGTTGCACTGCAGTTGTCTTCTAGCCATGTTTCAATTAGAAACATAAAATCCAGGTTGTTTGTGGTTATTAAATCATTGATCACAAATTATTTATTTTTTAGTGAGCGAGTGTTTAAAAATGCTAACTTGATGGAATTACATTTTGTCTCTACAGCAATCTTAGACTGATGCATTACAGGCCGCAGATTAGATGGGTCAGCCGTACGGCTTGAGAAGGCCTTAGACCTTCTATCACGTGATAAAACAGAAATAGAGAAGGCTACAGGCATACTGGGTTCCCGTTTGTTTTGTAAACATTTGTGAATGTTGCTGCTAATATAGCGGGGACCCGACACATATCACTGAGAGCTGTTATCAGTTGTTTTTGGTTCACCTACAGCAGATGGAGGAGGGTTTGGGCCCTGGTGTTGTGGCAGCGGTCGGAGAGCTCTCACAGGAGGAGGCGGGAGAGCTGAGCCTGCAGTCTTTGGTGGTTGGGGGGCCCGCCGTTTTTTAGTTGATATCTGGGGGCTTGCAGAGAGTTTGGTCCCAGCATACACCAATTCCTCCATTTTCTGTGAAAAGCTTAGAAGTGGAGATGCTGGAGAGAGGGATAGTGTGTCTGGTGAGCGGGGCTCTAGCTCTGGTGTTTCCGGTGACTGTGATGTGTTGTCCTGGCTTCCCAGGCTGTTTTCCAGAAAGTCGTCCTTGGGTGCTGAGTCTTGGAGCTGTTGTAATACGTCACAGTCTGCATGTGATGAGCTCTGTGGGCAGGGCTCAGCCGGGATGTCCATGAGCAGTGCTTGTTTTGGCTGTGTGGCGTTATCAGTGTCCTTGTGGGATTCTTCAACCACATAATGACTCGGAAGCTGATATGAAGTCCTGTGGTCACTCATATTCTGTCCAGGTGAGTGTGTGAGTGGATTGGCACACACCACTGAAGGATGACGGAGGGAGAAATAGAAATTGTCCTTTAGCACTCTAGCACCAAGTTTGTTTGGGTGGAGGCCATCCAGTTTAAACAGTTGTCTGTGGCCCCAGAAAATATTGAAGTTGTCGATGAAGTTGACTCCTTTTGTACTGCAGGTTCTTTGTAGCCACGTATTTAGCGATGTCATCAGGTACGTCCGAGGGTGCTCAGTCTGTGCCATGTCTAAATCTCCTCATCTTTTCACACTGAGATGCTGGTTTTGTCCTGTGAAAACTGATCTTTTTGAAGATGGATGAATGTGATAACACTGTTTTGGTGTTGTAGTGTGGACTGTGAAAACTGAGGTATCGGAAAACACTGACGCATGTTTAGTCATGTGATGTGTATTTTACTGATAGATATCTATGTTTATACCGGTATTGTGTCTGTTATACGCTGTTCACTTTCAGATTTTTCTGATATTTTAGCACATTAAAAGATATCTTATATTGTAATAATACATAGTTTTGTCCTGTAAAAACAAAAAGCAGCATTTAATAATCATGATAACAATATAATATAATATATTATAATTGTCAGGGATTCATCACAGTCACAGCCACCTCAGTCACATCAGTAACCGGCCACAACAATCACCAGATCACAATCACCTGAATTCTAATCACCCGCACCTGCAGCCATCAATCAGCACTCCTACAAATACATGCTTCACTCAGACACTCATCGTCCGGTCTACCATTCACTACCCTGAACGTTTCCCAGACCCAGTGTGCACTTACCTGTGTTTGCTTACCTTTTCAGAACCCTGATGATCCTCCAACGAAGTTCCACCATTGTTCCTGGTTCCCACTCTCCTCCGATCCTGCAACGACAATCTCATATCATATTACAGCTAAGACTCTCTGGACATTTGCTATCACCAAGATTCTCACCGGCCATTTGCTTTTCTCAACCTGATCCCCATTTCTGTCAATAAATCATCCTGTTATTCTACTTACCTGCTGTCTCTGACTCCGTTTATGACAGAAGACCGGACCTACACCGACACTTCCATGGATCCCCGGTCTCCCTCACCTGCTGATGTCCTGGAGGAGCTGGTCAACACTCTTTTCGGGCCTCGCTCATGCCAGCTCCCAACCCTCTATCTGCCTCTGCCAGGCCCATGGCTATGCCTGCTTCCTACACGGGTGATTCGGCTGAGTGTGGCGGCTACCTCCTTCAAGTAGCGCTGTACTTTGAGATGCAGCCGCAAAAGTGCCTGACAGAGCACTCCAAGGTAGCATTTCTAATTTCACTCCTTTCTGGCCGAGCATTGTTGTGGGCGAAGGCAATAGAACTCCAACAGTGTCATAATTAACTCCTATGAAGCTTTCACTAACCATTTTCAAGAGGTGTTTGGCTCAGCTACCGGAGCACTCTGTTTCGGATCAGTTACTGCAGTTGCGCCAGGGTGCCTCTTTCACCAATGACTACACCTTGCATTTCCGAACCCTGGCGGTGACTAGTGGATGGAATGAGGCAGCTCTTCTCAGTGCATACCGAGAAGGACTGGATTCAGGTATCCGTGCTCGGATGGCGATTTACGATGATTCCGTGGGATTGGAGAGCTTTATGCAAAAAGACAATCGGAACTCCCAGCGCTTATCAGCCTGCCACACCACCATCGCCTGTCAGTCTCACCCGCCACTGGTTCACCAGTACCAGAGTCTAAGTGGATTCTACCCGGCTTTCTTGGAATAAACGCGTCCGCCGACTGGTGGCTGAACTCTGCCTCTATTGTGCCGCTACAGATCATTACATTGGAAACTGCCCAATCAGACCCCCACGTCCTGCGGTGAGTACCATTCAGTTAGAACCAGTAATTTCCATGCCTCCAGCCTTGCGCTTACTGTTCCAAGAAACTGACCCCAGCGGAGCAGAAATACGACATCGGGAACAGGGAACTGTTGGCCATCAAACTAGCCCTGGAAGAGTGGCGGCACTGGCTGGAGGGAGCTAACCATCCTTTCACTGTCATCACTGATCACAAAAACCTCCAATTTCTCTGTGAAGCCAAAAGACTCAATCCCAGACAAGCCCGCTGGGCTCTGTTCTTTACCCGGTATAACTTCATTACCTATCGCCCAGATAATCGCAACTGCAAATCTGACGCCCTATCTCACCTGCATTCCCTCGATGCTCCATCAGATCCTGAGCCGATTCTCCCTCCAACCCTCATTGGCTGCATTTACACTGCAAGTCTTGATGACCAATTCCGATTTTGTGACTATATCCGATTTTTTTTTTTTTTTTGGACGATGTGCTTCCATTTCTTTTAAAAGTGACCCGTATCCGATGTGTGAATTTTACACTGCACTTGGTGAAACGAGCCAAAAATAGCATATTACATCACTAATCAATTTGAATAGTACATTGAGTTTAATTTATTGACATGGAATTCATATAGAAACGTTTTTAATGCAATAGTTACATCTATACATCAAAATATTATAGCCTAGGCTATACAGATTATTCATGACCGTGATGTACGCAGCTCCGCTGAAAGCTTGCGTACTCAGGTGGTAGTTGATAATGTTAAGCATGTCACATCGTCTGCATTTTTTTTTTTTTTTTTTGTAATTAAATCCAAATGCGTTCATCAGTGATTTGTATATCAAAGGCAGGGACATGTTTGTGTGGATTTTATTTTGTGATTTCAATGGAATGAGCGGGACTGAAGCGCTCGTCTGTGCACGAGCCGCCGTCAACAACAGCTGCAACGAGCACTCAGCGTGATTTCAAAAGCAATACATTTCAGCATCAGATCACCTTTTATTTTACACAAACGAACTAAATTAATACTCTGCTACTCAACTATAGATGTTTCATTTGTTACAGGTATGTCTGTACCGCGAAATGTTTAAAAAAAAAAAAACATACTTTTCAATGACGTAGGAGTCGCATTTACAGGGGAAGATCCGATCTGACCGCTTACACGGCAGGCGCAAGTGCACGTATCCGATTCATATCTGATTTTTTTTTCCACATATGAATGAGGCCTGAAACCGATCGGAGAATATCGGAATCCATGTGATTTTTTTTTCCTGCTTACACGGTCGTGGGCCATATCCAATCTGTGCCATATGGGAGGAAAAAAAATCGGAATTGTGTCACTTGAACTATGCAGTGTAAATGCGGCCATTGTGAACCCCATCCTCTGGAAAATCGACGAAGAGATCAGAGCCACCACTCTAACTGAACCCGCTCTGCTGGGAGGCCCAGAAGGGAAAACTTTTGACCCTACATCCCAATGGCAGTCCCTTCTGGATTCAGTTCATAGCGTACCGGGCTCTGGACATCCAGGTGGCCCAGTATGTCCCATGATGTCAACAGGTTCGTCCGCAGTTGCTCAGTCTGTGCCATGTCACAGACTTTGTGACTGACTTGCCTGAGTCAGAGGGTCACACATGTATCCTAGTGGCAGTAGACTGCTTCTCAAAAGCCTGCAAGTTAATTCCCCTCCGTGGATTGCCTACTGCCCTAGAAACCGCTGAACAGCTGTTCACCCATGTCTTCAGGAACGTTGGGATACCAGAGGATATCGTCTCAGACCGGGGCCCGCAATTTATCTCCCGTGTGTGGAAGGCCTTCTTCCATCTGCTACCGACGTAAGAAGAATGTGCCCATGGTCTTGATGTCACATTGTGTGTATGTTTACACCTGTAATATGAGGACCGTGTTTTATGAGGACCATCATAAGAGCATGATCTTGATGTCACATTGTGTGTATGTTTACACCTGTATTACGAGGACCCTGTTTTATGGGGACCATCATAAGAGCATGTTCCTGATGTTTGATTGAAGAATCTCAGTGTGTCATTTGTTTGACAAAAGCCTGGTATTTGAAGACCTTAGTTATTACCATGACATTGGGCTGCATGGATGTGAAATATTAGGCTTAACACGAATCATTCACAGCTCATTGTGGCAATATATGCAATATATGATATATGAGCTACAGCTTTCCTGTAGCTCAAATGGTAGAGCATGGCGCTAACAACACCAAGATCATGGGTTCGATTCCCAGGGAAAGCAAGAGCTGATAAAATGTAAAACTGTAACTTGAATGCAATGTAAGTCGCTTTGGATAAAAGCGTCTGTTAAATGCATAAATGTAAATATATGATATTGAAAACTTATAATTGTTATCTTTAGATTATGTATATTGTAAAAGAAGTTGGTAAAAAGTCAGTCCCCTGGTTTGAAATTGACTATATTGTGCCGTTTTATCATGTTTTTGTCATATTATTTTTCTTTATTATATTTTTTTTTATTTAAATAACTTTCTCCAAGATTGCATATTATTTATTTAATGTATATGCAACTTATTTTCAGATGATAACTGAGAAGAATCAGTGTCTAAAGAACTCTGAACAAGGCACAGCAGCTATAGAGGTATCCAATAAGTTCTTGTAATAATTGTGTTAGTCCTTAAAGAGTAGAACAGATTACGTTCTCTTAGAAACAGATGTGAACATTGTTTGCTGCTGCATTGTGGGTGTAAAAAGTGAGTCTTGGCCACATGCTGTACATCTAATGCAGACACTGTGACTCAAATCACCACCGTTTCTCTCATACACAGAAATGCTTGAACTAAGGGTGCTGTCCACATTTGTCTAGTTACCAATGTCCCGGGAACAAGGATACTAAAAGACCAGACCTTTGTCAAACTAACAACACACTGAGACTTCAGTCAAGTCAAGAACATGTTCTTATGGTGGTCCTCATGAAACAGGGTCCTTGTAACACAGGTTTTAACATACACACAAGCTGACATACTGGGATGAACATGCATGTAATGTAAAGCATTAAAAGTCATGAACATTATCTTGGGTAACACTTAAATATTGAAATATTGATTGATTTGACTTACTTGTATATTACATTGATAAAATATAAGCAAGATTATAAATAATTTTATATCTATGTTTTAAATCAGTATTTCATGCACACATTTATTGTCTCAATCAATGTTACAAATGTCTAATTTAATATTTTCTAGACTCTTAGTGAAGTTGAACCATCCACTCACACTATGTCTCAGTCAGAAGTCAGAGACGTAGAGAAGGTATTGTTTTATTTTTGTTTGTTTTTAGGGGTTCGAGCACAAAGTGCTGAAACCCTATTGTATCTGTTAGGATTATTATTATTATTATTATTCTGCCCTAAAACTGATCGTGCAGCCCAAACCGTAAGGCCTAGAGACTTGAAACTCGGGCAGATGGTAGAGCTCAATTTGGGGAGAACCTATCAAAGTCTCAGCCCAATCGGCCCATAGGTGGCGCTACAGCGCAAAAAACTAAATTTTCAGACGTTTTTGGCCATAGCTCGTACACGGTTTGCCGTAGACTCAAAAACTTTACATCGTTGCGATCCTTGGGTCAGAACAAAGAAAACTGGATCCTGACAGATTTTCTCTACAACGCACGGTTTTTCCGCAAAATTGAGTGATATCTGAAACCTACTTTTGCGAACTAGTCCTAGGTTTTTCACCCGTTCAGAACCAAACCACTGCAGAAATGTTCTCTGGACACTGAATATCAATAATTATCAAAAAAAAAGTAGAAATTTCGATTTTCGCGCGAAACAGTACATCAATTAGCGTCTATGCTAACGTTAGCCAAAGGTTCAAGGTTCTTGTTTATTTGTCACATACACAATCATACAGGGTATAATCAGTAGTGAAATGTAGGTCAGGACAGGTCCGCTCAATGGACAGTGCAAGAAAATAAAAATAAAAGATGATACATAACACAGGAGCATATATTTAAATATAGGTAGGAATAAGAAAAAAAAAATAATAATAAGTAAGAACAATAAAATAAAATGAGTGAAATGTGCAATGAACTAAAATGTGCAATACAGTCTACTGTGGATTTAATAAATATTAATATAACCAGGGATGTGCAAGAGGAATGGGATGTGCAAGGAATGTGCAAACAGGTTGTACCAGGTATGTACACATGTGATTTGAGTCCTTGATTATTTTTGCAGCTCTGCTTTTGCAGCGTTTGAGGTAGATGTCCTGCAGAGAGGGGAGGGCAGACCCAGAGATGCGCTCAGCTAAGCGCACGACTCTCTGCAGAGCTTTGCAGTCCTGATTTGTGGCGTTACTGTACCACACTGAGATGCACTGAGTCAATACACTTTCTATGGCCCCTGAATAGAAAGTTTTCAGGATTGCTGGTGAGACCCTGAATTTCCTCAGCTGTCGCAGATGGTACAGTCTTTGCCTGGCTTTCTTGACCTGTGTTTGAATGTGTGTAGTCCAAGTCAGGTCCTCGGAGATGTTTACACCGAGGTACTTGAAGCTGCTCACCCTCTCCACAGGGGTCCCACTGATCATGAGAGGAGTGTAGGGCCGCTGCTGTCTCTTCCTGAAGTCTACAATCAGCTCTTTAGTTTTGCTCACGTTCAGAGAGAGACAGTTGTCCTGGCACCATGATGTTAGTCTCTCTACCTCACCCAAGTATGCGGTCTCATCATTGTTGGAAATGAGGCCCAGAACCACAGTATCGTCAGCAAATTTAACAATAGAAGTGGAGCTGTGAGAGGACACACAGTCGTGTGTGTAGAGAGAGTAGAGCAGGGGACTCAGAACGCAGCCCTGCGGGGCTCCTACGTTCAGAGTGATGGAGTTGGAGGTGAACTGGCCCATTTTCACCACTTGTGGTCTGCCGGTGAGGAAGTCTTGGATCCAGTCACAGAGTGTAGTGTTTAGGCCGAGGTCTGAGAGTTTGACAGCTAGCTTGGAGGGGACTATAGTATTGAAAGCTGAGCTATAGTCAATGAATAGAAGTCTGACATAGTTGCCATTTTTGCTGTCAATATGAGTGAGGGAGGAGTGCAGTACCTGAGAGATGGCATCGTCAGTAGACCTATTTGGGCGATAGGCAAACTGAAGAGGGTCCAATGTAGCAGGGATGGAGGAGCATATGTGTTTCTTTAAAAGTCTCTCAAAAACCTTCATGACTGTTGATGTGAGGGCAACTGGACGATAGTCATTCAGGCAAGAGGGTTTACTGTTCTTAGGTACAGGGATGATGACAGATTTCTTAAATGAGGTGGGAATCACAGAGGTAGCAAGGGACTCATTAAAGATGGAAGTAAACAAACCAGCAAGCTGATCGGCGCACGATCTCAGAGTGCGGCCGGTAATCCCATCAGGTCCGGCGGCTTTCCTGATGTTTACGCTCCTTAATTCTCGCCGAACCTCGTCCTCCGACACGGTGATAACATGATCAACATCGCTGCTCTGTCTGCTGCTTCCTGACGCGCTGATCGGCAGAGTCGCGCCGCCGTTGTGTTCGAAGCGGCCGTAGAAGGTGTTTAGCTCTTCGGCCAGCGATGGGTCTGCACTCACCGCGGCGGAGGAGTTATTTCCAGAGGAACAGATGGTCTTCAGTCCCTGCCACATGCGTCGGGAGTCATTGAGTTGAAAATGTGACTCAATTCTCTCTCTGTATCTGAGTTTAGCAGCTCTAACTGCCCGTCGGAGAGCATAACATGATGCTTTGTAATCGCTCATGTTTCCTGACAGAAGACCAGCGTTGTATGCGGCAGTGCGTTGGTTAACCGCAGCCCGGATTGTTCTGTCCACCCACGGTTTCTGATTAGAGAATGTCCTTATTGTTACCGTTTCAGTGGCTTGGTCAGTTAGCATGTAAACAAAGCTTAATGCTACATCCGTGAACTCGCTGACGTCAGCTGAACTCGCCCGGAACATGTCCCAGTCGATGTCATCAAGAGACGCCTGTAGCATAGCTTCAGAGTGGGAGGACCAGCGCGTCACTTCCCTCACCCCCGGGGATTCCTGAACGATCCTTTGTTTATATTCCGGTGTGAGGAAAATGGCCGCGTGGTCCGATTTACCAAAGGCTGGCAGGGATCGAGCTTTATAGGCATTCTTGAACTGAGTGTAGCAATGATCCAGTGTATTCGGTCCTCTAGTTGGACAGGATACATGCTGATGGAAGTTCGGCATGACCTTCCTGAGGTTGGCTTTGTTAAAGTCCCCTGCGATGATAGAGGCAGCGTCAGGGTGTTTGTTGATGTAGCCGCTGAGCTCTTCGTGGAGTTTGGACAAAGCCAAGCCGGTGTCTGCCTGAGGTGGAATGTAGACGGCAGTAACGATGACCATGGAGAACTCGCGGGGTAAATAGAATGGGCGGCAAATAATGGAGAGATGTTCCAGATGAGGTGAGCAGGAACGCGACAGAATGGAGATATTCCTGGGGTCGCACCATTTCTTGTTAATCATGAAACACACTCCACCACCCTTGATTTTTCCGGCCTCGGCTGTTCTGTCCATCCGTAAAACAGAAAAGTTATCAGACGGTGTTACAGCGGTGTCCGGGACCGAGGGCGTGAGCCATGTTTCAGTCAAACAGATGATGTTACAGTCCCTAATGTCCTGTTGGAAACTTATCCTGGCTCTAAGATCGTCCATCTTATTTTCCAAGGATTGGACATTTGCGAGCAGAATACTGGGGAGAGGGGGGCTGTGAGCTTTGTTTCTCAGTCTGTCACGAATTCCAGCGCGTCGCCCGCGGTGTTTCTTTCACCTCCTGGGATTATTCGGGTGGCCTTTGTTAACCTCGGCGTTCCGAAGAATCTCCAATGGCCACGCTGGATCCGTGGATAAAGTGTCCAGAAGCAGGTTAGTGCAGCGGTGTCCAATGTCCAAAAGTGTTCTTTTGTCATAAATAAATAGTGCAGACGTTAAGCGTGTAAAAAGAGAAAGTAAAAATACGTAAAAGAGTATATAAAAACACAAATTGAGCGGAGCCATCCTTTAACGTCGACTGAACACAGCAGCGCCGGAAGCGGAATCCGGCAAGTTATACTTCAAGCAAAGGTTGCTTGAAGTATAACTCTTGAACGAAATGAGATATCATCACCAAACTCGGTACACATGTGTATGAGCTCAATCTTTGGTCAAATAAAAAAAGTTGCGCAGCTCTGCCACTTGGGGGCGCTATAAGACAGAAAAAACATATAAATGGCTATAACTAGGCAACCGTTGGTCCGATCGACTTCAAAATTGGTATGCAGCGTCTTGGTCCAAAGGGGCACAATCGACTATGAGGACATTCGCGTATCTCAAAAAACATGGCCGCCATTGGCCAAAGAAGTTTAAGCAATTTGACATGGTTAACGATCGGAAAGAAACTCGGTGGGCATGTTCGACTCATGGCCCTAAAGGTCTGTAAGAATTTTGAAAGAAATCGGCCACTAGTTGGCGCTAACGACATTTTTTGGCTCTGTAATCACGTGGTGTTTCACACATACACACAATATGCATATCATTTGATAGATCTCCACATTGTGAACAACTTTGCCTCAAGAACTATTGCTGTCAATCAAATCGTTCATTAATTATTCACAAATATGTCAAAAACCTACTTTTGCTAACTAGTCTCTGGTTATTTACACAATCTCGATCAAACCACTGCAGTAATATTCTCTGGACTCTCTAGATCAATTATTATCGAAAAAATGTTGAATTTTGTCCTTTGGTTAGCTATAACGGGGTCATTTAAAAAGGAGGCGTGGCCACATATAACCATAAGCCTATGAAACCTAAACGAAAACTCAAAACTTTACAAAACTTGGTGAAAACATGTGACACACGACTCTTAACAAGTATGCAACGTTTCATGGAGATCGGACCATAGGTGGCGCTATAACAGTTATAAAGGCCTCAAAAACACAATATTTCTGTATGAAATGACCTCAGATTGTAGATAATGTTCATATATTCACACATACACTAGATATTCATATCATATGATAGATCTCCTCATTCTGGGCAACTTTGCCTCTGGGACTAATGCTGTCAATTAAATCTTTCATTAAATATTCTCAAATATGTTAAAAACCTACTTTTGCGAACTAGTCCTAGGTTTTTTGCTCAATCTCGATCAAACCACTGCAGTAATATTCTATAGACTCTCTAGATCAATAATCATCGAACAAATGTTGAATTTTGTCCTTTGGTTAGCTATAATTGGCTCATTTATAAAGGGGCGTGGCAACATATAACCATAAGCCTATAAAACCTAAACGAAAACTCAAAACTTTACGAAAATTGGTGAAAACATGTGACACATGACTCTTAACAAGTATGCAAAGTTTCATGGAGATCGGACCATAGGTGGCGCTATAACAGTTAAAAAGACCTCAAAAACACAATGTTTGTATAGAAAATGTCCTTAAATTGTAGATAATGTTCATATATTCACACAAACACTAGATATTCATATCATATGATCGATCTCCTCATAATGAACAATTTTGCCTCTGGGACTAATGCTGTCAATCAAATCGTTCATTAAATATTCACAAATATGTTAAAAACCTACTTTTGTGAACTAGTCTCTGGTTTTTTGCTCAATCTCGATCAAACCACTGCAGTAATATTCTCTAGACTCTCTAGATAAATAATTATCAAAAAAAAAAAAAATGTGTCCTTTGGTTAGCTATAACGGGTCATTTAGGAAAGGGGCATGGCCACATATACCCAAAAGCTTATGAAACCTAAACAAAATCTCAAAACTTTACGAAACTTGGTGAAAACATATGTCAGATGACTCTTAACAAGCATGCAAAGTTTCATGAAGATTGGACCATAGATGGCGCTATAACAGTTAAAAAGTCCTCAAAAACACAGTATTTCTATATTGAATTACCTCAAATTGCAATAAATCATTCATAATATTCACTTATACACCATATCTTAATGTCATACGATGGATCTTCTAATTCGGATCAACTTTGCCTCTAGGATCACTGCAGTTAATCAAACTGTTCTTTAAGTATTTGAGATTATTTAAAAAACATTCTTTTGTCAACTAGCCTTCAGTTTTTAACTCAAAATCAATCAAATCAGTGCAGTACTTTTCTCTAGAATCTCTAGGTCAATAATTATAAAAAAATGTTGATAATTTAAGAGAGATTGGGCAAAAAATAGCACTATAATGGTAATAAATGTCAAAAACACAGTGTTGTATGAAAAATTGCTATTTATAACCACTAGATGGCAGCGGAAGACCACTAATGGGCTTATTAAACAATAAAACAGTACAGTCCATGGGTCTTCTGATGGAGATGTTATAAAATCACTGTTATAACATTTAAAATCACATTTAATTCAAGTTTACCATGTTGTTCATACAGATGTGTAGGTTTTTACAATTTTGTCATATTATGATCACAGAGAAACCTGAAAATGACTATATAAACTCTTAAAAAGAAAAGACTTGCAAAAAGTATTGTCACCTGTCATTAATTTCAAATATCTATATCTGCAACAAAATATGTCTGCATGTATGTCCGTATATGAGTGTGTCTCTCTCTCTGTGTGTGTGTGTTTGTGTGTGTGCGTGTGTGTGTGTGCGTGTGTGTGTGTGTGTGTGTGTGTGTGTCTGTAGACCTACACTTTCGCAGTCCTGCTGTCATCATGATCTTTCCTCCATGATCCACACTATAAACAAACAAACACACATTAATGTAGATCTGCATCATTCACACACACATTCAGTATGCCAGTATTACTGTTTGACATACTTGAGTATCTTCAGTTTGTGTTTGAGCAGCTGGATTCCTGATTGCCCTGGGTGATTGTAGCTCAGATCCAGCTCTCTCAGGTGTGAGGGGTTTGAACTCAGAGCTGAAGACAAATAACCACAGCCTTCCTCTGACACCATACACCCAGACAACCTACAGACACACAAAGTCAGATCATCTACAGACACACAGTCAGATCATCTACAGACACACAGTCAGATCATCTACAGACACACAAAGTCAGATCATCTACAGACACACACAGTCAGATTATCAACAGACACACACACAAACACACACACAGTCAGATCATATACAGACACACAAAGTCAGATCATCTACAGACACACACAGTCAGATTATCTACAGACACACAGTCAGATCATCTACAGTCACACAGTCAGAACATCTACAGACACACACAGTCAGATCATCTACAGACAGACACAGACAGATCATCTACAGACACACAGAGACAGGTCATCTACAAACACAGTCAGAATATCTACAGACAGACACAGTCAGAATATCTACAGACAGACACAGTCAGATCATCTACAGTCACACAGTCAGAACATCTACAGACACACACAGTCAGATCATCTACAGACAGACACAGACAGATCATCCACAGACACACAGACAGGTCATCTACAAACACAGTCAGATCATCTACACACACACAGTCAGATCATCTACAGACACACACAGTCAGAATATCTACAGACAGACACAGTCAGATCATCTACAGTCACACAGTCAGATCATCTACAGACAGACACAGTCAGATCATCTACAGACAGACACAGACAGATCATCTACAGACACAGTCAGATCATCTACAGACACACACAGTCAGATCATCTACAGACACACACAGTCAGATCATCTACAGACACACGGTCAGATAATCTACAGACACACATAAGCATTGTGACCAGTTGGCTGTAAATGATCTCTTATATGTTCTTAATACCTCAGAATCTGCAGATGACAGTTTGTACTCTTCAGTCCATCAGAAATAAATGTTACACCAGAGTCCTGCAGGTCATTGTTACTCAGATCCAGATCTCTCAGGACACAGTTTGAGGATTGTAGAGCTGATGACAAACTCTCACAACACTGAGCAGTGAGATTACAGCCAGCAAGACTGAAAGAGATCAGAACACACACATCAACAGGCATATCATCAACAAACACACAGTCAGATCATCTACAGACACACAGTCAGATCATCTATATACACACAGTCAGATCATCTACAGACACAGTCAGATCATCTACAGACACAGCCAGATCATCTACAGACACACACACTGTCAGATCATCTACAGGCACAGCCAGATCATCTACAGACACACACACAGTCAGATCATCTACAGACACACAGTCAGATCATCTACAGACACACAGTCAGATCATCTACAGACACACATTGCTTCTGTCTGTTACTGTCTGTCGTGCTGCTGAGAGGTTTGTGATTGTAGCTCCGTGTAGCTTCGCTTTTCTGTTGAATCTCTATCTTACTTTCACTCTCTGTTGTTTAAGTGGTAAAATATAACTTAAATATAAATGAATTCCCACCATATTTCTGATATTATCTATCAAACTAACCTGACTAATTTGATCGTTCGCTTTTAATCTAAAACCGCGCGTGCAGCGCGTTAGCATTTGTTAGCCGGTTAGCTTGTCATTAGTGTTTCTACTTTCTAACCTATTTTTCCTCGCTCCGTTTCATTTCTCTCTTGCTCCATTTTTCCCGAGTTCATCAAACAAGAGTGGTAAATGGTAAGTTAAGTCGGTATCATTCATCAATCACGTTGAGTAATGGCTTCTTCTCCTGCTATTGTTATTTACACAGTTTGCCACATGTATAGTTTATCTCCCTCTGTCGGCGTCGAGGGATTCACATGTGATAAATGCAGGGAAATAGTTAGGCTGACAGAGAAGGTTTTAGAACTAGAGACACGCATCCGAACTTTAGTTGAGGACAGTAAGAATGTGAGGGCTGTAGATACTGCTTTGGATGCGACTAGCTCAGGGACTCCTGTACATTGTTCGGTTCCGGCATTAGCGCCCGTGCAGCATGGCAACTGGGTGACTGTGGTCACGGTTCAAAACACCGCTCTTCCGTTCCGATCAAAACATCAAACAGGTTCTCCCCACTCAGTGACGCACCCACTGAGAAACCTGATGAAAGTGCTCTAATTATTGGCGATTCTATTGTACGGAACGTGAAAATAGAGACACCAGCCACCATAGTCCATTGTTTACCAGGAGCCAGAGCACCTGACATCTTGGCAAATTTAAAAGTGCTGGCTAATGCTGAATGTAAATTCAGTAAGATTGCTATCCACGTCGGCGCTAATAATGTTCGACTTCGCCAGTCAGAGATCACTAAAAATAATGTTAAAGAGGTGTGTGAACTTTCAAGTACGATGTCAGACACTGTAATATGCTCTGGTCCACTCCCTGCTTACCGGGGTGATGAGATTCATAGCAGACAGTCATCACTCAATGACTGGATGTCTAAGTGGTGCCCACAGAATAACATAGGTTTTATAGACAATTGGATTGTCTATTAGTTTTTGGGGCAGACCTGACCTGTTGAAAAGAGATGGTGTTCATCCCTCCTGGGGTGGTGCCGCTCTTCTCTCTAGAAATATGGCACATAGTCTTAGAGTTCGTACTTGACTAACTGGGGCCCAGGTCAGGAAGCAGACAGACTGGCTAAACCGACCGTCTGCTAGCCGCCTCACGTCACAGAAGTTAGTTTATTCTCAGCACATAGAGACTCCTTCACCTAGATATCACACTATAGAGACTGTGTCTGTTCCCCGAACTAGAAAATACAAAAAACATCCAAACCAATTTATGAGTAACAATTTAATTGATGTTCAACAAATGAAAAATGTATATAACACAGAGAAACAAATGATAAAGCTTGGCTTATTGAATATCAGGTCCCTTTCTACGAAAGCGCTTTTTGTAAATGATATGATCACTGATCATAAACTAGATGTGCTCTGTTTGACAGAAACCTGGCTAAAACCAAATGAATACATTATTTTAAACAAGTCTACCCCCCAAGATTACTGTTATAAAAATGAGCCGCATCCAAAAGGCAAAGGGGGAGGTGTTGCTACAATTTATAGCAATATTTTCAGTATTTCACAGAAGACAGGCTTTAAGTAAAACTCCTTTGAAGTAATGGTGCTTTATATAACATTATCTAGAGAAAAAAGTATTACTGATAAATCCCCCGTGATGTTTGTACTGGCTACTCCATACAGGCCACCAGGGCACCATACAGACTTCATTAAAGAATTTGGTGATTTTCTATCAGAGTTAGTGCTGGCTGCAGATAAAGTCTTAATTGTGGGTGATTTTAATATCCATGTTGACAATGAAAAAGATGCATTAGGATCAGCATTCATAGACATTCTGAACTCTATCGGGGTTAGACAACACGTGTCAGGACCTACTCATTGTCGAAATCATACTCTAGATTTAACCCCCTGGGGTCGAAGCCCGCACCGGTCTCGTATTTTCTTTATGACCGCGAAAAGAACTAAAAATACTCTGTCAGTTTTGATCGTACAGATAAGAATAAGGTATCATTTGAAACTGCAAAGGGTCTACTTTTATTTCTGTATAGTCATAATAACAACGAAACAATGTGCTTTTCTGAAATTAATAAAATAAACAGGGTGCGTTCTCTGCCGGCTCTGTCTCTGTCACCTCTCTTCACAGACACGTAAATAAAACAACCTGAATCTCTGCGAATACTCGCCTCAAATACATGAGAAATATATGTATAGAAAGCTTGAAATGTCTACTTTTACTTTCAAATTGAAAACAAATAATCTCTTTTTATGTAATCCGAATGAAAGTAAGGAGTGGTACGGATTTTCCAGTATCAACTCATTATAGCTAATGTGATCCCGCCTCAAACTGAGCATGCTGTTCATATGGAAATGAGCTGAGGTGAGCCAGGTAATCATGTACACACCCCCGAGAAATGGCATAAAATGACAAGCTTCATCATAGAATTTACTTACTTTTTCTGCGCGTTTGGATGATGGCACACTACACGGGTGAAGAAGCACTTCGGATGGTTCTGGACAGCGATGAAGAGTTTACTTTCTCCTCAGAGGAAGAACGCGACTCAGATGACGAAAGTTTGCATTTTGAAGAACGTCTGGACCCAGCGGAGGATATAATTCCTGACGAGTAAGCCTTTTATTCTTACCTTCATGAGTTAAAATGTTGCTCAGCTATTTATAAAATGCTACATATTTTTAGTTGGATATTTCCAGACTAAAATCAGCCGGTATTCAGAGTAAAATTGGTTGAAATATGAAATATGTCTTACAGGCTACTTTTAGTTTTAAATGTTGTAATAAGCGGGAAAGCCTATAAACTATGCTATATAAACATAAATATGATATTATACTATGATATCCCTTACGAAAATTAACCATAGTTTTACCATAGTAAAAGTGTGGTAGGCTACATGTTTTGGCAGATTGAATAGACTAACGTTACCATTTCTATGGTGTTAATTTAGTAAAACCATGGTTATTTTTCATAAGGGATATAACCAGCTAAGCTTGTTTTCGCGAATATCTGCTCTGGTGTAAATGTTTTGAATGTTTTGCATTTGAATCATTGCGTTCGAGATCGACTCATGTGTAAATGTATCAAGTAAGCTGTAAATGCTACCGATAAGTGACCCATCGACAGACATACACGTGCCCATACTTATCAGTGATGCAATTTGAGTATGAACACTTGAGTAGTTGCTAACAACTGCTCCAACTTTCAAATGTTAGTGTAATTTTGTTAAGAAACGTTGGGATAACACAATAAAATCTTCCTGTATGGTTTTATAGAAATTGTACTTTTATGCATACGATAATATTATTTGTGGTTGATAGTGTTAGAATATAGTTTCTTTGTTATTGGCATTCTATTTTCTCATCAAGTATGCATATACTAAGGTATGTTGAATAATAAATGCTAACAATTGTTTACAACATTGTTTTAGGACTGTGACTGCACTCTTGCCTTCACCTACATCTCACACAGGAAGGGGACACAGGTCTCGTTCAGTTTTCATCTCCATTCAGAATCTTACAGAGTAAGTGTGCATTCACTATTTTACAGATGATACTTTAATTTTATATATTTACTATATGGAAAAATGTGTGCTATATGGTAATTGTGTTATTTTTTCTAGAAATTAGCACTAGTATCAGTGACCATCACAATAATGTTAATAATGTAGTTTATTTGTGTAAACAGCATGCTTACTTTTTTATTTCAGATGTGAGAATAACGGTGCAAAAGAACCTGTTGCAAAGAAAGCCAAAGCAAATAAGCAGCCCACTCAGTCATGGAAAACAGAGACTGATGTTGACATGGCTCCACAGACTCTGATATTCCTGCCCACACGGGAACCTAGACCACAGCTAAGACCGTGTGATGCACACACTCCCATGAGTCTCTTCAAAAAAAAAAAATCTGAAACTGCTGTGTCAACTCTGTGTTGAAACACCAATGCTCAGGCTGCCAGGGCACATGCAAAGGGCCGTAAATATAAATGGACAGACGTCAACATCAGTGAGCTGTACTGCTACTTTGGGCTACTCTTCTACATGGCCATGGTGAAGATGAGGTCCATCAGAGACTACTGGCGGCAAAATATTATTTTCTCTGTTCCTTTTCCTGCCACAATCATGCCAAGGGACAGATACCGCACCATTTCATGGAATCTGCACATGAGTCACCCAGATGCAGACAAGGACAATGACAGAAAGAGGGGCACAGCTGAACACGACTGTCTTTTCAGGGTAAGACCCCTCATGGACACTATCCGGCATGCATGTAAAGCCATCTATCATCCAAGGAAAAATTTGGCAGTGGATGAAAGAATGGTGGCATGCAAAGCAAACACAGGAATGACTCAGTACATGAAAGCCAAGCCAACCAAGTGGGGCTTCAAGTTGTTTGTTCTTGCGTACTCATCAAAACGGATACACTGTAGATTTTGCTGTGTACACAGGAAAGAACAACTTTCCCACAGGCCATGGATTGTCATATGATGCTGTGGCATCTCTTTTGGACCATACAGTTTTGGGCTCTGGGTACCATGTATACATGGATAATTTTTATACTAGTCCAAAGCTCTTAACAGATCTGTTTGCTTTGAAGTTTGGTGCATGTGGGAATTACAGAGAAAACAGAATCTTACATTCTTCCTGTTTACACTTTCTTGCACAGTTTTGCCCTGAATGTGTCTTCTGTACCACTATACGTTTCATGTGTAAATTCCACTGTATTATATAAGATCATCCCCTCAATCCTGGACATTTTCTCAGCACTATGTGAGCAAGTAGGTCATACATGGGGAGTAAGAGTGGGCTTTTACAAACTTGACACTCTTTTTTTTTTTTTTATCTTGCACTGTTCCTGTTTGCACTGTTTTTCCCTGAATGTCTGTTTTTGCCCTGAATGTATCTTCTGTACTACTACATGTTTCATGTGTAAACTCAAGTACAATGTCTTAAGTTATATGTAAAGTATATTTACAAGTAAGATAACTTTTTTCAGTAGGTTTGCTATGTGTAGGTTTATATAGGTTACACAGTTATATACAGTGTACTCAATGACTGGAAGCAGGTAAGTTTATTTTCTTCAAAGCACATAACCATCAAATCACTTTGGAAATTCCAGGTATGTTATGTTTATTTATATATTTCAACACGAACACACACACACACACACACACACACACACACATATATATATATATATATATACAGTATATATATATATATATATATATATATATATATATATATATATATATATATATATTAGGGTTGTCAATCGATGAAAAAAAATTATTGTGATTAATCGCATGATTGTCACGAGTTAACGCACGATTAATCGTAATTAATCGCCAAGATGGCGCTGCTATATTCGGTCGCCGTCCAGGTCGCTCCGCTAAAACTGTGCTTTTATTTACTTTTTTACTTACTTTTGATTTCTCTTTTTACACACATAACGTCTGCACTGATCACCTACGACAAAAGTACACTCCTGGACATTGGAAACCGCTTCACTAACCTGGTTCAGGACACTTTATCACCGAATCCGAATCCATCGTGGCCTCTTGAGATTCTTCGGAATGCGGAGAACAAAGACCACAGGAGACGGAACAAGACACACAGAGGAAATAGCACTGGTATTCGCAACAGATTGAGGAAAAGGGCTCACAGTCCTCCTTTACCGAGCATTCTGCTCGCTAATGTCCAATCCTTGGAGAATAAGATGGACGATCTTAGAGCCAGGATAAGTTTCCAATGGGACATAAGGGACTGTAACATCATCTGTTTGACTGAAACATGGCTCACGCCCTCGGTTCCGGACACTGCTGTAACGCCGTCTGACAACTTTTCTGTTTTACGGATGGACAGAACAGCAGAGGCTGGTAAATCCAAAGGTGGAGGAGTGTGTTTCATGACTAACAAGAAATGGTGTGACCCCAGGAATATCTCCTCTCTGTCGTGATCCTGCTCGCCTCATCTGGAACATCTATCCATTATTTGCCGCCCATTCTATCTACCCCGTGAGTTCTCCGCGGTCATCGTTACTGCTGCTTACATTACACCTCAGGCAGACACCGGCTTGGCTTTGTCTAAACTTCACGATGTGCTAAGTGGCTACATTGACAAACATCCTGACGCTGCTTTTATCATAGCGGGGGATTTTAACAAAGCCAACCTCAGGCAGGTCATGCCGAACTTTCACCAGCATGTATCCTGTCCAACTAGAGGACCGAATACACTGGATCATTGCTACTCTCAGTTTAAGAATGCCTACCAAGCCCGCTCACTACCGGCTTTTGGCAAATCGGACCACGCCGCCATTTTCCTCACACCGGAATATAAACAAAGGCTCGCACAGGAACCCCCGATGAAGAGGGAAGTGACGCGTTGGTCCTCCCACTCGGAAGCTATGCTGCAGGCGGCTCTTGATGACATCGACTGGGACATGTTCAGGGCGAGCTCATCTGACGTCAGCGAGTTCACGGATGTAGCAGTGAGCTTTGTAAACACACTTACCGAACAAGCTACAGAAACGATAACTGTAAGGACCTTCCCTAATCAGAAACCATGGGTGGACAGAACAATCCGTGATGCGGTTAACAAACGCACTGCCGCATACAACGAGGCTCTTTTGTCTGGGAATATGAGCGTGTATAAAGCATCGTGTTATGCTCTCAGACGAGCTGTAAGTGCCGCCAAACATCGATACAAAGAGATAATTGAGTCTCATTTTCAGCTCAATGACTCTCGACACATGTGGCAGGGACTAAGGACCATCTGTGCCTTTGGAAACAAATCCTCCATGGAGATGAGAGCAGATCCGTCGCTGGCCGACGAGTTAAACATTCTATGGCCGCTTTGAATGCAATGGCGGCAGCGCGGCTCTGCCAAGCAGCACTGAGGTCATGCGCTGACCAGCTTGCTGGTTTGTTCACTTCTATCTTCAACGAGTCCCTTGCTACCTCTGTAGTACCCACTTCCTTTAAAAAATCCATCATCATCCCTGTGCCTAAGAACAATAAACCCTCTTGCCTGAATGACTATCGACCAGTGGCCCTCACATCAATAGTCATGAAGGTTTTTGAGAGACTTGTTAAGAGCCACATGAGCTCATCCATCCCTGTTACTTTGGACCCTCTTCAGTTTGCCTATCGTCCCAATAGATCAACTGATGATGCCATCTCTCACATTCTCCACTCCTCCCTCTCACACATTGACAGCAGCAATGGGAACTATGCAAGGCTGCTATTCATAGACTATAGATCAGCTTTCAACACCATAGTCCCCATCAAGCTGACTTCTAAACTCACAGGCCTCGGCCTAAACACTTCACTCTGCGACTGGATTCAAGATTTCCTCACCGGCAGACCTCAAGTGGTGAAGGTAGGCCAGTACACCTCAAACTCCATCACCCTGAACGTAGGAGCCCCGCAGGGTTGTGTCCTGAGTCCCCTGCTCTACTCTCTCTACACACATGACTGAGTGTCCTCTCACAGATCCACATATATTATCAAATTTGCTGATGATACTGTGGTTCTGGGCCTCATTTCCAACAATGATGAGACCGCATACTTGGATGAGGTGGAGAGACTTCATGGTGCCAGGACAACTGTCTCTCCCTGAATGTGAGCAAAACTAAAGAGCTGATTGTGGACTTCAGAAAGAGACACCTGCTGCCCTACACTCCTCTTATGATCAGTGGGACCCCTGTGGAGAGCGTAAGCAGCTTCAAGTACCTCGGTGTAAACATCTCCGAGGACCTGACTTGGACTACACACATTCAAACACAGATTAAGAAAGCCAGGCAAAGGCTGTACCATCTGCGACAGCTGAGGAAATTCAGGGTCTCTCCAACAATCCTGAAAACTTTCTATTCAGGGACCATAGAAAGTGTATTGACTCAGTGCATCTCAGTGTGGTATGGAAACAGCTCCAGCCAAGACTGCAAGGCCTTGCAGAGAGTAGTGCGCTTAGCTGAGCGCATCTGGGTCTGCTCTCCCCTCTCTGCAGGACATCTACCTCAAACGCTGCAGAAGCAGAGCTGTCAAAATCACCAAAGACTCAAATCACCCTGGAAACTGTCTATTCACTCTGCTGCCATCTTGTAAGCGCTTCCGCAGCCTGATGGCAAAAACTGAGAGACTTAGGAGGAGTTTCTTCCCCCAGGCCATCAGACTGCTTAACTCAGCTCAGCCTCTTAACATCATCTGACTTAATTCATAATCACTAACAATCAGTTAGATATTCACACTCATTATTCTCTACCTCATACTGACAGTGTTCATTTGCACACAACACTTTCGGGGTCTTGATATCTTATTATCTTATTTTTTATATTTATTTTTTTGTGATTGCTGCTTCATGTCAACCATGTTCAACCTGTTTCACATTCCTCTCTCGTACAGTCATGCTTATCTTAATATTTAATTCTACAGCATACTGTCATGCACATTCTTTTATACTTTATATTTTATATTTTGTTCTTTATATCTTATTTTTTATTCATTTTATTTTATGCATACTTCCCTTGTGTTGTATTCTACAATATTTGCACTGTCCATGGAGCGGACCTGACTCACATTTCACTGCTGGTTATATACTCTCTATATAATCATGTATGTGACAAATAAAAATCTTGAATCTTGATCTTAGTGCTGCGTTCGACACTATCGATCTCAACATTCTTTTGAATAGACTAGAAAACTTTGTTGGCATTAGTGGAAGTACATTAGCATGGTTCAAATCGTACTTATCTGACCGCCATCAATTCGTAGCAGTGAATGAAGAGGTATCATATCGATCACAAGTGCAGTATGGAGTACCTCAAGGCTCAGTACTAGTGCCGTTAGGTTACGGGGTTAGCTTTCACTGTTATGCTGATGATACTCAGCTCTATATTTCTTCGCGGCCCGGTGAAACACACAAAATTGAGAAACTTATGGAATGCATAGTCGATATAAAAAAACTAGATGACGAGTAATTTCTTACTGCTAAATTCTGAAAAAAACAGAGGTGTTAATTATCGGACCTAAAACCCCCAAAAGTAATAACCTAGAACACTGTCTAACACTTGATGGCTGCTCTGTAAATTCTTCGTCATCAGCCAGGAACCGAGGTGTGCTATTTGATAACAATCTCTGTCCACACAGTCAGATCATCTACAGACACACACATTCAGATCATCTATAGACACACACAGTCAGATCATCTACAGACACAAACAGTCAGATCATCTACAGACACACACAGTCAGATCATCTACAGATACACACAGTCAGATCATCTACAGACACACACAGGCAGATCATCTATAGACACACACAGACAGATCATCTATAGAAATAAACAGTCAGATCATCTACAGACACACAAAGTCAGATCATCTACAGACACACACAATCAGCTCATCTACAGACACACACAGTCAGATCATCTACAGACACACATTGTGACCAGTTGACTGTAAATTATCTCTTATATGTTCTTAAATACCTCAGTATCTGCAGCTGACAGTTTGGACTCTTCAGTCCATCAGAAACAAACTTTACACCAGAGGCCTGCAGGTCATTGTTACTCAGATCCAGCTCTCTCAGGACACAGTTTGAGGATTGTAGAGCTAATGACAAACTCTCACAACACTGAGCAGTGAGATTACACCCAGCAAGACTGAAAGAGAACAACACACACATCAACAGTCAGATCATCTACAGACACACACAGTCAGATCATCTACAGACACACACAGACAGATCATCTACAAATACACACACAGACAGATCATCTACAGACCTACAGTCAAATCATCTACAGACACACACACGCAGTCAGATCATCTACAGACACACAGTCAGATCATCTACAGACACACACACACACACACACACACACACACACACACACACACACACACACACACACACACACACACACACACACACAGACAGATCCTCTACAGACACAGTCAGATCATCTACAGACACACACGCACAGACAGATCATCTACAGACACAGTCAGATCATCTACAGACACACAAAGTCAGATCATCCACAGACACACACAGTCAGATCATCTAAAGACACACATTCAGATCATCTACAGACACACACAGTCAGATCATCTACAGACACACATAAACATTGTGACCAGTTGACTGTAAATTATCTCTTATATGTTCTTAAATACCTCAGGATCTGCAGCTGACAGTTTGAACTCTTCAGTCCATCAGAAATAAACTTTAAACCAGAGTCCTGCAGGTGATTGTTACTCAGATCCAGCTCTCTCAGGACACAGTTTGAGGATTGTAGAGCTGAAGACACAATTTCACAATGCTGATCTGAGAGATCACGGCCAGAAAATCTGGAAGAGATTAAATAAAATTTAAGATAACAAATAACAAAACAATAAAGACATGTACAGAGGGTTGCCAGTTTTCTGTCCTCAGGGAACAGAGGATGACATGATTTGAACATTGAATCGCAATAATATGAGCTCCTGAGAGTCAGATAATCTGATCATTTTATAATTTAGTTTGATTCATAATCTGAGATCAGATGAGCTCCTGACTGCTAATGAATATTTAAAATTTTGCATAATGTAGCAAAGTATTCTGAGGCTATAAAAATGATCAGTTTTAAGAGATTCTCCAGACAGCTGTGCAGTTTTACAATTTTTTTTTTTTTTTTTTTTTACTGGATTAAATCCTTAATGCTAAATTAATTTTATCAATATTTTTAGGTTCCCATTGTTTAGTGCTTCAGTTGCATTAGTTTGAGTCAATAGTGTTCACAGGCACAGTAACTTGGTGTGCTTTATTTTGCTTTATTAACTTTGTTCAACGTCACAGCCATTCAAGATCAAATGAGACATGTTACATAAAATGCTTGATATGTAGTTTAAGCTTCACAGTAAGAGACAGATGAATTCACTAAGTCATGTATGTGGAAATCAAATCCTTTAAAAAATTAGGTTAATGAAATAAAAGAGCCCTTAATGAGTGCAGGTTGGGAATAAAACAGTTGAATTTAATTCTCTGTCAACTGTGACTCCAGTGGTTTAAACTCAATTTTATGAAGTGACGCAAGTGCTTTTTGTGAAAAAACAAAAACAATTTACTTTATTTATGAAAATACAAATGTTCGAAATCTACATTTAATAATTCTGCTAATAATACGGCATGTATTTTAACATGTCTCAAACATACTTTGTTATTCGCAGTGGTGGATTAAGTACCCGAAAGCCACACTTAAGTAAAACTACAGATATCTTACCAGAAAATGACTTTGGTATGAGTTGAAGTCACCGTCTTAAATATTAACTTAAGTAAAAGTTTTAAAGTATGTGATATTTATTGTACTTAAATATGACAAGTATTTTTTTAAATATTAAACATACTTAAGTATTGAAAGAAAAAGTACAGGTAAATGCAAAATGGAAAAGGAGGAAATACATATATAAAAAAATTCGGTAACACTTTATTTTAGGGTTTCTTAACTAGTTGCTTTTTTAGCATGCATATTACTAGAATATTAGCCATTTATTAGTAGTAATTAAGCACATATTAATGCCTTATTCTACATGACCTTATTCTACATCCCTAATCCTACCCAATACCTAAACTTAACAACTACCTTACTAACTATTAATAAGAAGCAAATTAGGAATTTATTGAGGGAAAGTTGTAGTTAATAGTTAATAAGTGTTCCCTATTCTAAAGTGTTACCAAAAATTCATTATTTAATAAAAAAAATGAATAAATAAAACATGGCCAGAATTTTGCTAAAACAATGGAACTAAAAAGAAGGAAAGGATTAATAAAATGTCATCATGTATAAATTCATTAGTTCTCTCATTATAATCAACACGTGATGTAAATAAAATATTGATTGTGCTGTGTAGAGCTTCACTGATTATTACAGAAGTTTGTGAGATCGTGATGAACTGAAGTGAGTTACAGCTTTTTAGTGATTAAAGAGGGAGCTCTTTGTCCGCTTTCTAAGCTCGATATAATCCATTCAGAATTTGTATAAAACTCTTGTTTTTCATGCTGCTAAGAGGACCAACGGCTACATACTGTCACGAGTCTTCCGTCCACTCGCCATCAGAGGTCGCCCTTCCTTCATATTGACTCTTACACCACACAGACAGTCTTGTCACTCCGGACTACAGTTCCCATCATCCATTGCACTGATTGCACATACACAGCTGAATGCACTGATTACACATATACTGCTGAATCCCATCACACGCTCACCTGAGAGCCATTGCACACACTACATAACACTCACTCAGATCCTGTTGAGATCGCCGAGTATTGTCTAGCGTTTAGCACTTTCCTAGAGTTAGCTACTTACCAAGCCTTTCCACGTTTGTTTTGTGTTTAGTCTCCTGTATTGTTCTGCATGTATCACTCTCCTAGTGATAGCTGCCTTAAGGAGCCTTGTTCTAGTTTAGTCTAGTCTTTTCGTATTGCCTTGTTTCTTGTTTCCTGCCTGTGTACCTTGGATTAACCCTTGTCTCAGATCCTGTTCAGATCGCCGAGTATTGTCTAGCGTTTAGCACTTTCCTAGTGTTAGCTACTTACCAAGCCTTTCCACGTTTGTTTTGTGTTTAGTCTCCTGTATTGTTCTGCATGTATCACTCTCCTAGTGATAGCTGCCTTAAGGAGCCTTGTTCTAGTTTAGTCTAGTCTTTTCGTATTGCCTTGTTTCTTGTTTCCTGCCTGTGTACCTTGGATTAACCCTTGTCTCGCCCTATTGGATACTGTACGCCGATCGAAGACCTACGCCTGCTTACTGGACTGCTCTTGTGACTTACCCTCTATATACCTGTTTGCCGGTGTTTGACCCTGCCTGTGTTTTGACCATGTCTATGAATAAAGCCCTGCAGATGGATCCTCACGTCTCAAATTCCGATCAGACCGTTACACATACACACTCCAGAGTTTCAGAATTTACATCTGCAGGATTCACTCTTAATATTGCAATGATTAACACAGTGATAAACATAGCAATGTATGGACAAAAATCTAATCTGTGGAAATAGATGTGTGTTAAGACTAGAGCAGCTCAGTAATTTCAGAAGCAGCTCAGTGATTTAATTCTGGAAGCGGCTCTGATCTGCAGTTAGAAACACTCATCAGCATCAAACACTCTCCGTAAGACAGAGCAGCGATTCACAGCTTTGTATTTCCAGCTCCACAATGAAGCTTATGACGACTGAAAGCCGATTAGTCACCAGAAGAGAAGGATGGCAGCGTAAGTGTTGTAATACTTTTTCGCAGTTCTGTTGTTTAAATTATTTACTTGCTGCTAGGAAGGAATACTTTGTTTCCTACCTATTTCTATTGTGCATTTTCGTTGAGGTTTATATGTTTGATTGCACTTACTGGTAATTAGAATAATTTGCGCCTCAGCTAAGAACGAGCCTGTGTGATTGTGCTTAGTGTGTTTAGTTTCGTATCCAGCAATAAGCAGTCAATAAGCAGTCACTCTAGTCTCCTAGACCGTATTTATCTGATGTCAGAGCGCTGACGCGGAAGCGTCTGTGGAAGCGTTCAGCCGTCGTGCTCAGTCTCCTCGTGTGAAGACCAACGAGTGTAAAGACAGACAACTTTTCCTGCGCGACTTTAACCGAGCAACGACACCGAGCACACACTTAAGTATCATTTATATCTTCCCTCACACACTCTCCTTCCCTATCCTCTATCCCTCCACCTCTATCATGTGTTTCCAAACCATTCCGGTTCTCTCTCAACCACGCTCTAAAAACACACGCAGATGGCAACGTAATCCTGCTAACCTGCGCCCTATCGCTACATCTTCTACTACACCTCTTTCTTTCTCTGTGGGTCTTTGGAATTGTCAGTCAGCTATCAACAAAGCTGACTTCATTTCTGCTTTTTCCTTACAATCCACAGTCAGCATCTTGGGCTTGACTGAGACCTGGATTCGTCCAGAAGACTCAGCTACCCCGGCTGCTCTCTCTCACAATTTCTCTATCTCTCACACCCCAAGGCAAGTTGGCAGGGGTGGGGGCACTGGTCTGCTCATTTCAGACAATTGGAAATACTCAACCCACTCTCCCCTAGGCAATCACAACTCATTTGAATCTCATGCGATTACTGTAACAGCTCCTATAAAACTCCAGATAGTAGTAATCTACCGTCCCCCTGGCCAAATTCTAGCTACCTTCCTAGAGGAGCTGGACGGCCTGCTGTCCTCTTTCATGGAGGATGGCACTCCACTCTTAGTCTTTGGAGATTTCAACATTCACCTAGACAGGCCTTATGCTACAGACTTCCATTCACTCCTGGCTTCATTTGATCTCAAACGCCTTACCACTACTAGCACGCACAAATCAGGCAACTTGATTTAATTTACACACGCAACTTTACTACATATAACATTCTGGTACAACCACTACATATCTCTGACCATTTCTTCATTACATTTACCTTACATTTTGCTACCCGGGTGCCACCATCTCCCTTACCGGTTACTTTCAGATGTAACCTACGCTCCCTTTCCCCCTCCCTTCTTTCCTCTGTAGTATCCTCCTCTCTTCCCTCACCTACCCATTTCTCATCTCTGGATGTGAATGCAGCTACTGACACTTTATGCTCTACCTTAACCTCTTGTCTAGACGACATTTGTCCTCTCTCCTCCAGGCCAGCAGGGGCTGCCCCTTCTAACCCCTGGTTATCCGATGTTCTTCGTGAGCATCGGACCAAACTCAGAGCGGCAGAGAGAAAATGGCGCAAATCAAACGATCCGTCGGACCTGACTAGGTATCAGTCTTTGCTTTCATCTTTCTCTACTGAAGTCCACACTGCCAAATCCTCACATTTCCACAACAAGATCAACAGCGCTCCAGACATGCGTAATCTCTTCAGAACATTTAATTCTCTCCTCTGTCCCCCTCCACCGCCGCCCACCACTTCTATAACAGCTGACGACTTTGCCACTTTTTTCACAGGCAAAACTAGAACAATCAGTAACCAGTTCTCACCTCCACACACACAGGACCTCCAACCAACCACATCCACTGCTCAAACTCCCATCTTCTCCTTCTGTCCCCTCACCGAGGCGGAAGTATCCAAACTTCTCCTCTCCAGCCATTCTACAACATGTCCTCTTGACCCAATCCCCTCTCACCTTCTCCAAGCAATCTCTCCCACACTCTTACCGGCACTCACACACATTATCAACACATCTCTCCGCACTGGCATCTTCCCCACAGCGTTCAAGCAGGCTCGGGTAACCCCACTGCTCAAAAAACCTACATTAAACACTACTCTTTTAGAAAACTACAGACCTGTCTCTCTCCTTCCATTCGTAGCGAAAACACTCGAACGAGTTGTCTTCAACCAGCTCTCACTGTTTCTTTCACAGTACAACAAACTGGATGCTAAACAGTCAGGTTTCAGGAGTGGCCATTCAACAGAGACTGCGCTACTCTCAGTCACTGAAGCCCTGCGAATTGCAAAGGCCAATTCCAAATCATCAGTCCTCATTCTGCTGGATCTTTCTGCTGCTTTTGACACTGTCAATCATCAGATCCTCCTGTCCACCCTCTCATCGCTGGGCATCACTGGGATTCCACTTCGCTGGTTTGAATCCTATCTCACCGGTAGGTCTTTCAGGGTGGCCTGGGGAGGGGAGGAATCTAAAGCACATCAACTGGTCACTGGGGTTCCTCAGGGATCGGTTCTTGGACCCCTCCTCTTCTCCACATACACTACATCACTGGGACCCATCATACAGGCACATGGCTTCTCCTACCATTGCTACGCCGATGACACACAGCTCTATCTCTCTTTTCAACCAGATGATCCAACGGTAGCTGCACGGATCTCAGTCTGCCTGGCGGACATCTCAGCATGGATGAAAGAGCATCACCTACAGCTCAACCTGGCAAAGACTGAGCTTCTTGTCGTCCCTGCCACTCCGACTCTACAGCATGACTTCTCGATTCAGTTAGGCACATCAATAATTACCCCATCAACTTCGGTCAGAAATCTTGGTGTAATCTTTGATGACCAGCTGACCTTCAAAGAGCACATCGCAAAGACTGCTCGATCTTGCAGGTTTGCGCTACACAACATCAGAAAAATCAGGCCCTTTCTGACAGAGCATGCTGCACAACTTCCTGTCCAGGCCCTTGTCGTTTCTTGGCTGTACTACTGCAATGTTCTTCTAGCTGGACTTCCATCAAACACAATCAAACCTCTACAAATGATTCAGAATGCAGCAGCACGACTGGTCTTCAACGAGCCCAAAAGAACCCATGTTACACTTCTCTTCATCTCATCGCACTAGCTACCAGTGGCAGCTCGCATCAAGTTCAAGACACTGATGCTTGCATACAGAACGACCACAGGCTCAACACCCTCCTACTTCCACTCACTATTACGAATCTACATCCCCTCCAGAAGTCTGAGATCTGCTAGTGAGCGACGCCTTGTGGTACCATCACAGAGAGGCTCAAAATCACTCTCCAGAACATTCTCATTCACCATTCCTGGATGGTGGAATAATCTTCCCACCCCTATCCGGAATGCTGGATCCCTGTCAATCTTCAAGCAACAACTGAAAACTCATCTCTTTCGGCACTACTTGACTTCATCCTAAACTTGTTCTAAAAAAAAAAAAACTTTCCCTTTATCTCTCTCTCCTTCCCTTGTAACTGCTCATAGAGCAGTTACTGTGGTTTTTCTAGTTGTAGTACCTCTTCTAGGCTCAAGGGGGCTCTCTAGAGTACTGATCCTTTGGGATAAAAGTCAAGGAAAAGAGAGTAAGAGTATGTTTGGTTGGAGAGAAGCATGGCTTTCTTTCGTGCTAACATCATGTGTAGAGTCCGGGTTGGGAAACTATTGTTTTAAGCTCAACCAAGTAAGTGTTTTTTTCATTTTGTATGGTCAACATTGCATTTATCTTGTATTTGGTTTATGTTCGTCTTATTTGGGTTATTTAAATGTGACTGTGTTTGGGGCTAATGTTAGCTTGTATGTTTCCATATAGAAGGATTCTTTCTTGCCTTCTTCTACAACATTGATCATCTTATCCTATTTATCAGCGACATTCTCCATTGCTTATACTACTCTGTTTATCATTTGGATTTTGGTGACCTGGGCCAATAGCAGCGGTATCAACTGACTGATGGTTGTGGAGTGCCGTAAGGATAAAGTTATTGCAACACACCCTAATGTAGAGCCTAGGAATCTTGAAAAAGAAAGCTAACTGGAGCTCATTCTGGAAAGGAAAACTTCTGGGATGTTGGCTCATCTCCAATTTAACAACTCCTCATCATCATCTTCACTAAGGGACAAATAACTCTTAGGATAAAGCACTGCTTAATGGACAATGAACAGATAAGCTCTTTTCTTTAGTATTTCCATACTGATTCTGTAAGCAAAGGAAAATGTTCAGCTAGTGCTAGCTTGTACTTATTTGAACAATGACTGAGAATTGGTGTTACGAGCACATCCTCTGTCTGATTGCCTCTTCAAGATGAATCGCTTTATGTATTCCCCAATTGTAAGTCGCTTTGGATAAAAGCGTCTGCCAAATGACTAAATGTAAAATGTAAATGAACTGCCCCCCGATAACAAACCCTCCGACTGGAATCACACAAATGTACATTCAGTCACACTGTTGGAGAATGTGTTACTAATGTAAAATGGACATGCTCTATCTCCAGGTAGCTCGCCTCTTTCAAAAAGCGTCCATCTGGTTATCCTTTAGATGGCTCGTGTACGTCACTTCGTGGACGGTGCGCACCGGACCCCCAAAAATTTTCACGGGGGGTCCGACACGGTCCACCCATCCGACCCGGACCCCCGACGAGGACTAAGGTGGTTTTGGGGGTCCAACCCGACGGGGGTCCGAACGGAAGACTCCCAAAGCCAAAGGCCACTAAACGCAGTTCAGCCACGCTCCACAGCAGGGCGCCACCACGTCCCACTTCAGGCCTATCGCACAGGGGGTCTCCCCATTCAAATATGTTGAAAGTGGACGCTTTTCGGGCGGGACCCCCGTCCCGCTTACCTGCTATTCGTCCATTTCCCATACGTTTTGGCATGCGGACACCCGTCCCGCTTACCTGCTATTCGTCCATTTCCCATACGCTTTGGCATGCGGACCCCCGTCCCGCTTACCTGCTATTCGTCCATTTCCCATACGCTTTGGCATGCGGACCCCCTTCCCGCTTACCTGCTATTCGTCCATTTCCCATCCTGGTCAGCATGCTGACCACTGCTGACCACTACATGGCCACGCCCCCCGTCCCACGAACCTACTATTTGTCCGCTTACCTACTAAAGTGACAGAATGATCACTTGACCACTGCTGACCACTGTCCCGCCCTCGGGACCCGCCCCCCCATCCCACGAACCTACAATTTGTCCGCTTACCTACTAAAGTGTCAGAATGACCCCTTGACCACTGCTGACCACTACATGGCCACGCCCCCGTCCCACAAACCTACTATTTGTCCGCTTACCTACTAAAGTGACAAAATTACCCCTTGACCACTGCTGACCACTGCCCCGCCCTCGGGACCCCCCCCGTCCCACGAACCTACTATTTGTCCGCTTACCTACTAAAGTGTCAGAATGACCCCTTGACCACTGCTGACTACTACATGGCCACGCCCCCCGTCCCACGAACCTACAATTTGTCCGCTTACCTACTACAAAACTGCAAGTGGGATATGTGTCCATTTGCAACCTATTGAATGGGATCGCTATAATAGGTTAGTGGGATGATTGTCCACTAAAGTACAAAACAATTCCATTCAATAGATTGCAAGTGGGATATGAGTCCATTTGCAACCTATTGTATGGGAGCACTATAATAGGTTAGTGGGATGATTGTCCACCAAAGTACTAAACCGATCCCATTCAATAACTTGCAAGTGGACACATATCCCATTTGCAATTAATTCAATGGGATTGCTATAACAATGTAAATGAAGTATTGTCTACCAATCTAGATCCCATTTCCAACCTATTCATTGGGCCTCAAATAGGAGGATTATGGATGGATGAATTTTGGCATGAAACTTGGTGATGCTGACTCTGGAGGTCCTTATGGATGCTGATATACCAGTGTGACGAGTGGGGCGGGGCCGAGAGCCGTGGGAACGGAGCGAGGCCGGTGGAGTTAAGGGCAATGAGCGACACCTGCGCCACTCACCGGTCTCGAGTCCCATGGAGGAGCTCCGGAAGGATAAAAGGAGGAGCGACGACAGTGGAAGACGAGAGAGGACCAGGCCTGGATTTTAGTTTGTGTTTGTATTTGTATTGTGTGCGGCAGTCGTCCGTGACGGGCTGCCGCTTTACTTTTATGTTTATTTATTTGTATTAAAGTTGTTTGAATGTTCGCCGGTTCCCGCCTCCTTCTTCCCGATCTACGAACTTTGTTACAACCAGTTTTATCAAGATAGTTTAAGAGGAAACAGCCTAAACCACTGTGTCCAAAAAACACCTATTTGAATCCTATTATATAGGTTGGAAACGGGATGCGTCCCACTCCCAACCTATATGGTGGGATTCAGATAGGTGTTTTGTGGACACAAGGGTTTAAGACCTTTCATGATGAAATATTTTAATGAAACCTATTTATCAGCATTCAGCAGGCCTCCCTGAGTCTGTAGGACCAAGTTTGGTGCCAGAATTCCACTGTCCACCAACCTCCTATTTTGCATAATGGAATAGGTTGCAGGTGGGATGTCCAGATCTCAGCTCTGGAAAGGTCCAGAGAGCCAGGAATTGCACTCATGTCTTAGTCTAAGCCTCCTCTATCAGCAGAGCGAATTTCAAATCAAGTATAAGAAGAAACAGCCTAAAACCACTGTGTCCACAAAACACCTATTTGAGTCCCATTATAAAGGTTGGAAATGGGATGTGTCCCACTTCCAACCTGTTGTACGGGAACTGTATAGTAGGTTGGTGGACAATGTCTGCATAGATGATTAATCATGTTCTTTATTCTTGAATAAACCACCTCTACTGTTTAAGCAGATTCTACTGTACTCTATCTCATTTGCATGTCATAATAATGGATAATTTGCATTAAAAACCCTTGTCCATAAAACACCTATCTGAGGCACATTATATAGGTTGGAAGAGGGACATAATGGGCCTCAGATAGGTGTTTTATGGACACAAGGGTTTTAGGCCTTTTATGATGAAATATTTTCATAACACCTATTTATCAGCAATCAGCAGGCCCCCCTGAGTGAGCAGCACCAAGTTTGGTGCCAAAATACCACTGTCCACAAACCTCCTATTGTGTATAATGGAATAGGTTGCAGGTGGGACGTCCAGATCTCAGCTCTGGAAAGGTCCAGAGAGCCAGGACTTGCACTCCTGTCTTATTCCAAGTCTCCTCTATCAGCAGAGTGAATTTCTAGTCATTTGGAGAAACTTGAAATGTCTGCCCAAAAAAACTCCAAGGCTCGGAAAAAAAAGTTTCTTAAATTTCCCTGAAACTCTAGATTCTGAAAGGGGAGGCATAGATGTGCACATGAGTGCAGGTTTCAAGACTCTAGAGCTTTCCAGTGCTGAGATATGGAGATCTCACTTGCAAACTATACCATTATACAAAATAGGAGGTGGGTGGACAGTGGAATTTTGGGACAAAACTTGGTCCTACACACTCAGGGGGGCCTGCTGAGTGCTGATATGCCGGTTTCATCAAGATAGTTTAAGAGGAAACAGCCTAAACCACTGTGTCCAAAAAACACCTATTTGAATCCCATTATATAGGTTGGAAACGGGATGCGTCCCACTCCCAACCTATATAGTGGGATTCAGATAGGTGTTTTGTGGACACAAGGGTTTAAGACCTTTCATGATGAAATATTTTAATGAAACCTATTTATCTGCACAAGCAGGCTTCCCTGAGTCTGTAGGACCAAGTTTGGTGCCAGAATTCCACTGTCCACCAACCTCCTATTTTGCATAATGGAATAGGTTGCAGGTGGGCTGTCCAGATCTCAGCTCCGAAAAGGTCTAGAGAGCCAGGGCTTGCACTCCTGTGTCTGAGTCTCCTCTATCAGCAGAGCGAATTTCAAATCAAGTATGAGAAGAAACAGCCTAAAACCACTGTGTCCACAAAACACCTATTTGAGTCCCATTATATAGGTTGGAAATGGGATGTGTCCCACTTCCAACCTGTTGTATGGGAACTGTATAGTAGGTTGGTGGACAATGTCTGCATAGATGATTAATCATGTTCTTTATTCTTGAATAAACCACCTCTACTGTTTCAGCAGAATCTACTGTACTCTATCTCATTTGCATGTCATAATAATGGATAATTTGCATTAAAAACCCTTGTGTCCATAAAACACCTATTTGAGTCCCATTATATAGGTTGGAAATGGGATGTGTCCCACTCCCAACCTATTGTATGGGCCCCACATAGTAGCTTTCTGGACACTTTATATAAATGGGATTAATCATATGTATGATGTATTTTTCTTCAATAAACCACCCCTGCTTTACTCAACACAGTAAACTTGACTCATTTATCTGATTTGCATATCATAATAATGTTTATTATGCATAAAAAAATCAATGTCCACAAAGCTCCTATCCAGTCCCCATATAATAGGTTGCAAGCAGGATTTCTCTAGAAGGGTCCCAGGGGCCCCAATTTGCACACAGGGCTCTGTCAGGGGCCCCTGAGTGATGTACCGAGAGGGCTAAGGCCTATGACCCCAAAAAGCTTTTTTTATTATTTTTGATCCATCTCTCTCCCTGCCTTTCATGTCAATGGGAGAGACTCAGACACAGGCCCGATTTCGGCCCCACACTCATCCGTACTTAAAAGGTTAAGAAAGCAGCTAGGGGCCTCATACTTTGGGGGCCAATTCAGGGGCTTCCGACGGTGAACGCTGCAAAGTTTCGAGGTCCTACGACCTGCCGTCTCCGAACGGGAGACGTCCCACTCGCCAACTAATCGTGTAGCAGCTTGATGGACAAAAAGTCCCTTTTTTGACCTTTTGACTCCTAAACAAGGTCATAGAGTCTTGAAACTGTTCTGCCCACCTGAGGGGCCCGTGACGAGAGGTTGGTGTGAATTTGGGGTCGATCCGCCCATGTCCATAAAGCTCCCATCCAGTCCCCATTAAATAGGTTGCAGGTGGGCTCACTTCCTGTTTTCACTCCCAAGTCATTTTGCATGCAAATTATACATTAATATGACTTGAAAGTTACATGAATGGGTTTGTTAAGGTGTGCTGAGTGCTTATTGGGTAGTTTTATGCATACATTTTATGATTTGAAATTGACCTCACCATGGAAGAGGAGCCATGCACAAAATCGAGATATAAAAGCTGTGAATGTTCTTTAAAAAAAGCATCAAGTGCCTCCAACCCAATCATGTCAAATAAAGATTGCTCTTGGAGGCATTTGAATCTTATTAATAAAAGTGATATTACATCTGACATGTGAGAGACGTCCCTCTTGCCAACTGATTGGGTAGCAGTTTGATGGGCATAAAGTCCCTTTTTTGACCTTTTGACCCCTAAACAAGGTCATTGAGTCTTGAAACTGTAAAAGGTTTAGAAAGCAGATAGGGGCCCTAAACTTTGGGAGACAATTCCGGGGCCTCTGACGGTAAACGCTGCAAAGTTTCGAGGTCCTACGACCTATCGTCTCCGAACGGGAGACATCCCACTCTCCAACTAATCGTGTAGCAGTTTGGTGGACACGCGTCCCTTTTTTGACCTTTTGACCTCTAAACAAGGTGGTAGGATCACCAAACTTTTCCGCCTGCTTGAGGGGACCGTAACGATGCGCAAATGGCGCACTCGGGTCAATCGGACCTTTCTAAGCCGTGTCCACGAAGTTACTATGGTAAACCCATTCAAATAGGTGGCAAGTGGGATCTTTTTAGAAGGGTCCCAGGGGCCCAAAATTTTGCGCCGTGGCCCCCGGGGGTCCCCCGAGTGACATACTGAGGGCCCTGGGTTCTAAAGCGAAAGAAATTTTTTTTTTGGCTCTTACACAAAATCTCTGCTTTAGGCCTTTCGGCCTTATACACAGCAAGACCCTTTTGAGGCTTTTATGTTGGGAAAGGTCAATTTTTTCTGCAAGGTCCTAGGGCCCCGTGGTTCGGGGCCGTGCGTAAGGGGCCCCTTCTTAACCAGAATCCTGAATCTTAAGGTCTTACGACCTGTCGTCTCCGAACGGGAGATGTCCCACTCGCGAACTAATCGTGTACCAGTCTGACGGACATGAGGCCCCTTTTTTGACCTTTTGACCCCTAAAGGAGGTCGTAGGGACACCAAACTTTTCCGCCCACTCGAGGGGACCGTGACGATACGCAAATGGCGCACTCGGGTCAATCAGACCTTTCTAAGCCGTGTCCAAGAAGTTACTATGGTAAACCCATTCAAATAGGTGGAGAGTGGGATTTTCCTAGAAGGGCCCCATGGCCCCCAAATTTTGCACTGTGGTCCCTGGGGGCCCCCCAAATGACATACTGAGGGCCCCGGGTTCTAAAGCGAAAGGAAATTTTTTTTTGGCTCTTACACAAAATCTTTGCTGTAGGCCTCTCTGCCTTATACACAGCAAGACCCTTTTGAGGCTTTTATGTTGGGAAAGGTCAATTTTTTCTGCAAGGTCCTAGAGCCCCGTGGTTCGGGGCCGTGCGTCAGGGGCCCCTACTAAACCAGAATACTGAATCTTGAGGACCTACGACCTGTCTTCTCCAAATGGGAGACGTACCACTCGCCAACTAATAGTGTAGCAGTTTGGCGGACACGCGGTCCCTTTTTTGACCTTTTGACCCCTAAAGGAGGTCGTAGGGTCACCAAACTTTTCCGCCCACTTGAGGGGACCGTGACAATACGAAAATGGCACACTCGGGGCAATCGGAACTTTCTAAGCCGTGTCCACGAAGTTACTATGGTAAACCCATTCAAATAGGTGGAGAGTGGGATTTTCCTAGAAGGTCCCCATGGCCCCCAAATTTTGCACTGTGGTCCCTGGGGGCCCCTCAAATGACATACTGAGGGCCCCGGGTTCTAAAGCGAAAGGAACATTTTTTTTGGCTCTTACACAAAATCTTTGCTGTAGGCCTCTCTGCCTTATACACAGCAAGACCCTTTTGAGGCTTTTTTGTTGGGAAAGGTCAATTTTTTCTGCAAGGTCCTAGAGCCCAGTGGTTCAGGGCCGTGTGTCAGGGGCCCCTACTTAACCAGAATACCGAATCTTGAGGACCTATGACCTGTCTTCTCCAAACGGGAGACGTCCCACTTGCCAACTAATTGTGTAGCAGTTTGGCAGACACGCGGTCCCTTTTTTGACCTTTTGAACCATAAAGGAGGTCGTAGGGTCACCAAACTTTTCCGCCCACTCGAGGGGACCGTGACGATATGCAAATGGCGCACTCGGGTCAATCGGACCTTTCTAAGCCGTGTCCATGAAGTTACTATGGTAAACCCATTCAAATAGGTGGCGAGTGGGATCTTTTTAGAAGGGTCCCAGGGGCCCAAAATTTTGCGCCGTGGTCCCTGGGGGCCCCCCGAATGACATACTGAGGGCCCCGGGTTCTAAAGCAAAAGGAATTTTTTTTTGGCTCTTACACAAAATCTCTGCTGTAGGCCTGTCGGCCTTATACACAGCAAGACCCTTTTGAGGCTTTTATGTTGGGAAAGGTCATTTTTTTCTGCAAGGTCCTAGAGCCCCGTGGTTCAGGGCCGTGCGTCAGGGGCCCCTACTTAACCAGAATACCGAATCTTGAGGACCTACGACATGTCTTTTCCGAACGGGAGACGTCCCACTTGCCAACTAATCGTGTAGCAGTTTGGCGGACACGAGGCCCCTTTGTTGACCTTTTGACTCCTAAAGGAGGTCGTAGGGTCACCAAACTTTTCCGCCCAATCGAGGGGACCGTGACGATACGCAAATGGCGCACTCGGGGCAATCGGAGCTTTCTAAGCCGTGTCCATGAACAAACTATGGTAAACGCATTCAAAAAGTTTGAGAGTGGGATTTTCTTAGAAGTGTGCAAGCATGCCCAAATTCGACAGAGGAGTCAGGGGGACACCCCGTAGCGCTCTACAGAAAGCGCAGGTCGATCGAAGGAACTTTTCTCGGACGTCACAAACTCGCCAGCGGGACACGGGCGTGTACCCCATCACGTTGGCCAAAACGCCAACAAAAAAAAACGGTCCTGAAATGGACAAATAGCAGCCCCGTGGACAACTAGGGGGCACTCCATCATCCTCGAGATAGCCTAGACCCAAGCTGGACCTTTAGAAGGTGCTGTTCGTAAGTTTAGTAGGGAAGTGGACAAAAAGTAGGTAAGCGGGACTGGTCACTCCCCCGCACTGACCGCTACGTGCATCTAGTGGGCAAAGGGGACGTTTAGTAGGGATTTGGCCGTAAAACACCAATTTAGTAGGCAAATGGACATTTAGGAGGTAAGCAGGACGGTCACTCTCGAGACTGATAGGCAAATGGACAAACGGCAGGTAAGTGGGATTGGTCAGTAACCCCATGACCATTCACTAGTAGGGGAAAGGGATGTTTAGAAGGGTTTTGGGCACTGCTTACCGATTACACCACAGAATAAGCTACAAATGGACATTTGGTAGGCATAGGGACATGGGTGGGTGGGGGAGGGGTCAGACAGCTCAAGACCACCCCTAGAGGTGTCCAAAGCCACCCTATTCCGGGGACAGCATGTCGGGGTCTGCGGACCCAGGGGTAAGGTGAAAATGCCTGTTTGCATACTATATAAGTGTCAAGAGTACGCCCTTTCTGGCCTACGGTCCATCGCAACGACTATGCGTACAATGGCAACCTATTTGAATGGGAGTTTTTCCACGAAGCGCCTATAAGTAAGAACTATTATAGTGCAACATAAATCAAGGTGTTTTAGAACTGCAGAATTCACACAAACCTCTGCATAACTCCAATAAATAAACATATATAAATGAGTCAATGAAAAGAACAAACAGGTTTGTTGTGGATTTGAACCTGTGTCACTGACATTGTTGACCAGTGCTCGAACACTAGACTACTGATGAACTTTTCCTGAAACACCCAGAAGAAGCTTTTCAAGCAGCGTGTTCACAAGAAGATCTTCAGTACTCTCACTTCACAATAATAAAGATGATCAGAGAGAAGCTCTTCATTCCTCTCACTTCACAATAATAAAGATCATCAGAAATAAGCTCTTCAGAGAGATCGTAGGGCACCTTGTCACAAAAAAAAATTGATTTATTGCCCCTCATAAAAATACCTCCCCCACCCTCCAATCCCTCCCTCCCTTCCGCCATAACTGGACATCTGTTTGGACACCTGTTTGCACATCCCCCACCCATCTAAATGGTGATCTGGTTATCCACTCCAGTGTGTTTAAGGAATTTATGACTGTTTTTGTGTGTGGGCCATTGTTATGTGCTTTTAAACTTTAAATGGTGAAATCGTGTTAAAGGGAAGTTTTTATTAACTTTTAAACTGTATTGTCACAAGATTGTTATGTGTATGGTCTTACTTAACGGTCTGATATTTTTTTATTTCACAACACGGTAAGATAAGACAGCATTTTTTTATTTTCTAATGTTAATGAACGTGCTTGATGCTTTTTGTTATAGATGAACGAACACTCTCAACTCTTCATCTTTTTATTTAACTTTGTCAAACTAACTATAATTGTAATGATAGAAAAACTATCGTATCTAATGCTTTTTGCTTTATTTTCTAACTTTGTCAAACTCTACCTTTTGCCTAAAATTGCTTTAATTACACTAGCACGTATTGACTTGTAGGGAAAACAGTCATTGCTCATTTTACGCGTATATTTGATGTGAAAACACTTTAATAAAAGCTTCCCTTTAACACGATTTCACCATTTAAAGTTTAACCTGTTAACCTGCACCCCCCATATTGGGAATCACAGCTGAAAATGACTAACTAACTTAAAATGGTAACAGTTCCTGACTTCAGTGTGCCACACACACAATTGTGGTGTCTTTGGAAAGAAGACCCTTTGGCCTTTACTATCCATCATCCAAAGTTGATAATGCTCAAAAATATAAAAAGTTATAGACACTGAAGTGCCTTGATAAAAAATTGTACCACACTGAATTTTTTTTTTATTTCATATAAAAATACATGAAATCAGTCCTGGAGAAATCCAGAAAAGTAATGGGTTGAAAGTCACATGTCTCATGAGTTTATATTTCAAATCTGAAGAAGATACCATGAAAAATGAGATTCCTGCAGACATTTTTCTAGTCCCCCCCCCCCCCGTTTGAGGAAAAATATTTACCAAATTATTGAAGAGTTCTACTACCCACTATTTAGTCATTATACATGCCACTGCAGTTTTTCAATTATAAAACAGTAGACAGAATCTTAGAAATCGTATAAGTGATTTATTTGAGCACTAGGAAAATACAATAATAATAATTTTTGAGTGATGAAAAAAAAAACAATAATAATAAAAAAAAATAACTTAATTACATACTGATTTCCTAACAAACAGATGCTCTCCTGCTCATACATTAGTAATCACATGCTGAAGATCATTCATACAGATGCTAATCATACTGATGGCTGCCCAATATAGTCAATATTCACATTATAATGGCCTTTTATATAGACTGCATTCACACTGATATCTGTGAACAGTCAGTAATTACATGCTGATTATCAGCCATAGAGATGTTAATCATACAGATACAGGCACATTCTCCACAAAACACGCAAACATATATGAAAACTGCTGAAGAAGAAAAAAAAGAAATGTTTTTTCTTTTTTTCTTATTGTGCTAAAAAGATCGCTAAGTTACGCCCCTATCAGATGACAGGTGCGTCACAGCGTGCGTCATGCGCCGTCGCGAGGGAGCGCCAGAATTCAAATAATCAATCTTCCGTGTATCTTTGACTTTTTTTTTTTTTTGGATGATTTCATTCTGTTTGGGACATTGTCTGCTACAAAATCATGCTGTTTTTTTACCACCAAGACGCTGTTTTTGAGCGTAATTTGTTCCATAACGGACACAAACAATAACTCTCCCTCAAGAGATGAGACGTAAACAAAGGATTAACGATCTAAATTGCAGCGTTGTTGTTTCTTTGGACTAAAAGTGCTCGATAGAATGTTGTTCAGTGGACCCTTATCTTTCAAACTAAACCAGGATTTACAGCAGTGGAGGGAGGGAGGGGTTGGGGGGTGGGGGAGGTATTTTTATGAGGGGCAATAAATCAATTTTTTTTGCGACAAGGTGCCCTACGATCTCTCTCTCTTCATTCCTCTCGCTTCACAATAATAAAGATCATCAGAGAGAAGCTCTTCGTTCCTCTCGCTTCACAATAATAAAGACCATCAGAGAGAAGCTCTCCGTTCCTCTCGCTTCACAATAATAAAGACCATCAGAGAGAAGCTCTTCGTTCCCCTCGCTTCACAATAATAAAGATCATCAGAGAGAAGCTCTTCGTTCCCCTCGCTTCACAATAATAAAGATCATCAGAGAGAAGCTCTTCGTTCCCCTCGCTTCACAATAATAAAGATCATCAGAGAGAAGCTCTTCGTTCCCCTCGCTTCACAATAATAAAGATCATCAGAGAGAAGCTCTTCGTTCCCCTCGCTTCACAATAATAAAGATCATCAGAGAGAAGCTCTTCGTTCAAAATCCTGATCTTATTTATAGACCTATTTTTTTATGATGAACTCGACTGACAGTGATTGCACTGCACTTTAATGTGGAAAACACTGAAAACTTTTTTGAAATTTATGAAAACCCAGCCCCACATAAAAATTATTATTTATAATAAAAAATAACTTAAATTTGTCATTGCAGTAGCAACAAAGACTTTTTAAATTCGTTCTGAATTATGAATCAAAGCATGATCATATTATTAATGTATTTACTGTCACTATTAGTCCTGCATAGATTCAGTCTTCCACATATTCTGTTGCTTATAGAGTGGGGGAACTAAGACGTCACTTTGTAGCTGGATCGGCTGTTAGCATGAAACTGGTTCCCTCGACAAAAAGCCAATAGGATTTTTCCATAGGCTTTTGTATTATAGCAAAAAATAAGCTCTGTGTTCAATCATAGTTCATGAAACTTACACGTTTTGTCCATCAAGATAATCTTCACAAAATAATCTAACTTTGACAAATTTTGAAGCCTAAATAAAAGCGCCAGAACTAAAAAGCTAAACTTAGGCTATAAACGAACTACTGCATCTGTTGAAGGTCGCTCGCCTTCAACGTCACCATCACCGCGCTCCCGACAACTTTTTCAAACTTATTTTTAACGTTCAGTGAAAAGGATTTACTCTGTATATGAATTTTAATCCAAGCCGTTTCATATAAACTGGAATAAATACAAAACTACAGCCAAACTAAAACTGAAATGAGACATTAGTAATAATACTATTCAATAAAATTCTAGTGCATTTAATCTATTAAATAACAGCAGAGTAAGCGAGATTTTGGATATGGTAAGATTAAACTTATTTGAGTGAACAAAGTGCCACATTTCAGCTATCATTTTGTTAGGGTGGGTACACAAAATATTATTTTATCCTTGCTTCTAGGAAATCCTCAATCTATATGCTTTCTAACAGCTTCATGTGGCCGTAAACATTTAATTTTAATGTGGCTTTAAGCACTCACCACGTAAAGCCGGTAAATGTGGTGTTTACATGTAATAATCGGAATATGAGTTTACCTTACGGTACGAACCCAGAATCTCCGCATCAGTAGGAAAGCGATAAATTCAATCATCTTCCATCCGAAGACTTGTCGCATTTCGGGGCAAAGCAAAAAAACATTGTCGAACAACAATATAAAATGCAGGAAAAATACTGTAAATTGATAAACTGTTCTGCGTGATGACGTTTAATGTCTCCGACAGCGCCTGTAGTCCCATTTAGCAACTTGTTAGCAACGGTCTTTTTTAAGAAACATAACAGTTTTAAAAAATCATGAGTGAGATTTAACTGGTGTCAGCAGATAGACACAGAGGTAAGTGAAATGAAGTGGAGGGGAATGAGAGCAGCATGATATCCAGGTGAGTCGGAGGGGAATAGGAATCCTTCAAGGGGCTTAACTGTGAGTAAATGCCCTTTACTATATCCAGGAGATCCGGGGGGAGCAGTGGAGCTTTGAGACGGTGGAGGACTGGAGCGTAGGAGCACAGGGAATGGAACACTGGAATGAAAGGTAGGTAAACACAAGTTAAGAGGGTCAGGTAAGTAAACATGGAATGTTTGAGACCAGACAGTGATGGCTTGGGAGGAGTGCGTTGATATAGTGTTCTTGATGACAGGAGACAGGTGGCGGTGCTCAGTAATCAGGTGATTGTGATCTGGTGAGTGTCGTTGGTGGTGACTGTGATGCCTGTGATGGTTCTCTGACAGTACCCCCTCCTCCAGGGGCGGCTCCTGACACCCTCCTACGGCGACGGGGTCGACCACGGCCTCTGGGTGCGGGACGGTCAGGGTGGTTCTGGTGAAACTCGGCCAGGAGAGAGGGATCCAACACATCGTCCCGGGCCACCCAGGATCTTTCCTCTGGCCTGTATCCCTCCCAGTCAATCAGATATTCCAGGCGACCACCCCGTCGCCGGGAGTCCAAGATGTCCTGCACCCTGTAGACTAGGGGCTCTTTAATGACTTCGGGAGGAGGAGGTACTGCAGGCTCTTCGGATTCTGTAACAGAGGGAGAGACAGGCTTGAGGAGTGAGACATGGAATGATGGATGAATACGATACAGTGCTGGGAGTTGGAGACGGAAGGTGATCTCATTGATCTGCCTCTCGATGGTAAAGGGACCAATATAGCGGGGACTCAGCTTCCGGCAGGGCAGGCGGAGACGCAGATCCCGGGTGGAGAGCCAGACCTTATCTCCAGGACGGTAGGTAGGGGTGGAAGACCGGCGGGCATCTGCAAAGATCTTGTGTCTCCGCACTGCCTGCTGGAGTTGGACATGAGCTGAGTCCCAAACTCTCTCGCTCGCCCGGAACCAGTGGTCGACAGCTGGAACGTCGGAAGGTTCCTCGGTCCAGGGGAACAGAGGGGGTTGGTAGCCGAGTATGAATTCTGTGCATACTCGGCCCACGGGAGAAAGCGGTTCCAACTGTGCTGGTTGTCATGACAGTAGGCCCGGAGATATCTCCCAATCTCTTGAATCTTCCGCTCAGTCTGGCCATTGGTCTGGGGGTGATACCCTGAGGAGAGGCTGACGGTGACATTGAGGAGTTTGAAGAACTCTTTCCAGACACGGGAGATAAACTGTGGCCCACTATCGGAGACGACATCTTCCGGGATGCCGAAGGTGCGGAAGAGATTATGGAAGAGGGCCTCTGCCGTTTCAAGGGCTGTGGGCAAACCTTGGAGGGGAATTAACTTGCAGGCTTTGGAGAATCTGTCTACTGCTACGAGGATGCAGGTAAACCCATCGGACTTGGGGAGATCAGTTACAAAGTCGACTCCGACGTGGGACCAGGGGCGAAGTGGAATGGGTAGGGGAACCAATTTACCTGCTGGTAAGTTATGTGGAGTTTTGGAGATGGCACAGACTGAGCATCCACGAACATGCTGGGAGACATCCCGGGCCATACGGGGCCACCAGTACCGAGCTTGGAGGAGCGAGAGAGTCCGCTGGCTGCCTGGATGTCCAAAGCCCGGGGAAGCATGCAGGGAGCCCAGAAGGGAGGTCCTTAAGGAGGTGGGCACGTAGGTCTTACCCTCTGGGCCTCCCAGCGGAGCGGGTTCGGTGATGGTGGCGATGCGGTTCTGTTCATCCAAGGCCCACCGGATGGGGCTCACCAGGATGGCTGGAGGGAGTATGGGTTCCGGTGTGGAGGGTTCGTCTGGAGCATGGATACGTGAGAGGGAATCTGTCTTGACATTCTTATCACCGGGTCGATAAGTGATGGAAAACTGGAACCGGGTGAAGAAGAGGGCCCAGCGAGCTTGCCGGGGGTTTAACCTTTTTGCACTATGGAGGTATTCAAGGTTTTTATGGTCAGTGATGACCGTAAAGGGATGTTGAGCTCCCTCCAGCCAGTGCCTCCATTCCTCCAGGGCAAGTTTTATGGCGAGCAGTTCTCGATTTCCAATATCATAGTTCCGCTCCGCTGGGGAAAGCTTCCTGGAGAAGTAAGCGCAAGGGTGGAGTCGGGGAGGCTCTCCGTGTTATTGGGAGAGCACTGCTCCCACACCGGTGGTGGAGGCATCCACTTCAACGATGAATGGGAGTCAGGGTTCGGGATGAGAGAGGATGGGAGCAGTGCAGAAGGCCTCCTGGAGCTTCTTGAAGGTGGCTCGAGCTTCGGAGTTCCAGGACAGAGACTTGGGTTTCTGACGGAGCATAGAGGTGAGGGGGGCTGAGAGGAGACTAAAGTTCAGAATGAACCTCCGGTAGAAATTAGCGAAGCCAAGGAATCGTTGAAGTTCCTTCACAGACTGTGGCAGGGGCCAGTGCCGGATGGCTTGGACCTTCCCCTGGTCCATCTAGATCCCATCCGCACTGAGGATGTAGCCGAGAACTGGACCGTGGGGCGGTGGAACTCACACTTCTCGAGCTTCAGGTAGAGATGGTGTTTCCTGAGTTGCCTTAGGACCTGCGTCACGTGATGGCTATGTTCGGCCAGGTTCTGGGAGTAGATCAGAATATCGTCAATGTACACGATGACAAACCGGTGGAGGAACTCCCAGAACACCTCGTTCATAAACCCCTGGAAGACGGACGGGGAGTTGGAAAGGCCATACAGCATGACCCGATATTCATAGTGGCCTGAGGGGGTGATGAATGCCGTCTTCCACTCGTCGCCTTCCCGAATACGAACGAGGTTATAGGCGCTTCGCAGGTCCAGTTTCGAGAAGATGCAGGCCCCACGCAGCTCCTCGAGGGCGGACGGGACCAGGGGAAGAGGATAAGGGAGCTTGACAGTGTGATCATTGAGGGTCCAGTAGTCGATACAGGGCCGTAAGCCTCCGTCCTTCTTGCCCACGAAGAAGAAGCTTAAGGCCGCCGGAGAGGTGGAAGGACTGATGAACTGCTGTTGGAGAGCTTCCTTGATATAATCCTCCATCGCCTTGCGCTCCGGGATGGACAGGGGGTATACTCGACCCTTGAGGAGTATAGCTCCAGGCAGCAGATCAATGGCACAATCCCATGGTCGGTGCGGTGGTAACTGGGTGGCTGCCTGTTTGCTGAACACATCCTGGAACGCCTGGTAGTCAGATGGGATCGTCAGAACCTCACGCGGTTCGGGGCTCTCCGCTAGGGTGGAATGAACTTGGAGATTCGGGACTTTAGTCAAGGGTACAGGGATGCTGGAGAGACAATCTTGAAAGCATGTTTTACCCCATCGGAGGATCTCACTGGTATCCCATCTGACTTCGGGGGAATGCTGAGATAACCAGGGGCATCCCAGGATGATATCGACGGTGGGTCCCTCCAGTACCAGAAATGATATATCCTCCTGGAGGAGACAGCCTACTTGGAGCGTGATTGGTGGAGACCGGAACTTGATGTGCCCACGCCCGAGCGGTCTACCCTGAATGGTTTCTTTTTTCAGCTCGGCCTGTCTCTGGTGGGGTAAATCAAGCTGTTTCAGGAGGGCTTGTGAGATGAAATTGCCAGAGGAGCCCGAATCCATGAGGGCGGGTACTGAAATGAAATGGCGTGGAGTGAGCAGTTGTAACGTAAGCAATGGTAAGGTAGAGATAGCAGGCTCCACTTGGAGGGTACTCACCGTGGGGCAGGGTGGACGAGAGGGGCACCCTCGAATGAAGTGCCCAGGAACTCCGCAATAGAGACACAGCCCCGTGGCGAGACATTGAGCACGTTCAGTGCGTGAGAGGCGATTAGTATCCATTTGCATCGGTTCTGGTACTGGAAGACAGGCAGCTGGTGAGAACGGAGAATGAGCGGTTATGTCCGGCTGACACACTGTGAGACGTTGGGAGATCTTAACGGCCTTCTACATAAAGCTCTCCAGACTGACATTGTCATCATAGATCGCCATCTGGGTTCTGATCTGTGGATCCAAACCCTGACGGTACGCAGTTAGTAGAGCTGCCTCGTTCCATCCACACGAGGCCGCTAGAGTACGGAACTGCAGGGTATAATCGCTGGCCGAAGAATCTCCCTGACGAAGGCGGATGAGTTGGTCGGCCACGGAGAGCGAGGCTCGGTGGACAGGCCGAAGACCTCCTTGAAATGGGAAGAGAAGGCATCGAAAGAGTTAATTATAATGGTCTGTGAGTTCCAGATAGCTCGTGCCCAGAGCAAAGCCCGTCCGGTGAGAAGAGAGATCAGGAAGGCTACCTTAGCCCGTTCGCTGGAAAACTTTTGGGATTGCATTTCAATGCAGAGAGAAACCTGGAGTAAGAAACCGCTACATTCAACCGCCTCACCCGAGTAGTTAGTGGGGATGGCCATGGGACTGGCCGAGGCAGACTGAGGGTGTGTGACCGGAGAGAGAGCTGTTCGAAGAGCGCTGACCAGCTCCTCGAGGGGATCCACAGCGGTAGGGTTCGGGAGCTCCATCTCCGGTCGTTGGTTGGGTCTGGTCTTCTGTCAGCAGATAGACACAGGACACAGAGGTAAGTGCAATAATCAACAGGTTTATTAAATGAAACGGAGGGGAATGAGAACAGCACGATATCCAGGTGAGTCGGAGGGGAATAGGAATCCTTCAAGAGGCTTAACTGTGAGTAAATGTCCTTTACTATATCCAGGAGATCCGGGGGGAGCGGTGGAGCTTTGAGACGGCGGAGGACTGGAGCGTAGGAGCACAGGGAATGGAACACTGGAATGAAAGGTAGGTAAACACAAGGTAAGAGGGTCAGGTAAGTAAACATGGAATGTTTGAGACCAGACAGTGACGGCTTGGGAGGAGTGCATTGATGTAGTGCTCTTGATGAGTGGAGACAGGTGGCGGTGCTCAGTAATCAGGTGGTTGTGATCTGGTGAGTGTCGTTGGTGGTGATTGTGATGCCTGTGATGGTTCTCTGACAACTGGTGTTTTATGTCGTGAAAGTATCTTGAGCCTGTGTGAACCACGGACCTTATTTAAGGGATTTAACCAAAATCCCATTCAAAAAACCCATTGACTCTGGGATGGAACCGGAAGAACTAAAATTCTAACTCTCTATTGTGAATATAATTCATCAGTTTTGGACACCACAAAGCTAAACTAAATGGAAACTAATGTTGAGAATCAGGGCTTGTTCTCTGTAGTCATTCAGAGAAATGCGTCACATCTGAGTTTGCAAGTCATTTTCTCAAAAGGCTAACATGTAAATGGATATATAACATATCATTAAATGACAAACTCTTAGGTTGTGTTGAATAATTAATGTGCGTGTGTGACCTGTTGAAATGTAAGTTTTAATCTTTTATTTGTGCCATTAATGTGATCACAATGCTGACAGAGTAAATGTGAGTTAGAAAACTAGACCTATATCACTCATAATATTCCCATTCACAGTAATCCACCTTTTCTAAGTTTTATTTATTTTATGGCATAATGCAAACCTCTTTAAATGTATAATAATCTAAAATACTGGCTAGTGCTGTACAGTAAAAAGTAAGCACACTTCAAGCACTGCCTTCACTGTAATAGTTCACTGTAACAGCAGGCAAACAGCTGGAACATTAAGCATTTATGATGAATAATTAGAGAAGATTAAATGTGATAATGCTATATTGTTATTGCTATTAATATTACCAGTAATGTATGTCATTATTTTATCTTCATTCACAGTGAAAATGTCTGAATTCCAGCTTTACTGATCAATGGTGTCGACCGTCCCTTTGCTCCACCTGCTGCTGATTTAATGAACAATTTTCTCATGTGACTGGGTTGTGTTCACCGCGGTGATAATAGACATTTTTCTCAACTACCTACTGTATTAAAAAGGTGTGTTGTGACTCCTTTAAGATTCTGGCCTGTTATTTATGAAAAAATCTCTCATTTAGGAACATTTGTTTTAGTCAGATTCATTATTAAAGTGCCCCTATTATAGCCAATGAAAAGTTCAAATTTTGGTTTTGAGAGTCCCCAACAACAGGTTGACATGCATGCAAGGTCAAAAAACACTTTCATTGTCTTATAATATGCATTTATTTTTACCTTATTTGCTCAACAACTCCTAAATGATTCGCTCAACGATTCATTTTTCCAAACCCCTCCTTTGCGTGACGCTAATCTGCGGTGATTGGTCCGATTGGTCTCATTTTCATTGCATCTCACCTGTAACGCCTGATAAAGCAGTGTTTGTGAGCGCAGTGCTGCTTTGTGTACAGTGTTACCGGGGAAACAGCTATTTTTACCGCCCCCAAAAGCGGCACCTTGTGGCAAAGAATGAATTTGCATTTTCATTCAGATCAACGTGAAAAGACCAACAAGTGGGCAGGCAATATGCTAATGTTTCATTTTGACGTCAACATAAAACGGCTTGGGATTCGTTTTAAAAACAACTCATTTCAATGATTCAGAGTCGACTCTTTCTTTTGAGAGACAATAACTTTATACACAGTGCACTTTCAGTTTAGATTTAAAACTTTACAGGGTGTTTTCATTCCATTAGAGCTGTGTTACCCAGTGCATGAAAGGTAATTTTTAAAAATCCATAATAGGGGCACTTTAAATATGATAGTTTAGTTAATGATTAAACACTCACAGAGCTTTTCTGTAGTTGATCATAGCTGGTATCAGTCGTCTTCTCCCCTCATCTGATGTGTTGTATTTCATGGGGTCCAGCTCATCCAGCGGCTCCTCTGACATCTGAAGCATGTAGGAGATTGTTGAGCAGTGACCAGGAGAGACATATTTCTCTGAGTGTTTGTCTGATTTCACAAACTCCTGAATCTCTCTGGACAGAGTCTGATCTTTCACTTCCAGCAGACAGAGGAACAGATTGATAGATTGACCAGCTGAGAGATAAGTACAATGTGTTTCTTTGATCTTCTCTTTTATATACCATGTGGTTCTCTTGATGCTCTCTGAACTGTTATCTGTGTGTATCAGTAGATCCTGTAAGAGTCTCTGACTGGACTCCAGTGAGACGCCCAGCAGGAACCGCAGGAACAGATCCAGCTGTCCATTCTTACTGTCAAGGGCTTTATCTACTGCTGATCTTAGTAGATTATACAGAGAGTCTCTGTAAGATCTGAATTCATGCAGTGGCTCCATGTTCTTCATTAAATAGCAGTAAAGCAGATAGAAAGCAGCGAGAAACTCCTGAATGCTCAGATGAATGAAGCTGTAGACTTTCCTCTGATGAATCACAGAATCCTCCTTAAAGATCTCAGTGCAAATCCCAGAATACACTGAGGTGTCAGTGACGTCTATGCCGCTCTCAATCAGGTCCTCCTCATAGAACATCACATTGCCCTTCATCAGCTGTTTGAAAGCCACTTCAGCAAGTTTCACAATCACTTCTCTGTTGGACTGCAGGAGTTTCTCTGGATCTCTCTCTTCATACTTCTGGTTCCTCATGTTGATCTGAATCAGCAGGAAGTGGATGTACATTTCAGTCAGAGTTTGAGGGATTTCTGCACTCAGATTTTCTTCCAGGAGCTTCTGAAGCACAGTGGATGAGATCCAGCAGAAGACGGGGATGTGGCACATGATGTGGAGGCTTCTTGCTCTTCTGATGTGTGAGATGATTCTGCTGGCTTGATGCTGGTCACTGATTCTCTTCCTGAAATATTCCTCCTTCTGAGGCTCATTGAATCCCTGAATTTCTGTCAGACGGTTGATGTATTTGGAGGGGATCTGATTGGCTGCTGCTGGTCTGGAGGTGATCCAGATGAGAGCAGAGGGAAGCAGCTCTCCCTTCATGAGCTTTGACATCAACACAGCCACTGATGAAGTCTCAGTCACATCACAAACTTTCTGAGCGTCTGAAAACATCAGTGTGATTCTGCTTTCATCCAGACCATCAAAGATGAACACAACTTTACAGTCCTCATAAATCTTTGAGTCCAGATCTTGAAGTTCAGGATGAAAGTCCAGCAGGAGTCTGTGAAGACTGTACTGATGATCTCGGATCAAGTTCAGCTCTCGAAATGGAAGCACAAACATGAAATCTACATCCTGATTGGCTTTTCCCTCGGCCCAGTCCAGAATGAACTTCTGCACAGAGACGGTTTTTCCGATTCCAGCGATGCCTTTAGTAAGAACAGTCTTGATCTGGTCTTTCTCCTCACATCCTGGTTCAGGTGAAGCTTTAAAGATGTCATTGCAGTCGATTGGAGTGTCTTGTGAGTGTTGTGTTCTGGCTGTTTTCTCCATCTGTAAAACCTCATGTTCTTCATTCACTCCTTCACTCTGTCCCTCTATGATGTAGAGCTGTGTGTAGATCCTGTTCAGGAGGCTTTCATTCTCCTGGAGTTTCAGTCCCTCAAATAATCTCTCATACTTGTTCTTCATGCTGGTTTTGAGCTGGTCTTTGACTCTCTGTAGTTCATCATTCACTGGTTGAACATTTTTATTCAGAGACGCTGTAACGCCCGTGTTGTTCAGACAGAAGACAGAGGCTCCTCCAGAGATGCTTCGCTCTCCATCTGCTCTCCTGAAATATCAATAGAAGAAAAGATTAAAAATATTTTTTAAAAAGTATGTATGCATTAAAATCTAAATCGTTAGAGATGGCATTCTTGTATTTTCTGTATAATTTTAGTTTAAGTTTCAATCTGTTTAACACTTATTGTAATGCACATGGTTCCAAAGCAGAAAAGTAGACTGTAAACCTTAAATTTCAAAGTAATTAAATAGATTAAGTAGAGTAAACTTAATCAACTAACTTAGATATTTTGAGTTTGTGTATTTTTTTAAGTTTTTGAGTTAATAAAACTTAATTAATTTGAACTACTTGTTGATGAATCAAGCACCACTTAAATTTATAATTTCACTGTACTTATTTTTTTAATTGTGTGAACATTAGTGAGTGTGACTGATGTGAGTTTTGAGTTTATCAGGATTAATAGAATATATTACTCAGATCAAATTTCAAAGCAGAAGGTGGTGGTAATGCACCTCACGCACTAGTTTACCAAACACACGCCAAACTAAAAAGAAGAAGCCTCCATGTGGTGAAGGCAGGAATCGACTATGAGAAAAGTGCTAAATCTCTGCAGTAAGTTGGATCTGTGCTCTTAACTTTTCGACGGTAATCATCACGGGTCTCAAAGTAAGTGTTAAATATGTATTTTAAATGTGTTTTAAGAGGGCTTTGATAAATGTGCCTGTTTTTAGTCTTTTTTAGGAGTAATATTAGACTTGCCATGGTATACTGTAAACACTGTTTTTTTCAATTTGAGGAGGAATACTGCTATGAAATGTTATGCCGATTTAAAGGGGAAATATGAATTAGACAACTTTGTTGGCATTAGTGGAAGTGCCTTAGCAATTAGAAAAGATAGTTGCTTTTCACGCTTTACATGTTACCCTTGGGAGATATTATCAGGAAACACGGTGTTAGCTTTCACTGTTATGCTGATGATACTCAGCACTATATTTCTTCATGGCCCGATGAAACACACCAAATTGAGAAACTAACGGAATGCATAGTCGATATAAAAAACTGGATGACGAGTAATTTCTTACTAATAAATTCTGAAAAAACAGAGGTGTTAATTATTGGACCTAAAAACCCCACATGTAATAACTTAGAACACTGTCTAACACTTGACGGCTGCTCTGTAAATTATTCGTCTTAATTTATTCTTCTTCATCAGTCAGGAACCTAGGTGTGCTGTTTGATAGCAATCTTTCTTTTGAAAGCCATGTTTCTAGCATCTGTAAAACTGCGTTCTTCCATCTCAAAAACATATCTAAATTGCGACCTATGCTCTCAACGTCAAATGCAGAAATGCTAATGCATGCGTTTATGACCTCAAGGTTAGACTATTGTAATGCTTTACTGGGTGGTTGTTCTGCACGCTTGATCAACAAACTACAGTTGGTCCAAAATGCAGCAGCTAGAGTTCTTACTAGAACACGGAAGTATGACCATATTAGCCCGGTTCTGTCAACACTGCACTGGCTCCCTATCAAACATCGTATAGATTTTAAAATCTTGTTAATGACTTATAAAGCCTTGAATGGCTTAGCTCCTCAGTACTTGAGCGAGCTCCTATCACACTATATTCCTTCACGTCCGCTGCGTTCTCAAAACTCTGGCCATTTGATAATACCTAGAATATCAAAATCAACTGCAGGCGGCAGATCCTTTTCCTATTTAGCTCCCAAACTCTGGAACAATCTACCTAACACTGTTCGGGAGGCAGACACACTCTGTCAGTTTAAATCTAGATTAAAGACCCATATCTTTAACCTGGCGTACACATAACACACTAATACACTTCTATTATTCAAATCCGTTAAAGGATTGTTAGGCTGCATTAATTAGATCAACCGGAACCGGGAACACTCCCCATAACACATGATGTACTCGTTACATCGTAAGAAGATTGGCATCTACGCTAATATTTGTTTCTTTCTTATTCTGTTTCTCAGTCCGTGTCCGGATCAGATGGTGGATCGGCGCCGGGAGATGATGTCTGCAGCCCTGATCGTCAGCGATGAGCCCCAGAGACATATCCCCAGTGAAGACCTCGATTAAAATACAATAAAACTAAAAAATAAAACAAATAACTAAAAATATAATAATAAAATACCTAACTACATAATACTATTATTGTTGGAAATTGCAACAATATAAAAATAGAAATAGAATACATTTATACATTTAAAATTTTAATTAAAACAATAAGTAAACAATAAATAAACAATAATATAATGGCCAGAGGAGAACTGCCCCCCCCCCGACAGAGCCTGGTTTCTCCCAAGGTTTTTTTTTCTCCACTCTGTCACAGAGGGAGTTTTGGTTCCTTGCCGCTGTCGCCTCTGGCTTGCTCAGTTGGGGACACTTAATTTCTAGCGATTATCGTCAATTGGATTTCACAGATACTATTTAAACTATACTGAGCTAGACAATGACATCTCCGAATTCAATAATGAAATCCCTTAACTGAAAATTGAGTGTTTAATCTTATTATTATACATTACTGACACTCTATCCTCCAACTTGATACTGTTAAGTGCTTTGACACAATCTGTATTGTTAAAAACGCTATATAAATAAAGGTGACTTGACTTGACTTGACTTACATGGCAGCAGTTGTACATATATTAATGTACTAACAAAAAAAATAATACAATATAGTCACCTTAAAGGCCAATTCACACCGCATAGACAAACGCCAACAAACACCAACAAACAATTTGGCTCAAGTTTGCTGTTGGATTTAGAATTTTATGAAAAATAACTCATGTTCACACTGCCCCAAAAAACACGAACAAACTTTGAGTCACAGAGAGTGAAGTAACTTCGTGTCTACGCCTGATGCGACAGTTGTTGCATCGCACCGCATCCAGTGTAGACAGCATCACTGATTATAATCAACAGAACCTCTCTTGTATTTTTGTCGCGTCGCACTGTGCCGCTCACGTCTGGTGTAGATTGTGTAAGTCTAATTGGGGACGAAACTGATGATCCTGTAACCACAATCAAAATGTTACTGTTATTAATGTCTTTGTGTGTCATTCTTCACCTGAAAAGATGGCGAATAAAACGAAAGAAGCCATGGGTGGAGCACACTTTAAGTGAAATATGCGCATCGTCATGGAAACGGTTCGTGGCCACATCAGAGTTTGATGTAGTTTGTTGGAAAACCCTTTCACAATGCTCAGACATTCCACGACCCAAAAAAAGCCGATTAACCTGTTAACCAGCTGATTCCATATTGGGAATCACAGCTGAAAATGACTAACTAACTTAAAATGGTAACAGTTCCTGACTTCAGTGTGCCATACACACAATTGGTGTCTTTGGAAAGAAGACCCTTTGGGCTTTAATATCCATCATCCAGAGTTGATAATGCTCAAAAATATAAAAAGTTATAGACACTGAAGTGCCTTGATAAAAATTGTACCACACTGATTTTTTTTTTAATTTCATATAAAAATACATGAAATCAGTCCTGAAGCAATCCAGAAAAGTAATGGGTTGAAAGTCACATGTCTCATGAGTTTATATTTCAAATCTGAAGAAGATACCATGAAAAATGAGATTCCTGCAGCCATTTTTCTAGTCCCCCCCCCCCTCTGTTTGAGGAAAAATATTTACCAAATTATTGAAGGGTTCTACTACAAACTATTTAGTTATTATACATGCCACTGCAGTTTTTTTAATTATAAAACAGTAGACAGAATCTTAGACATTATATAAGTGATTTATTTGAGCACTAGAAAAGTACAACCCGATTCCAAAAAAGTTGGGACACTGTACAAATTGTGAATAAAAACAGAATGCAATGATGTGGAAGTTTCAAATTTCAATATTTTATTCAGAATACAACATAGATGACATATCAAATGTTTAAACTGAGAAAATGTATCATTTTTACCTGTTAACATGCACCAGGATGCCAGCGCACTGAAAGCTCTTTGTTTGCACATGTCATTGTTTTCAAACAGATAAAGTAAAACAGGACAAAATGAATCTTGACAAACTATATATCATTTTGAAGGTCTAAGCCACAAGCATCAACGACAGATCGCTGTTTTTCGATAGAAAGCTTATACGGAATGTATTTGCTAAATTTGTGTAAGCAGTACACATCAAAACATGTATAAAAAACCCGCAGTACATACCATATTCATCCTGATAACGACTCTCAAACGTATCCACTGCTGTAAATCCTGGTTTAGTTTGAAAGATAAGGGTCCACTGAACAACATTCCATCGAGCACTTTTAGTCCAAAGAAACAACAACGTTTTAATTTGGATCATTATTCCTTTGTTTACGTCTCATCTCTTCAGGGAAAGTTATTGTTTGTGTCCATTATGGAACAAATTACTCTCAAAAACAGCGTCTTGGTGGTAAAAAAAACAGCATGATTTTGTAGCAGACAATGTCCCAAACAGAATGAAATCATCCCAAAAAAAAAAAGTCAAAGATACACGGAAGATTGTTTATTTGAATTCTGGCGCTCCCTCGAGACGGCGCGTGACGCACACTGTGACGCACCTGTCATCTGATGGGGGCGTAACTTAGCGATCTTTTTAGCACAAATAACTTTCTTTTTTTTTCTTCTTCAACATTTTTCATATATGTTTGCGTGTTTTGTGGGTAATGTGCCTGTATCTGTGTGATTAACATCCGTATGGCTGATAATCAGCATGTAATTACTGACTGTTCACAGATATCAGTGTGAATGCAGTCTATATAAAAGGCCATTATAATGTGATATTGGGCGGCCATCTATATGATTAGCAAATGTATGAATGATCGTCAGCAAGTGATTACTAATGTATGAGCAGGAGCATCTATCTGTATGTCAGGAAATCAGTATGTACTTAAGTTATTTTTTTTTATTATTATTGTTTTTTTTTCATCACTCAAAAATTATTATTGTATTTTTCTAGTTCTAATTTATTTTCTCAAATAAATCACTGATACGATGTCTAAGATTCTGTATACTGTTTTATAATTGAAAAACTGCAGTGGCATGTATAAAGACTAAATAGTTTGTAGTAGAACCCTTCAATAATTTGGTAAATATTTTTCCTCAAACAGAGGGGGGGGGGAACTAGAAAAATGGCTGCATGAATCTCATTTTTCATGGTATCTTCTTCAGATTTGAAATATAAACTCATGAGACATGTGACTTTCAACCCATTACTTTTCTGGACTGCTTCAGGGCTGATTTCATGTATTTTTATATGAAATTAAAAAAAAATTCAGTGTGGTACAATTTTTATCAAGGCACTTCAGCGTCTATAACTTTTTATATTTTTGAGCATTATCAACTCTGGATGATGGATAGTAAAGGCCAAAGGGTCTTCTTTCCAAAGACACCAAAATTGTGTGTGTGGCACACTGAAGTCAGGAGGTGTTACCATTTTAAGTTAGTTAGTCATTTTCAGCTGTGATTCCCAATATGGGGGTTGCTGGTTAACAGGTTAAGGGAAAAATAAGTTGATTTTAAATTTCATGGCATCAACACATCTCAAAAAAGTTGGGAAAAGGCCATGTTTACCACTGTGTGGCATCCCCTCTTCTTTTTATAACAGTCTGCAAATGTCTGGGGACTGAGGAGACAAGTTGCTCAAATTTAGGAATAGGAATGTTGTCCCATTCTTGTCTAATACAGGCTTCTAGTTGCTCAACTGTCTTAGGTCTTCTTTGTCGCATCTTCCTCTTTATGATGCGCCAAATGTTTTCTATGGGTGAAAGATCTGGACTGCAGGCTGGCCATTTCAGTACCTGGATCCTTCTTCTACGCAGCCATGATGTTGTAATTGATGCAGTATGTGGTCTGGCATTGTCATGTTGGAAAATGCAAGGTCTTCCCTGAAAGAGACGACGTCTGGATGGGAGCATATGTTGTTCTAGAACTTGGATATACCTTTCAGCATTGATGGTGCCTTTCCAGATGTGTAAGCTGCCCATGCCACACGCACTCATGCAACCCCATACCATCAGAGATGCAGGCTTCTGAACTGGGTGCTGATAACAACTTGGGTTGTCCTTGTCTTCTTTAGTCCGGATGACATGGCGTCCAGTTTTCCAAAAAGAACTTCAAATTTTGATTCGTCTGACCACAGAACAGTTTTCCACTTTGCCACAGTCCATTTTAAATGAGCCTTGGCCCAGAGAAAACGCCTGCGCTTCTGGATCATGTTTAGATATGGCTTCTTTTTTGACCTATAGAGTTTTAGCCGGCAACGGCGAAAGGCACGGTGGATTGTGTTCACCGACAATGTTTTCTGGAAGTATTCCTGAGCCCATGTTGTGATTTCCATTACAGTAGCATTCCTGTATGTGATGCAGTGCCGTCTAAGGGCCTGAAGATCACGGGCATCCAGTATGGTTTTCCGGCCTTGGCCCTTACGCACAGAGATTGTTCCAGATTCTCTGAATCTTTGGATGATATTATGCACTGTAGATGATGATAACTTCAAACTCTTTGCAATTTTTCTCTGAGAAACTCCTTTCTGATATTGCTCCAATATTTTTCGCCGCAGCATTGGGGGAATTGGTGATCCTCTTCCCATCTTGACTTCTGAGAGACACTGCCACTCTGAGAGGCTCTTTTTATATCCAATCATGTTGCCAATTGACCAAATAAGTTGCAAATTGGTCCTCCAGCTGTTCCTTATATGTACATTTAACTTTTCCGGCCTCTTATTGCTACCTGTCCCAACTTTTTTGGAATGTGTAGCTCTCATGAAATCCAAAATGAGCCAATATTTGGCATGACATTTCAAAATGTCTCACTTTCAACATTTGATATGTTATCTATATTCTATTGTGAATAAAATATAAGTTTATGAGATTTGTAAATTATTGCATTCCTTTTTTATTCACAATTTGTACAGTGTCCCAACTTTTTTGGAATTGGGTTTTGTACAATAATAATAATTTTTGAGTGATGAAAAAAAAAACAATAATAATAAAAAAAATAACTTAAGTACATACTGATTTCCTGACATACAGATGCTCCTGCTCATACATTAGTAATCACATGCTGACAATCATTCATACAGATGCTAATCATACAGATGGCCCATAATAATCATATTATAATGGCCTTTTATATAGACTGCATTCACACTGATATCTGTGAACAGTCAGTAATTACATGCTGATTATCAGCCATACAGATGTTAATCATACAGATACAGGCAATACCCCACAAAACACGCAAACATATATGAAAACTGTTGAAGAAGAAAAAAAGGAAAGGTTTATTTGTGCAAAAAAGATCGCTAAGTTACGCCCCCATCAGATGACAGGTGAGTCACAGCGTGCGTCACGCACCGTCGCGAGGGAGCGCCAGAATTCAAATAAACAATCTTCTGTGTATCTTTGACTTTTTTTTTTTTGGATGATCTCATTCTGTTTGGGACATTGCCTGCTACAAAATCATGCTGTTTTTTTTACCACCAAGATGCTGTTTTTGAGCGTAATTTGTTCCATAACGGACACAAACAATAACTCTACCTGAAGAGATGAGACGTAAACAAATGAATAACGATCCAAATTACAACGTTATTGTTTCTTTAGACTAAAATTGCTCGATGGAATGTTGTTCAGTGGACCCTTATCTCTGAAACGAAACCGGGATTTACAGCAGTGGATACGTTTGAGAGTCGTTATCAGGATGAATCTGGTATGTACTGAGGTTTTTTTATACATGTTTTAATGTGTACTGCTTACACAAATTTAACAAATACATTCCTTTATAAGCTTTCTATCGAAAAACAGCGATCTGTCTTCGATGCTTGAGGCTTAGACCTTCAAAATGATATATAGTTTGTCAAGATTAATTTTGTCCTGTTTTACTTTATCTGTTTGAAATTAATGACGTGTGCAAACAAAGAGCTTTCAGTGCGTTGGCGTCCTGGTGCATGTTAACAGGTTAAGCATGTTCAGTCGGGTGAAAACAAACTCCAACCAACGTCAACAAATGCCAACAGGGAACACTGATCCAACAAACTCCAACAGACTAGTTTGTTGGAGTTTGTTGGCTTTTGTCTGTGCGGTGTGATTCGGCCTTAAGGGCGAGTTATGTGTGTATGAGACAGCAAATACGCCCGTCGAGTAAACAGACTTTACTTCAAAGTCACATTTGAAGGTAAGCTGCTAAGAAAAGATTCATATGCTCAAATAACATTAAAAGACGTGTATTTTAATTTGGTCCGGCTAGAATGAATCCAAACGAGTGTCTCAGGTTTACAGTACTGTACTGTATGTGGAGACTTCATCCCCAGGCGGTTCAGCTGATTTGGGGACGTATTTCTTAGATTTATTATTGTATTCATAACACACCGGTTTGTAGTGCAGACATTATTACCATTTACTGTGCTTTGTTAATCATCTAGATATTTCCCTGTAGTAGCTATTGAATCAGAAGTCTCTCACATTCATAGAAAATGGCTTCTGTGTTGTAAAATAAGGTTGGATATTCCGGTATGATATTGTGGCAGGTCTACATAGAAATTAACTTGTACCCAATTGTAGGTATAATGAATTAAATTTGAATGTTTTTGATGGAGGTTTAAACTCTGACATTTTCTTTTCTTTCTTTTCAGGTTGTAGGCACCAGTATGATTTGGCAGTGTAAGTTGTTCAGTTTTATTTACTTCCTGATTATACTGCACATGCATCCTCCCTCGCTGTTGTAAACAACAATGGCATCAGTTCACACATGATTTACTATAAAATGATATACAGAGGGGGTTAAGTGACATTACTCATGTGAAGTAACCCCGTAGGGCCCTATTGCACATGGAAGTCTCTGAGATGGCTCAGGCTGCATCATTTAGAGATGGCAGAACGTGGTCTGCCAGGGAAAAATGGCCCTAGTAAGTGTACCATGGAATACACACACAGGATCCCAACAGGGTCACTCATATGGGCACTAGTCACTAGATTTCAAGAATTCATTGGCCGAAAGGCCTGGCGCCGGACGCTCCGTCACGTCTGGCCACCGGAGTGGTGGAGGACTCGACAGGGTTTGCTCGGTCAGGGAACTCTCTGGAGAATTTAGGCGTTAAGGACACCACAAGCCGACTCTGAACCGGGCCTCTCAGTGCCACTACCCATTTGAGATGAGAACACAGGAGAAAACCGGCTCGACACGCAGGCTATAGAACCTAGCGAATGTGTTAGGAGTCGCCCAGCCCGCAGCTCTACAGATGTCTGCTAGCGGGGCACCACGAGCCAGCGCCCAGGATGATGCGACACCCCTAGTGGAGTGAGCATGCAGCCTGAGCGGGCAGGGCACACCTTGCGCTTCATAAACTAAGGTGATGGAATCCACTATCTAGTGGGCCATCTTCTGCTTGGAGACAGCCTTCCCCTTCTGCTGTACTCCGTAACAGACAAAGAGCTGCTCTGAGGTCCTAAGCTCTGAGTTCTATCCACGTACTGCCGCAGTGCGCGTACAGGACAGAGCAAAGCTAGGGCTGGGTCTGCCTCCTCCAGGGGCAGCGCTTGCAGGTTCGCTACCTGGTCCCTGAAGGTAGTGGTAGGAACCTTGGGCACATAGCCAGGCTGGGGCCTCAGTGTTGCACTGGAGTCAGCCGGCCCAAACTCAAGCCACGATTCGTCGACCGATGCCTGCAGGTCCCCCACCCTCTTGATCGAGGCCAATGCAGTAAGGTGTAGGGTTTTCATAGAGAGAAACTTCAAATCGACTGACTGCAAAGTCTCAAAGGGGGCAGTTTGTAGGGCTCTTAGCACCAATGCCAAATCCCAAGAGGGTAGGGAGGGAGGCCTAGGAGAATTTAACCTCCTGGCCCCTATAAGAAACCTGACGACCAGATCATGCTTCCCCACCGACCTCCCCTCTACGGGGTTGTGGTGAGCGGAAATAGCAGCAACATAAACCTTAAGGGTGGAGGGGGAGAGCCTACGCTCCAACCCTTGTTGCAAAAAGGAAAGCACGGCTCTGATTGAATATCTCCAGGGGTCCTCATGGTGAGAGGAACACCATTCGATGAACAGGTTCCACTTCAGAGCATAGGCCCGTCTTGTGGACGGTGCTCGTGCTGAAGCGATAGTGAGTGCTACCTCCTGGGGTAGGTCCACTAGAACCTCCGCGTCCCATCCAGAGACCACACATGGAGTTTCCACAGCACTGGACGCGGGTGCCAGAGGGTGCCCCATCTCTGAGAAAGCAGATCCTTCCTCAAAGGTATTGGCCAGGGAGGGGCTGTTGCGAGGAACATGAGTTCCGGGAACCAGGTCCTGTTGGGCCAATATGGAGCCACTAACAAGACCTGCTCCTCGTCCTCCCTGATCTTGCACAGTGTCTGTGCTAGAAGGCTTACTGGGGGGAATGCATATTTGCACAGGCCCCGGGGCCAGCTGTGTGCCAGTGCATCCATGCCAAGCGTTGCCTCGGTTACGGAGTAGAACCACTGGCAGTGGGTGGTTTCTGGAGATGCAAACAGGTCCACCTGAGCAACTCCGAACCGTCCCCAAATCAGCTGAACCACCTGGGGATGAAGTCTCCACTGGAATTGCTGCTCGAGACAGCTCATCGGCTACCAGATTGAACACTCCCGGGATGTGGATGGCACGAAGGGACCTCAGATGCTTCTGACTCCAGAGGAGGAGGTGGCGGGCGAGTTGCGACATGTGACGGGAGTGTAAAACGCCTTGCCAGTTGATATACACAATGGTCGCAGTATTGTCCGTACGGACCAGAATGTCCTTGAAGGCACCCTCTGAGGCGGCTCAAGGCAAGGTGTACTGCCAGCAACTTGAGGCAATTGAAATGCCAACACAGTTGGGGACCCATCCATACCACTGACACTGCGTGCCCGTTGTACGTGGCTCACCAGCCGGTGGCCGAGGCATCCGTGAATACCACAGCATGCCTGGATACCTGCTCCAGGGGCACTCCTGCCCGAAGGAATGAGGGATCTGTCCACGGGCTGAAGGTTTTGCGGCAGGCCAGTGTAATCTGAACCCGGTGAGTACCGCATCTCCATGCCCACCTCGGGACTCGGCCATGGAGCCAGTGCTGAAGCGGTCTCATATGTTCTATGATGGCACCGCAGATTTACTCTCATTTCACTGCTGGTTATACAGTCTCTGTATAGTCGTGTATGTGACAAATAAAACTTGAAACTTGAAACTTGAGATGGCAGCTACAATGCTTTGCTCTTCAGTGTTCGTACTGTTTTTGTTTGTTTTTCCTGTTTTACGTTTCTCAAAAATGATCAGTTTTACCAGGGATGAACTGCTGAACATTCGGCAGAACACACCACAGAATCTTTTACCGGATTTTGATTATTCGGATGTTTTGCTGGACATTGTAGTTGGCGGAGCCGTAGCGCTGGTCAAACGCTTCAGGACGCGCAGACGGGGGAAGCGAGCCGGCGCGCAACTCCGCGCTCGATCCATCTAGCGAATCTCCGCTCCCAACAAAACGGCCGAGCTTCTTCTACTCTCCTGGACAAAAAAGGATTTTTCAAACTCTGCTGCTCTGTGTTTCACAGAAACCTGGCTGAATGACACCATACTGGACAGCGTGCTACATCTTCCTAAACTCCGCGGGAGTTTTGTTCATTCATTCTCGGGAGTGTCTACATTCCACTGCAAGCACACGCGAGATCAGCTGTACAGAAACTAGCTGATCTGATCACAGACACAGAACAACAACACCCGGACTCTGTTTTAATGATTCTAAGGGACTTTAATAAAGCGACTCTCTCCCGTGAACTGCCAAAATACAGACAGCACATCACATGTCCCACCAGAGACAGTAATATATTGGATCACTGTTACACGGCGATAAAGGATGCATATCACTCTGTCCCACGGGCAGCTTTAGGACTCTCTGATCACTGTTTGGTTCATCTTATACCGACCTACAGGCATAAACTTAAATCGTCAAAACCTGTATTAAGAACTGTTAAAAGATGGACTAATGAAGCAGAGCAAGATTTAAAAGCTTGTTTTGACCTCACTGATTGGACTGTTTTTGAAGCTGCTGCCACCGATCTGGACGAGCTCACAGAGACTGTAACATCTTAGATCAGTTTCTGTGAAGATACATGTATTCCTACCAGGACTCATTTAACCTACAACAATGACAAACCATGGTTAACTGCAAAACTCAGACAGCTCCATCAGGCCAAAGAAGATGCTTTCAGAAAGGGGGATAATGTCTTGTATAAACAGGCCAAATACACACTGGAAAAGGAGATCAGAGTGGCAAAGAGGAATTATTCTGGCAAGCTAAGGAACAAATTCTCTTCCAGGGATTCTGCTTTAGTGTGGAGAGGCATGAAAGACATCACCAGTTACAAGACACCATCCCCCAGCACTGTGGAGAATCAACAAATGACAGACGATCTGAATGATTTCTACTGTAGGTTTGAAAAAACACCATTCACACCTCCTGCAACCCCCCTCTCCCCCACACCTACACTGCAGATAAGCGAGGATGACATGTGCCAGGTCTTCAAAAAGAGGCACCAGGCCCAGACGGCGTGTCACCAGCCTGCCTAAAATCCTGTGCTGACCAGCTGGCCCCCATCTTCACACAGATCTTCAACAGATCACTGGAGCTGTGCGAAGTCCCCTCATGCTTCAAACGCTCCACCATCATCCCCGTCCCAAAGAAACCCCAAATTACTGGACTTAATGTCTACAGGCTCTAAAGTCTGTGGCCAAACCGTTACATGCTTAAATGGGAAGCGGGACGTCCCCCGTACGGAGATGGAAGGTCGCATGACCTCGAAACTCGGCACGCGCCGCCGTCGTGGGCCCCTCATTCGGGCCCCCGAGTTTGAGGGCTCTAGCGGCTTCTTAAGCATTTTATGTCCGGCCGCACGTCTCGCCAAAATCGGGCCTGTTTCAGGGTCTCTCCTATTGAATTCAAAGGCAGACAAAGTGACATATGAAAAATGAGGAAAAATACTTTTTGGGGTTCCAGGTCCGGGCCCTTTCAGGCTCCGGGGCTCCTGACACAACTCTTACCCCTTTTCCACCAAGGCAGTTCCAGTGCTGGTTTGGAGCCAGAGCCTAGTTTCAAACCGGTTCTTTGTCTTTCGACACCCAAAGCACCAGCTCTGAATCAGGAAAAGTGGTTCGTAAGTAGCACCAAAACATTGCTGGGCTAGAAGGAAGAACCACTTGCGTCAGGGGCTGGGGGCGGGGTTACCGTGAACAACAAGACGAAAGAAATTATATTTGAATAATATAATCCAGCGTGGAGGATCCACCGCTGGTGTCAGTACGAGCAGCTGGTATCCCTAAACCAGTACCTATCCCTTCAAGTCCCTATGTTCCTGAACTGATTTCCCTGTCTGAGGCGCTTCCCATGATGGGGATCGCTTTTTGGTGTGTTTGGGCTGCTTACACCACCACCGAATCTCCAAAGGCAGCGGCGCCCACTATGGTATCTTCAGAGGTGGCGGCTGATGCTGCAGAACCGTCTGAGGTAGTGGCGCTCACTGTTATGTTCCAAGAGGCGATGGCACCCACTGCAATTTCTCCAGAGGTGGTGGCACAAGCCGCAGAACCTCCCAAAGCGGTGGTGCTCACTTCAGTTCCTTGCGTGGTGGTGGCGCCAAGCAATGTACTTACAGCCTGTCATGTAGTGGTCGGAGGAACCGTTGCTGACCTCTCCCTGTTTCCTGATGGTACTGCTGCAGAACCTCCAGAGGTGTCAGTGGTATCAGTCTGTGAATCCTTGTCCTGTCCTGTCACGGCTATGGAGGCCGTCTGCGAATCCTTGTCTTGCCCTATCACGGCTATGGAGGTCGTTTGTGATTCCTCGTTTTGCCCTGTCACGGCTATGGAGGCCGTCTGTGATTCCTCATTTTACCCTGTCACGGCCACGGCGGCCACTTTAGAACATTTGTCCCGCTCTGAACCGGCCGAGAAGGCTATCTCTGAACTCTCGCCCCATTCTGAAACAACCATGGTGTCTGATTTCGAATTGTCTGTCTTGCCTGTCTCTGTCAAGGAATCTAAACCTGAACTGTTGGTCTTGAACTTGGAAACTATAAATACACCCCATATTTGTCCTGTTAACCCTGTCTCTGCCAAAGAGATCATTAATGAACATTCTGTCTGTCCCCTTCCAGTCAATGAGTTATCCATCTGCCCAGTTTCTGTTACTAGGTCTGAGTATGAATTATCTGTTTACCCAGCTTCAGTCACTGAAATGTCTACCAATTCAGATTCAGTTAATACAACTAGTTCTGAGCTGTCAGTCTATCCCATCTCAACCCATGAATCTGTTTGTGAACTACCTGCCGGTCCAATTTCCCTCAATGAATCTGAGTTTGAACTGTCTGTCTTACCAGGTTCTGTTAATGAACTGTCTGTCTGTCCAGTTACTGTCAGTAGACTCGATTATGAACAGTCTGTTTATCCGGCTTCGATCACTGAACTGTTTGCCAATCCAGTATTAGTCATTGCATCCAATTGTGCATCTGTTGTTTTAAGAGCCGTGTTTTTCTTCTTGTAATTAGGAGCACTTGTCCTCCTAATTTAAGAAATTTAGGAGCACCTTCTAATCAATAATAAAACAATTCTGATAAAAAAATGAGCCGCCTTAATACAAGGTGACATTTGACTCAAAGTGATTTACAGAGGCATTTTCTTTTTACCTTTGTAAATGCATTTTTCTAATTTTATTAAATGTATGCAGTGTTTCCTCTAGGATACTTTCCAGCTGTGGTGGCAGGACTATTTCCCATGGACCATGCCGCCTCCCCACCCAAGATTCACGTGCACTTACAATTGAATTTATTTGAACTAAAAAAGACAAGTAAATAGTAAATAATAAAAATAAGAACAAATAAATTAATTACAATCAATAGCACAAACAAAAACAATAACAAGATACAAATTAAATTATTAGGACTTAATTTTTTTTCAGTTAGGTCTAACTATAATCAATTCAACTGTAAAATAACACTGGATAGTCTTCACTGTATAGTGAAAAACAGCAGCAGGTTTATTTAGGCTGCTGTCTCTTTAAGACCTCATGCATGGATCTAATGTTACACATGGCTCTATGCTTACTTTTCTCTTTAGGAGCACTTGTCCTCCTAATTAAAAAAAAATTAGAAGCACCATCTGATCAATAATCAAAAATTCTGATAAAAAATTAGCCTTCCTAATACAAGGTGACATTTGACTCCTTAAAGTGACTTACCGGGGTATTTTCCTTTAACCTTTCCAATGGCATCATTTTCATCTTTGTCAAATTCAAAAATGTCTGGTTATAAGCTTTTTAAAATTTCTATTTAAAACAATATAATAAGAAGTAGAATAAGACAAATAAGTTACCAATCATATGAAATTAGTATTAATCAAAAATGAATTTGTACTACAGAGGTGGCACAGAAGAACACAAAAGTGGCTTGTAGTTGTAGGTACATTTTCAGACATTTAATGAGGCTCAGAGGTGGCTTGAGTGCAATTAAATTCATAGATTCATGTGGAGATTAATGTTTTAAATGTAACATTTTGAATACAGAAATATTAAATGAATTAAATAACTGAAATGATACGCTAAAAATGAAACCGAAACCACCAGCAGGTGGCGGCAAGTCATTGATTTTTTCACTGAATCATTTATTCAATTGATTCGTTCGAACGGCTGATTCGTTCCGGAATGAAGCAAGTGACTGTCTTTATGAATGGGTAACCATGAATCACTGACTCACTAGATTTGTTCAAAGATGCACTTTCATTCATGAATGAAACACCGCTGTGTTTGCTTTTAGAGATGCGCAGCGCTCAGCTGTTACTTTATTTGGAACTATTTTCGTTGATGATATAGAGTAAAATCAGTACTTGTTTATTGATCTGTTGTATTAAATCGATATCACATTTGCAAACTCCCTTAATAATTATTAAAAGCTGTCACTCTCCTTATCGCGATCTGTGGGTGCACAGAAAATGAGAGCGCGCGAGTGAGTTATCAAGACTCAAAAGCACGTGCAAATGTAATATCCGCAATCCCGCGCCGAAATTCAAGTTCTGCTCTGTGTTCTCTGCTAATGACCCGACTGTGAATGATGAGAGTAGCGTTACTATGTTGTCAGTGAGAAGCTGCAGCCGTGGCGGGGATGTTTTTTTGTGTGCCGGCAGAACAGCAACAGTGTGCTACATGTTTCTTTTCCCCTCATTTTTTCCAATTGATGGAAATCTGTCATAGTGACAGAAAACTTTAATCCCTGATAACTTTTAAAATGGAGTGGACACGGAGCAGTTTTTCCGTGAGTGGACCCAGAGCGGAGTGATTACAGAACGCTTTGATCACATCCCCCTCAGCAGGCTGAATACACCCCGTCTTTCCTTAATTTAAGACCTAGTCAAACTAAAATTAAGACATTTATTACACTATTTGAGAAATGTAAGCATATTTACGGCCTTAAAATAATGAAAAGTGAATTTAAGACATTAAGGACAGGCGGAACCCTCCAATTGACGGAAATCCGTCATAGACTCGCTGCAATTAACGGAAATCCGTCGTAGCGACAGAGAACTTTAATCCATGTCAGTATGTGTGTCTCTCAATAGTTTTCGACAGCAATGTCTCTAGTTATAGTGAAACTTCTTCAACTTATAGTTAATTTTCTTCATGAACAGCGTGTTGTTGTTACCTCGCTTGTGATTGAGAAGTCATGTAGTTTTTAAGTTGTTAAACTATGTTACTGGTAAAAATCGCCAGAGTAGCGCTAACAACATTAACACGTATGTTAACGTGTGTGCAAACTGTATGTGTGTCTGTAAGGGAGAGAGCGGGAGAGATAGAGTATGTGCTTTCCGTACATTAAATGTAATTTTGTGGCAAAAAGACTGTTCTGTCGTTTTTATCCTATTGTTTACTATATTTATTTGTTTGGCCAGTGTCATTTTGCGGTTTGGTTCTTTTGCTGTTTTAGGCTGTAAGGACCTTTGAAATAACTGAAATAATTTGGCGAAGTGATAATGCTGTCAAGAGCTGCCTGGAACCATGTTCGCTGTGCGTTTCCTTGAAAATAATTGCACACCTTAGAACGTTAATCAGCCAATCAGATTCAAGCATTCAATGGCCCCATAGTATATAATAATAATAATAATAATAATCAAATATTAAATGAAATGTTTAATGTTAATAAGAGTGTTTCATCCATCTCTAAAACTCCCGGGTTACTATGGTCATGCACGTTTGTTTATGCATTAAACTCGTGGCCACAAGAAAAATGTCGTTTCCTAAACATAAGTCGTGGCTATGACATATTACGTTTCCATGAGATAATATGTCATGGCCACGAAAAAACTAAGTGAACGAACATGTCCCCTCCCGGTCACTGTAATTTTCTCTTTAAATATATTAAAATATAATTTATTGCTGTGCTCAAAGCTGAATTTTCAGCATCATTACTCCAGTCTTCAGTGTCACATGATCCTTCAGAAATCATTCTAATATGCTGATTTTCAGTAATGATGCTGAAAATTCAGCTTTACATCACATGAATAAATTACATTTTAAAATGTCTTTTACAAACAGTTATTTTAAATTGTAATTTTTATTTGACACTATTGGTGTTTTACTGTATTTTTGATCACATAAACAATGAAAAAAAATTAGGGGGCGGAATGCACATTTTTCAAATTACGTGTTTTAGCTTAATTAGGGGATATAAGGAGACATTTAAAAGCACATTTATATAATTTATCAGAATACAGAAAGAACACAAGGTTTTTTAATAATTTTGCTTCAGACTCTATTTAATAGGCTATGTAATTATTTATAGTCCTATTAAATTGTATGTACACTGTGAGTATGTGACGGTATCAAATTTTCATAGTGGTCGTTGAAGCTTTTGTCAAAGTATATGATTTTATCACAATAGCCTATACAATTTAGAAAGTAAAAAAAGCGTTGTCCTCCTAACAGGTTAAATAACTTTATTAAAGATCTTTTATGAAAGAAAGACTTTATTTTAAAAGAAAATACACAAAAATATAAAGTAAACAAGTGTTTCAAGATTAGAGTGCAAAAGATTAACGTTCAAATGAATGCAAGAACAATAGGTAACACTTTACAATAAGGTCACAATAGTTAACATTAGTTAAAGCAGGTTAACATTAACTAAGAATGTGTAATAGCTAATTGTTGAATTTGTTAATATTCTTTGTCAACGTTGATTAATAAAAATACAACTATTTATTGTTAGTTAATGTTAGCTCCATTGAATAATATTAGCAGACACAACTTTAGATTTCATAATGTATCATTAACCTGTTAACATGCACCAGGACGCGGGCGCACTGAAAGCTCTCTGAAAGCTCTTTGTTTGCACACGTCATTGTTTTCAAACAGATAAAGTAAAACAGGACAAAATGAATCTTGACAAACTATATATCATTCTGAAGGTCTAAGCCTCTGGCATCGACGACCGATCGCTGTTTTTCGATAGAAAGCTTATACGGAATGTATTTGCTAAATTTGTGTAAGCAGTACACATCAAAACATGTAGAAAAAAACCCGCAGTACATACCATATTCATCCTGATAACGACTCTCAAATGTATCCACTGCTGTAAATCCTGGTTTCATTTGAAAGATAAGGGTCCAGTGAACAACATTCCATCGAGCACTTTTAGTCCAAAGAAACAACAACATTGTAATTTAGATTGTTAATCCTTTGTTTACATCTCATCTCTTGAGGGAAAGTTATTGTTTGTGTCCGTTATGGAACAAATTACGCTCAAAAACAGCGTCTTGGTGGTAAAAAAACAGCACGATTTTGTAGCAGACAATGTCCCAAACAGAATGAAATCATCCAAAAATAAAAAAGTCAAAGATACACGGAAGATTGATTATTTGAATTCTGGCGCTCCCTCGCGACGGCGCGTGACGCACGCTGTGACGCACCTGTCATCTGATGGGGCGTAACTTAACAATCTTTTTAGCACAATAAGAAAAAAAGAAAAAAACATTTCTTTTTTTTCTTCTTCAGCAGTTTTCATATATGTTTGCGTGTTTTGTGGGTAATGTGCCTGTATCTGTATGATAAGCATCTCTATGACTGATAATGAGCATGTAATTACTGACTGTTCACAGATATCAGTGTGAATGCAGTCTATATAAAAGGCCATTATAATGTGAATATTGACTATATTGGGCAGCCACCAGTATGATTAGCATCTGTATGAATGATCTTCAGCATGTGATTACCTAATGTATGAGCAGGAGAGCATCTGTTTGTCAGGAAATCAGTATGTAATTAAGTTTTTTTTTTTATTATTATTGTTTTTTTTCATCACTCAAAAATTATTATTATTGTATTTTTCTAGTGCTCAAATAAATCACTTATACGATTTATAAGATTCTGTCTACTGTTTTATAATTGAAAAACTGCAGTGGCATGTATAAAGACTAAATAGTGTGTAGTAGAACCCTACAATAATTTGGTAAATATTTTTCCTCAAACGGGGGGGGGGGGGACTAGAAAAATGTCTGCAGGAATCTAATTTTTCATGGTATCTTCTTCAGATTTGAAATATAATCTCATGAGACATGTGACTTTCAACCCATTACTTTTCTGGATTTCTCCAGGACTGATTTCATGTATTTTTATATGAAATAAAAAAAAATTCAGTGTGGTACAATTTTTATCAAGGCACTTCAGTGTCTATAACTTTTTATATTTTTGAGCATCATCAACTCTGGATGATGGATAGTAAAGGCCAAAGGGTCTTCTTTCCAAAGACACCACAATTGTGTGTGTGGCACACTGAAGTCAGGAGCTGTTACCATCTTAAGTTAGTTAGTCATTTTCAGCTGTGATTCCCAATATGGGAGGTGCAGGTTAACAGGTTAAAAGTTGAAATTAACATGAACTAAAATTTAATTTTAAAATGTAATTTTAACCCTAACCGCAACCCAAACAAACCCTAACCCAAACAATAATAGCGAATCAGTCAATACAGGTGCATCTAAGGGAAGTCGTGGCCTAATGGTTAGAGAGTCAGACTTGTAATCCAAAGGTTGTGGGTTCGAATCTCAGGTCCGGCAGGGATTGAAGGTGGGGACTGTGAATGAACAGCACTCTCTCCACCTTCAATACCATGACTGAGGAGCCCTTGAGCAAGGCACCGCTCCCCGGGCGCTGGAGCAATGGCTGCCCACTGCTCCGGGTGTGTGTTCACTACTCACTGCTGTGTGTATGCACTTGGATGGGTTAAATGCAGAGGACCAATTTCGAGTATGGGTCACCATACTTGACAATAAATCACATATATATATATAGTTTTTTTTATATCTCAATAAATTAGAATGTCATGGAAAAGTTTATTTATTTCAGTAATTCAACTAAAATTGTGAAACTCGTGTATGAAATAAATTCAATGCACACAGACTGAAGTAGTTTAAGTCTTTGATTCTTTTAATTGTGATGATTTAGGCTCACATTTAACAAAAACCCACCAATTCACTATCTCAACAAATTAGAATACTTCATAAGACCAATAAAAAAAACATTTTTAGTGAATTGTTGGCCTTCTGGAAAGTATGTTAATTTACTGTATATGTACTCAATACTTGGTAGGGGCTCCTTTTGCTTTAATTACTGCCTCAGTTCGGCGTGGCATGGAGGTGATCAGTTTGTGGCACTGCTGAGGTGGTATGGAAGCCCAGGTTTCTTTGACAGTGGCCTTCAGCTCATCTGCATTTTTGGTCTCTTGTTTCTCATTTTCCTCTTGACAATACTCCATAGATTCTCTATGGGGTTCAGGTCTGGTGAGTTTGCTGGCCAATCAAGCACACCAACACCATGGTCATTTAACCAACTTTTGGTGCTTTTGGCAGTGTGGGCAGGTGCCAAATCCTGCTGGAAAATGAAATCAGCATCTTTAAAAAGCTGGTCAGCAGAAGGAAGCATGAAGTGCTCCAAAATTTCTTGGTAAACGGGTGCAGTGACGTTGGTTTTCAAAACACAATGGACCAACACCAGCAGATGACATTGCATCCCAAATCATCACAGACTGTGGAAACTTAACACTGGACTTCATGCAACTTGGGCTATGAGCTTCTCCACCCTACCTCCAGACTCTGGGACCTTGGTTTCCAAGTGAAATACAAAACTTGCTCTCATCTGAAAAGAGGACTTTGGACCACTGGGCAACAGTCCAGTTCTTCTTCTCCTTAGCCCAGGTAAGATGCCCCTGATGTTGATTGTGGTTCAGGAGTGGCTTAGCAAGAGGAATATGACAACTGTAGCCAAATTCCTTGACACGTCTGTGTGTGGTGGCTCTTGATGCCTTGACCCCAGCCTCAGTCCATTCCTTGTGAAGTTCACCCAAATTCTTGAATTGATTTTGCTTGACAATCCTCATAAGGCTGCGGTTCTCTCGGTTGGTTGTGCATCTTTTTCTTCCACACTTTTTCCTTCCACTCAACTTTCTGTTAACATGCTTGGATACAGCACTCTATGAACAGCCAGCTTCTTTGGCAATGATTGTTTGTGGCTTACCCTCCTTGTGAAGGGTGTCAATGATTGTCTTCTGGACAACTGTCAGATCAGCAGTCTTCCCCATGATTGTGCAGCCTAGTGAACCAAACTGAGAGACCATTTTGAAGGCTCAGGAAACTTTTGCAGGTATTTTGAGTTGATTAGCTGATTGGCATGTCACCATATTCTAATTTGTTGAGATAGTGAATTGGTGCGTTTTTGTTAAATGTGAGCCTAAATCATCACAATTAAAAGAACCAAAGACTTAAACTACTTCAGTCTGTGTACATTGAATTTATTTAATACACCAGTTTCACAATTTGAGTTGAATTACTGAAATAAATGAACTTTTCCACGACATTCTAATTTATTGAGATGCACCTGTATATAGATAGACCATGTTTTAGGTTAGATTAAAAGAAAAAAATGTTTAAAGGTCCCCTGAAGTGCCTTGAAACACGCAGTGTTATTCTATATGATGACAATTCTGAAACTGAAACAGGAAGACAGGGCGGGACATATCGAGCAGCCCCACCCCTTTTTTTAAATGGCCATTAGCGTTTTGTTTATATCTGCTTCGGCCAGAGCCGTTGAGCTCGGTAAAGCCACATTTGACAGCCACAGTCTAACAGATTACCCCCTAGATTCAATATGAAACTCTTACTAAAACAAAATAGTGATCATAACCATACTGAGGCTGTGTAGTTTTAAAAAGTGTAGTTTTAAAAAGTGAAGGATTCGCCCTGTGTGATCACGTTTCTGGACCGGAGCCAAAGTCCGTATCAGACTGTGCGCTCTGCCGTGGTTCGCGTGACAACGCGAAACCAGACCTCTTTTACTCCAGTCGAAAGCATATTTACACTGTCTGAATCGTTCCCTATCGCCTACATTGTGCACTACGTGCCATTCACTGTACAAGAAATACTAACACTATGAAGAACAAGTGACTGATCTCAGCCACAGCTTCAACGTCTCATTTATAGTGTTGGGGGCGGGACTTCGCAGATTCTAGAGAGCATTTGATTGGTCAGAATAGGGCTGCACGATTAATTGAAATTAAATCGCTATCTCGATAAGACAAAAGCTGCAATTGTCATGTGTATCTTTCAGTGAAACACAGTTCTGTCAGCAGTAGTAAATCTCCATCCGAAGGTCAGAGGGCGCTCTCGCGTGGAAACTCCAAATACACCCCGCAGAAGAAACCCAGGAAATAAACAGAAGATTGAACTGCTTTCATTGATTCATGACGATGTCAATATATGGTTTATCTGAGTTCATCTTATTAGAATTTTCATTATAATAAAGTATATAATAAGACAATGCTAATCTATATAGCCTTTAATAATAATAATAATAATTTCATATATTTATATAGCACTTTTCTGGGCACTCAAAGCGCTTTGCATAGAAGGGGAATCTCCTCAACCACCACCAGTGTGCACCATCCACCTGGATGATGCGACGGCAGCCATATTGCGCCAGAACGCCCACCACACACCAGCTTATTGATGGAGAGGAGACAGAGTGATGAAGCCAATCAGAATATGGGGATGATTAGGAGGCCATGGTGATAGACAGAGGCCAATGGGCAAATTTATCACTGCTTAGAATACTATGAAATCTGTTGCGTGCCTTATTCTGTTTAAGAAGCCACATCATCTCACAGGAGATGGGAAAAGGATTTACTTGACTCACATTTCACTGCTGGTTAATACTCTCTGTATAATCGTGTATGTGACAAATAAATCTTGAACTTGAACTTGATTTCAAACACTCAACTGACGTTATGAAGTTAGTTTGTAGTACAAACATGTTTTTAAATGTGGTATTTTCACGTGCTTTCAGATGGAGCAGCATTTACTATGCAGAGCCGTAGTTCACTGACAAGCTACACAAACAGCTTTCATTATCGCAGAATGATTTCTTCGATTTCATTATTGCACGATTAAATCGTCTGCGATAATGAATGTCTTGTTACGTATGTAACCCTTGTTCCCTGAAGGAGGGAACGGAGACGTCACATCGGTGACCGACAAATTGGGATCTCGCTTAAAGAGACCAATTTACTTTGAGTGTATACTAAACGAGGTGCAACGCACACTCAGGTTTTCGCTGAGGAGCCGAGCCGGTGAACCAGCCGCTCAGCGGTGGTACAGCAGCTGTGGTGAAGGGATGTGATGTCTCTGTTCCCTCCTTCAGGGAACGAGGGTTACATACATTACCGAGAAGTTCCCTTTCAGTCGGTCACTCTCGATGTTACGTCGGTAATGACCTATGAATTGGGATCCCTACAAAAGCGTCATGGATGCCGCCCCTTCCAGTGTCCTGTGCGAGCCGCCTGCTCCCCTTTTTGGTGTAGGCCGGGGCTCGCAACAAGAAGACCAGTCACTGTTATCGTAGCACTACCCACTCATTGAGATTGGATAACACTGGGAAAACGTACCCGTTCCATTTGGAACAGGAACGTTGCGGAAGCCCCATCCTTCCCGAAGGAGGTTTCGGAAGCACTTACACATATGAACAACCATTTAGGTGCATATGGAAGATTAGAGGTGTTTGTAACCCTCTTGAAAAATGGCAGGAAGTCTGCCGGGGAAACATGGGCTCTGAGGCTATTCGGTGGACTTTACACATATGGGATCCACTTAGGTCTCGCCATCTTGATATGGCAAGATGGCGCCGCGTATGGCTGCTGTGGTGTGGAACGCTCCCGTTCTTTTAATGTTTTTGTTTGTTTGTTCTGTGTTTAGTCAATCTATTTCTATCAGTTTTACCAGAGAGATGAACTATTGGACATAAGGCAACACACACCGGACAATTTTTGTCAGTTTTTTGAGTATTCAGACGCTTTGTTGGATGTTTTGGTCGGAGGGGCAGCGGTCCTATTCAAACGCACGCTCAGACGGAAAAAAGGGAAGCGCGCCGGCGCGCTGGTTAAGCTCCGCGAACGCGGCTTCCGAACTGCGCTCCCAAGCATTCATCTCGCGAATCTCCGATCCCTTCCTAACAAAACGGATGAACTACTACTCCTCACCCGCACAAACAAGGACTTTTCAAACTCTGCTGCATTGTGCTTCACTGAAACCTGGCTGAGTGAAACCATCCTGGATAACGCGCTTCATTTGCCGGGCTATCAGCTGTTCAGATCAGATCGCATCACGGAGCTAACGGGGAAAACGAGAGGTTGTGGAATATGTTTCTACATAAATGAAGGTTGGTGTTCAGATGTAACAACTCTGAAGAAGACGTGTTCTCCTAATTTGGAGGCCCTCTTCATAAACTGTAAACCGTTCTATTCACCCCGAGAGTTTTCCTCTTTCATTCTCGTGAATGTGTACGTGCCTCCGGACGCGTGCGTGAGCGCCGGGATGCAACAGCTGGCCGAACAAATATCTGAAACGGAGCAAAGGTACCCGGACTCTCTTTTAATCATTCTTGGAGATTTTAATAAGGCAAATCTCTCCCGCGAACTGCCAAAATACAGACAGCACGTTACATGTCCCACCAGAGACAGTAATATATTGGATCACTGTTACACAATAATTAAAGATGCATATCACTCTGTACCACGGGCAGCTCTGGGGCTCTCCGATCACTGATTGGTTCATCTCATACCAACCTACAGGCAAAAATTTAAATCTTCTAAGCCTGTATTAAGAACTGTTAAAAGATGGACTAATGAAGCAGAGCAAGATTTAAAATCTTGTTTTGACCTCACTGATTGGAGTGTTTTTGAAGCTACTGCCACCGATCTGGACGAGCTCACAGAGACTGTAACTTCATATATCAGTTTCTGTGAGGATATATGCATCCCCACCAGGACATTCTTATCATTCAATAATGATAAACCGTGGTTTACTGGGAAACTCAAACAGCTTCGTCAGGCCAAAGAGGACGCTTACAGAAGTGGGGATAAAATATTGTATAACCAGGCGAGGAACAGACTTACAAAGGAGATCAGAGTGGCTAAAAAGAACTACTCTGAGAAGTTGAAGAAAGAACTTTCAGCAAATGATCCGGCGTCAGTATGGACTGGTCTGAGGAACATTACCATGTACAAGACACCACCCCCACAGTCTGTGGAGAATCAACAACTGGCTGACGATCTCAATGTGCTTTACTGTCGATTTGAAAAGGCCAGATTGACACCCAGCACCCGCTCTGATCTGCACTTCACACATTCACCTACCCCCCTGCAACCCCACCTCCTCCCTCCCCCACCACCCTACCTGCATTTAAAGTCTGCGTAGAAGATGTGAACCGGGTCTTCAGAAAAGAGAAATCTAGGAAAGCTTCAGGACCAGACGGTATTTCACCTGCCTGTCTAAAAGTCTGTGCTGACCAACTGGCCCCCATCTTTACACAGATCTTCAACAGATCTCTGGAGCTGTGTGAAGTTCCCTGCTGCTTCAAACGCTCCACCATCATTCCCATCCCCAAAAAGCCCAAAATCACTGGACTTAATGACTACAGACCTGTCGCACTCACGTCTGTGGTCATGAAGTCACTTGAGAGACTGGTCCTGGCCTACCTGAAGGACATCACTAGACCCTTGCTGGATCCTCTTCAGTTTACCTACAGAGCAAACAGGTCTGTGGATGACGCTGTCAATATGGGACTGCATTACATCCTGCAACACCTCAACAAACCTGGGAATTACTCAAGGATCTTATTTGTGGACTTCAGCTCGGCCTTCAATAACATCATGCCTGACCTTCTCTCAGACAAACTGACACAGCTCTCTGTGCCCACCTCCATCTGTCAGTGGATCACCAGCTTCCTGACAGACAGGCAGCAGCTAGTGAGGCTGGGCAAACTCACATCCAGGACTCTCACCATCAGCACCTGTGCCCCTCAGGGTTGTGTTCTCTCCCCACTGCACTTCTCTCCCTCTACACGAATGACTGCACTTCAAAGGACCCCTCTGTCAAGCTCCTGAAGTTTGCAGATGACACTAAAGTCATCGGCCTCATCAAGGACGGTGACGAGTCTGCTTACAGACAGGAGGTTGAGCAGCTGGCTGTCTGGTGCAGTTTTAACAACCTGGAGCTAAACACTCTCAAAACTGTGGAGATGATAGTGGACTTCAGAAAGAACCCCCCTGCTCTCCCCCCACTCACCATCATGAACAGCACTGTGACTGCAGTGGAGTCATTCAGGTTCCTGGGAACCACCATGTCTCAGGACCTGAAGTGGGACAATCACATTGACTCTATCGCGAAAAAGGCCCAGCAGAGGCTGTATTTCCTCCGCCAGCTAAGGAAGTTCAACCTGTCTCAGGAGCTGCTGAAACAGTTCTACTCTGCCATCATCGAGTCTGTCCTATGTTCTTCTATAACTGTTTGGTTTGGTTCAGCTACCAAAACAGACATCAGAAGACTACAACGGACAGTCAGGACTGCTGAGAGGATTATTGGTGCCCCTCTGCCCAGCTTCCAATAACTTTACACCTCCAGAGTGAGGAAAAGGGCTAAGAAAGTCACTCTGGACCCCTCACACCCAGCTCACTCTCTCTTTGAACTGCTGCCCTCTGGCCGGCGCTACAGATCACTGAGCACCAAAACAGCCAGACACAAGAATAGTTTTTTCCCCCAGGCCGTATCCCACCTGAACAACACATAACACACCCCGGTACTGTACATCTGTAAATAACTCATCAAACCTTCATCTGTACATAGGACACATGCACATTCACAGTTCTGTCTATGGACATTTTTCTTTCTGTATATTTTTCTTTGTATATTTTTACCTTAATTATATGTTGTCTCTGTTTGCACTGTTGTCTGTTTGTACTGTATTGTTTCTGTACTGGAAGCTCCTAACACCAAGACAAATTCCTTGTGTGTGCAAACACACTTGGCAATAAAACTCTTTCTGATTCTGATTCTGATACATATGGTATCCAGTAGGGATGCTCCGATCGATCGGCCAGAGATCGGTATCGGCCGATCATCACATTTTATGACTCGATCGGTACTCGTACATTTGGCCGATCTCATGTACCGATCGCAATTTGATGATGTCAGCGCTTGAGGACGTACATGATGCGTGGGGACATAAATTATTTGGTGGTGTGGAAATGCTATGACGTTTTGAGAAACAATGAAAAATTCGCTATATGTCGTGTATGTTTTGCATGATGATATGATGAATGGATTGTTCATTTTTAACAGCAGATTCAGTTAGAGCTGATCTGCGCATCACTGCACACGTCTCCACGGGAGCCGGAGCTGATCGCGGCCGCTCTATGAACATTTATTTATAAAACAAAATATCTTCTTTGGCCATATTAGCCTACTCAATAGCATTAACACAGGCTTTACTCCTTTCAAACTTTATCTGGAATGTCACCATTTCTGTCACTGCAACTTCCCGATCAGGCGAACACACACACACACACACAAATTAAATCATCTGCCTGATGAAAAAATTTGTTTAAATGTAGTTAATATTGCATAATTTATGATTTATTTTATCCACCCGCTAATAATCAGAATGCATTTTTTTATTACCCGACCCATGGATTATCCGTAGCGCCCGTGGATATAACCGTGATCAAACTACTCCGTTTTGTTCTTTCAGTAGTTTAAATGTTTCTATTTATTTTTTTCCTCTTCAGTCTTATATTGGACAGTATTAAACCTTATGAGTTACATCAGACTTCTCCATATTGGAGTTTAAATGTTTCTATTTATTTTGTCCTCTCTCTAACATTGGATAATCAAAACGTTCTCATCTTGAGCAGAAAAGAAAGATAACAGTTTCAAAGTTTAAATTCCAACCTAGCCATCTAACAACAATTTTATATATATATATGTTCTTAGCCTACAGATTAATAATGCTAAATGTAGATCAGAAACATTTTGTTACATCTGGTTTGAGTCGTAGGTTACTTATAGATAGATAAATAGATAGTAAGAAAAATAACAATATTTGCAGCATTGTTTTTTTTCTGCTGTATTTTAGTGAAAGTAATCTATAATTTGACCTCTCACCGTGTTTCTGTTTTTGTTAAAATAACTGCGGCAGCTCTTGAACTTGGCGCCACACCGGCGCGCGTCCAAAGAGAGAGAGAGAGAGAGAGAGAGAGAGAGAGAGAGCGCACGGAGCTGAAAGGGCTTGAATAAAGCGCGTTTAGCTTTAGATAAAAATACAAGGATATAGCGCTGAAAGATATTTACCATAAATGACCCTGAGCGCTTGTTATGTGATCTGCTCCGCTGTTTTGATGCGCTGCTCACTTAAAATGGTGCTGCTGCGACAGCTCGCGGTCCGGATGGATGCAGGGGTGCGGATGCACTTATAGAAGTATTTAAAGATAAAAGACTCGAGTTGCTTTTAAAATATTCACAAGTCCTTTTCCTCGAGTCGAGTAAAGTCTGGGGTCATTTCAGGTCAAGTCAAGTCTTAAGGCTATAAAAATGCGACTCGATCTCTGCCTTGTGGTGCATCAGACACATTTTGTTTGCATTTATTTTTGTCTTATATTAAGTATCCTGATATACATAATGTTATGCATAAACACCATTTTAAAGGAATATTAAAATGTTCACTGTATAAGGAATCATTTTTGTGATTATTTAGATAACATTATTATTACATATGTTATATAAAGCTTGAAGCATCAGAATCGGCATCGGTATCGGCCGATCACCATGACAAGAAATCGGTACTTGGTATCGGCTGCAAAAATCCTGATCGGAGCATCCCTAGTACCCAGCCCTCTACTGGTTCTCACGGATTCATTGAGTGAGGGCCTGGCAACGGACGTTCTGCCACGTCTGGCTGCCGAGGGGATGGAGGAGCTCGACAGGGTCTACAATACGGACACTCTGGAGCAGTTTTAGCAAGCCGACACTAAACCAGGGCCTCTCAGTGCCTCTACCTGTTTGAGGTGAGAACACAGGAGGATCCCGGCTCCATACGAATCTAGCGAACATGTTGGGGGTCGCCCATCCTGCAGTGTTACAAATATCTGTCAGCGAGGTGCCACGAGCCAGTGCCCAGGAGGATGCAACACTTCTATTAGAATGAGCTTACAACCTGAGCGGGCAGGGCACACCCTGTGCCTGATAAGCCAGGGTGATGGCATCCACTATCCAGTGGGCCATCCTCTGCTTAGAGACGACATTCCCCTTCTGCCGGCCTCCGTAACAGACACAGAGCTGATATGAGGTCCTGAAGCTTTCTGTCCGTTCTACGTACCATCTTAAGGCTCGGATGGGATGAAGCAAAGCTAAGGCTTGGTCTGCCTCCTCCGGGGGCAGCGCTTGCAGGTTCACTACCTGATCCCTTAAGTGGGTAGTAGGAACCTTGGGCATGTAGCCAGGACGGGGCCACAGGATTACCTGGGAGTTAGCCAGCCCAAACTCTAGGCACGGTTCATCGACTGAAAATGCATGCAGGTCCCCTACTCTCTTGATGGAGGCCAATACAATCAGGAGCAGAGCTTTCATTGAAAGAAACTTTAGCTCGACTGACTGCAAAGGCTCAAATGGGCCCTGCTGTAGTGCTTTGAGCACTAGTCAGTCTGTTGACTCTAAAGGCTGGTTCACTAAACAACAGCATAAACTCTTGGTCTGGTTTGTGGGTCAGTGTGTGGTTCACTAACAGTGGAAACACACTCTCGGTCTGGTTTGTGGGTCAGTGTGTGGTTCACTAACAGTGGAAACACACTCTCGGTCTGGTTTGTGGATCAGTGTCTGAATCTGCTGCTGTTGCTCAGTGTGTGTTTTCTCTGATTGAACATGTTGAAGCAGCACTTGTCCACTTGTGGAGCGTCTGAGAAATGATGAACTGTGATCCAGTGATTGTTCACGCTGGTCAGTGTTTATCAGTGCAGCATGAGTTGGCCTTAACACTGGATTATATCTCACCTGGGGTCAGAGGTCACTGGATAAACACTGAATTCAGGAGGAGGACCCATGGATGCATCACTCTTCAGAGACACACAGCTGTGATCAGGAGATGAAGATCTCCGTTTCTTTCTCCTCCTGGAGATACTGAGAAAACACACAGACATAACTCTTCCTTTAGTTCTGTCTGCTGTTTAATTTATTACAAGTCAGTCTGTTGTGTCTAACACTGAATTGTGTCTCACCTGGGGTCAGAGGTCACTGGATCATCACTGAATTCAGGAGGAGGACCCATGGATGCATCACTCTTCAGAGACACACAGCTGTGATCAGGAGATGAAGATCTCTCTCTGTTCTCCATAATGACAAACTGACTTCACACCTGCATATGGACACATAAGAGAACAAATGACACATAATATTGTGATTATTATTGCAGTAAATCTTAACGCTACATACACAATGAGATTGAAGAGAATGTGGATCTGCAGCAGGATCCATTAAGTGATGGTTTACTGACTGTAGTGAAGAAGATCCTCATGAGCATCGTCAGTATCTGAGCTCACTGATGCTCTTGTGTCTTACTGAACATATTTGACTTCAGCATCAATCTGTTCAGAGCTGCTGTAACACATATCAACTAACTGATCATGACATCCGATGAGGATTATTTTCAGAGCTGATGTTTAGTTATTGAACCACTAGTGAATAAACCCTCTGGAAGCTTAGACATGCAGCCGATGTTTAACCCTCTAAGCGCCAAAGTCGCAAAATTGCGACAAGACATCATACTTGATCAAATAGACCGTAGTTCCTTATATGGTGTAATATCTCATTTGTATTCCCTACCACTAGATGGCAGACATGTAGTACTTCGATTCTAGACCAAAATTCCGTCCTGTTCCTATTCAAAGTGTTCGAGGAAATAGCAGAGAAAGTGAGCGATCGTGTCATTGATGCGGAAGCAGTTCAGTTCACAGTGTCACGGGTGAATTGTGAGATTTGTGAGAGAAAATCGCCAAATGGCTAATAGAAAGTTGTACCATGAGGATGTGTTGCAAATGTTATTCGCCGATTCTGACTCTGAAGGGGAATATTTGCCTTTTGGAAATGACGATCGGCCGTCTAATGATCGCGCTTCTCCCGGTACACCTTTGCAGCGCAATGGTGCCGCCGTGCAAGCCGAGAGAGTTCATGAAGCACAAACAAGTGATCAGTTGACCCTTTGCCCAACGGGGATGGGGGTGGCAGGGGTGGACGTGGTCGTAGTGTCCATAGGAGAGCTGCTCTGAGCTCACGGAGCGCCGCTGGCTCCGCGCCGCGGTGCTGATGGTCGGCTAGATTGCGTCTTTTTTTCTGATCGCGCGCGCTCTACGGGCCGCCAGTACAGGTGCAGTCAGTGTGGGGCTGGTCTACCATACTCTCAAGAACTATAAACTGTGTCACTTAGATACCTGAATGGGCAGATAGCTGGTCAACTGATCACAAAATAGGCACATGTATTTTACTATGGCAGAGGAATATAGTAATAATTTACTACTTTCTCCCGTTTTACTGTTGATTTCCTCTTTTCCTGATCATTTGGAATGAGGATAAAAAGACAAAAAACAAAACAAACATGCAAATAAGCTCAAACATCCATTCAATATCTATTATTTCCTGAATATTACTGATGAACTGATCAAAAAGTAGGCTACTGTTCACATGAGTTTTACTACTACATAGTATAGTAATATAGTAATAATTTAGTACTTTCTCCTGTTTTATTGTTGATTTCCTCTTTTCTGATCATTTGGAATGAGGATAAAAAGACAAAAAAACAAACAAACATGCAAATAAGTTCAAACATCAATTTAATATCTACTATCTCCTGAATATTATGAAATTCAAGAGGGCCGCCCCCCTGTTGACGTCATAATATGCAAATTAGATGAGTATATTTACACCCCACATAAACTTTAGGTCATGCCCAACATTTTTCTAATTTACAGTAGATCTCTATCTTTAAGCCTTTTCAAGCCACAAGCTTTTGAAATCTTGATGTCAAAATCCAGCATTTTTTAAAAAAAACCCTGGCGCCTAAAGGGTTAATAGTTGCTCTTTCTAAACAACGAGTTTCAATGTTTTCACCAAACAAACAAGATCAGTAAAACAATTAATAACACAAATCATTCACTGAATTTTCACCGTAATCATATTATTCCAGAACATTTTTTTTAAAAGTGAAAAAAGGTGCCAGTGCCTCTTATTTGTATATTATATTTATCAGTCTATAGATAAAGAAAGCAATTAAAATGAGGCCAGCAATCATAATTCTTGAGATATCACACAGTATCATAACTGGAAAGAATCTGAGTGAGAGAATGACAAACTGAGTTATATGTAATATTAGAAAAAGTTAAATTATGCACGCTTATGCAAACATGTTACTGTAAGTCTTTTATTTTATGTTTTGCATTCTAATTAAAAGAAAGTTATCTCAGTGTCATAATTCAAACATCACAAACACTTTAATGAGGGTGTGTAGAGTTTTTACAGCAGAAATTCATGTGTGAGTCAGAATCAAACTCTCAGTAAAGCTGATCTACAGAAGCTCCTGTTTTCTGTTTTAATCTTTATTTCCTCCTATATTTCTGATTGAAAGAATCCGTGAATGAATCTGAACTAAAAGCAGAATCTCTAGAGCTCGACATCATTATAATCCTGAAGATGATTCATACACTTTTACAAGAGACACAAATCACTAAATGTGTTCAAGTTTAAAGATCGGATTTAACACGACACGAGAAAAACTACAATAATATGAACTTATATCAGAGGCCAAGAAATGAACTCACCTTAATGTGGTTTATGACAGTTTTTAAGTCTTCAAAACTTCCGCATTTTTCTGTCGAGTTTACTTTCGGTTTCGCTTCAGAGGAGTGAAGAATGCGCATGTGCAGAAACCTCTTCTTCTTCTGTGATTTCCGGCAGAACAGACGCGTCACTGCTGCCCTCCTCAGTCCATCTGAAGAACTGCGCTTATAGCTGATATCCTCAGATAAACTCCAGCTCGGTGTGAAAGTTAATAACAGCTTTTGTTGTTTCATAGTCCTTAGTGCTTAGAGTCAATGTGAGTGATGAATCTATGATGTTACGCTGCTTTATGATCCTCAGAAACACTATCATGATGTTCATTCTCTTAAAGCTGGACAGATGTATTTGATTGACTGTATTCTGTCTGATTGGACTGAACCCATCACTAGTCATAGACATTTACTAAACACTTACCCGCTCATCAGGTCAGACAACTAACTACTCAAAGTCTCTCACCCATCAGCTTACCAGGAGATATTAGTTTCTTCAGCGAACTTGTTCAGTCTGTCTGGATGAAGACAAGAGAGAGGAACTATAAGCAGATCTTTCTGCATTGAGCTCAGAAATACAACAATAAACCTGAATGCAGGCCTCTATATCATCTAGTCTCTTCAGTAGAGATCTTTTGTTGTTAATATCAAGCAGAATCTGAACTCAATTCATGTCAAATTCAGACTGTATTAACTTCAGCAGCAGGAGAAAAGCATCAATCTGTTCAGAGCTTGATGTGTTTCTGCTGCTGTAATAACATGACGTCACTGACACATATCAACTAAATGATCATGACATCTGATGAGGAGTATTTTCAGAGATGATGTTTCATTGTTGAAGCGCTGCTGAAAACCCCTCAAATCTCAGACATGCAGCCCATTATATTCTCAGATGTGTGATAGCTGCTCTTCTCCACAATGAGTTTAACTGTTTCCACCAAACAAACAAGATCAGGAAAACATTTAATAATACAAATCATGTTCACACAAAGCTCATTGCATTCATATTATTCCAGAACATTTTATTTTTAAAAAGTGAACAAATGCGCCTGTGCCTATTCTATGAGGCCAGCAAACATGAGATAATTACACCCTAAACGGCTTCTCGGATAAAAGATTTTTGGCCTCTAAATAATAAATAGGGCCTATACTTCAGGGGCTGAAAAACATTAAAATGCTAAATTATGGCAGAAATATTTAACAGAGCTTATGTCACCAACAACTGATAATGAACCTAGCTTCAGTGGAAATACCTTTACGTTTATGAATTACATAATTTTGGTAAATATTAGAAAATCCCTCACATTCTGAAGTCATAACGGAAATCAAACTGAGTCCGTTATATTTACTTTCATTTTCGATTTCAATCCATTTCATGGGCGTCAGTTTTTGTTCTTGTCAGAAAACAACAGCAGTTTTACGATCTGATAAATACACAGAATATCATATAACAACATTACACGATATTAAAGAAAGCCTGATAACTGAACATACCGTCAGATATGATCCTTTTTGAGGGTCTTTTCGGTTCTAACGGAAAAGTTTGAAACCACGCAATGTCATCACCGCTTCCTTCCTTTGGAAGAACCTTTAATGTGTTCTCCATTCACTGCCTGATCAGAAAACATACTGGCTGCATCCGAAACCGCATACTCAATGAGTAGATACTTTTTTTTTTTTTTTTTTTTTTTTTTTATTGCAAAACATAAACATTACAATATTTGAAGATTAACATGGGGCATACGACAACATCACATGTAGATATAAGGACTACACAAATCAGCATAATATATCGTTACAAAAAATTAAAATAATAAGAATAATAAAATAAAAATTTTCATTTACAGATACCTTACAGCAGATTCAAGAATGTTAAATGTTTTAGAAGCCTTTGAATTCAAAGGTTTGGACACATTCTTAAAAGAAGTAAAAAGAGATTTTACATCAGATGAAAACATTCCAAAGTTAGGTTTACAATGAATGGTTCTGGCTTTATGAAGGTGTAACCGAACTGATTCTGTTACATTTAGATATTATGTTCTGCCACGCCATTAGGGGGCGCTGAGTTATTGTTTAGACTATTTATTCGGGTAGATAGTATGAAGAAATCAGTTTGTGTTTGAGAGAGGAAGCAATGGTTTTCTCACGCTCACATTTTAGAAGCTGATGGTCCTAAGATTGAGGATTTTTTTCCCTGTGTCAATCTGTAAGTGTTTATTGTTCATGTTTGTTGGAGTGTAATTAGTTGGTAGCGGTGTATATAGATTGTTTTGAGGTGCACACTAATAGTAGCACGGTATTTTCTTTTGATAGATGGACCTTTTATGACGGATAGACTTCTGTAGTCATGAAACGGAACCAGGTGGAGCTGTAACCACTGTGGCCTATGCAGTTGTGAATGTTTGGCGTGTTAAACACATGCTAATACACAGTGGACTCTCACGTGTGCTTTAGGCAAGCTTTGTGGATATTACCAATTTGGATTATCATCGACTCACCATGTGCAAGGGGAACTTTGTCACCTAACCGGACATTATCAGCGATCATTATTATCTGCGTCTTTTAACTCTGCTGGCCTGGCCTAATGACATAAAACCCTTAAGACTCATTTACATTTCATTCTTTGATTGTTGTTCATTTTTTTTCTTTGTTTATCTTCAAATTGTCTTTTTCTTTGCTTATGATTGAGTCTTGTGAATGTTCATCTGTGTGAGGTAAACTGCTACATATATAAAGGATATTCATTCTTTCTGCATTTTGTGCCTAACCAGTTCATGATTCCTCTCAAACCTTCTTATACCTAGGTGTAAATCATATTAAGGAAATTGGCCCGATCTCCTTTTGATGTATAACTTAAGCCTAAATTGGGTAGCGGTTATATAATTGGCGCCCGAACAGGGACCAGTTTCTTGATGAACTTTGGTGTATGTCTTTGGTTTGTTTCAAGCATATTTCAGTTAATTATGGCTAGTCAGCAGAATTTGGAAGGGGATGTATCCATACCCGAGGCAGACTTTTCCAGCACGTCTTTTCAAGCACACAGAGAACCGCTTAAAGACCTTATCAACACCTTTAGTGATTTGTATATCGATTCAGATGAGAACGACGACAGAGAGTCTGTAGCAGAGCCTGATGATGACTCTCAGTTGCCTCCTCCTCCCCCTCCTGAGATACATGATGGTGAGTTAGAACATAAGTCAGCTTTAATCCATGATCTAACGAGCCGCCTTGACACTCTGGAGGAGAATGTCAGTAACATTCAACAACAAGTGAAGGACCAAATATCTGTTCATGAATGTGTAGCTATGTGTAAATCTGTTGAAGAGAAGTTGTTGTATCGTGTGGATCGTGAGTGTGGAAGAGTGAGAAAACATCTAGAAGTGCTTATTCAAGACCTGGGACAGTCTATGGTGGATTGTCTTAAAAGAAGGGATAAGCAAATAGATCGTAAACTACAGGCAAGTAACCCAACAATTTCTACTCCCCATCAGCCCATAAATAGAACTGTCATCCATAGATTTGATAAAGACTGGCATTCCAGTACTCCACCAACTGCTGATAGTATTTCAGTAATTCCATACCATCCGCCAGTCAAGTTTGAATTTCCCAAGTTCAGTAATCATTCTGAGGAAGACCCGCTTGCATTTATTGAGCAATGTGAAGAGTATTTCGCTGTCCGCCCATTAACTGATGAGGAAATTATAGCCTCTTTGACTGCTGTTTTAGGACACACTGCAAAAGCTTGGTGGTCTGCGGAAAAGAAAAGAATCCACAATTGGCAGCAGTTTAAGGAGTCTTTTCTTCAAGCCTTCTTAAGTGAGGATTATGAAGACGTGGCAGTAAGAAAGCTCATGGAACGGAGGCAAGGAGTAACAGAAAGTTTCAGGGACTTCGCTTTCCATTATCGTGCTCTGTGTCTTAGGTGGAAAGAGGGAATGACTGAAAGGGAGATGATTCAGGCCATCTTACGTAATTGCAACCCTCGCCTGGCTAGCCTGTTAAGAGGTAACCTACATACAGTACACAAACTGGTCAAAGTTGGAACACAGATTGAAAGAGACATTTGTGAGTCAAAGAAATACTGGAACCAGATGAATGTGGATGAGCAGAGAAAGAAAAATGTCACGCAGCAAGAGTTGCAACGTAAAAATCCACCATCTAGCACTAGAGTAGTTCAGACTGGAGAAGTCAATGTGCAATGTAATCCTCGAAATCTTACCATCCCTCTATATATTCAAGATAAGCAAATTGCAGCACTCATTGACACGGGTAGTACTCTGTCTTTTATGCAAAAATCCATTTGGCAGCAGTTGTGCAAAGAGGAGGTCCTTCTGTCAAGCGGAGGACAAACTTTTCTTCTTGCTAATGGCCACCATCAGGCCGCTGTGGGGAAAGTAATCTGGATCAGCAAAGTGCATGGTGTTCCTGTGCAGACTGAGTTTTATGTAATGAATGATGCTGACCTAGCAGTACCTGTCATTCTAGGAATGGATTTTCTCAGTAACTCAGGAATGGTGTTAGATTTTCTGCATGCACAGTATATTCTAACCACACGAGAGAACATTATCACGCATCCATTCTCCAGCCAGAATACCAACCTAGTGGCACCTACTGTTAATTTCTATCTTGCATTATCTCCAGCACCGTATAAAGAAGAGGTTCTGCAGTCCATTCGTAGTCTTACGGCCAAAGCAGATACTGATATACAAGGACAAGTTCAGCTAGAAGGTTTGATGTTGGGTTGGCCTACAGTTTGTACCCACGACATAGGACATACCACACTGGTCAAGCACCGTATCCTGACTACTGATGAAGTGCCGGTAAGGAAAAGACCATACAAGGTATCCTTTGAGAAACAAACATTTATCGATGAACAGATTAAAGAGTTGTTGGACAAAGACATCATACGTCCCTCTACGTCTCCTTGGGCTTCACCAGTGGTGGTGGTGCCGAAGAAAGATGATGGGTCTCGTTTTTGTGTTGACTATCGTGGACTTAATGCTAAGACACCTTTGGACTCGTATCCAATGCCGCAAATACAAGACATTCTAGAGTCCTTACACGGAGCAACTGTTTTCAGCACTCTCGATCTGAAGAGTGGATACTGGCAAATGGAAATGGATCCTGACAGCGTGCAAAAGACAGCCTTTGTCACATCAGCTGGGCTATATGAATTTCAGCGTCTACCGTTTGGCCTAAAAAACGCTGCAGCTTCTTTCCAGCGGTTGATGGAGAGTGGGCTTAGAGAGTTGAAGGGCAAATGTTGCATGATCTACATTGATGATGTCGTGATCTACTCCAAAAGTGAGCAAGAGCACTTCCAACACATCCAACAGGTATTTCAGTGTCTATCCAAAGCTGGTCTCACTCTTAACTTAAAGAAATGCAATTTCATCCAAAAGTCTCTAATGTTTCTGGGTCACATAGTTTCGGCACAAGGCATAAAGACCGATCCATCAAAAGTATTAGCTGTAAGTGCATTTCCCAAACCACAATCTTTGAAAGATGTACAAAGATTTTTGGGATTAGCTGGGTGGTACCACCGATTCATTCCCTATTTTTCAGAAAAAGCAGCACCCCTACATGCACTAAAACAAAAGAACTCTACATGGACTTGGACAGAACAATGCCAGAAATCATTTGAGCAACTCAAGTTAGATCTTACAAAGGCACCCATCCTGGCTACTCCTGACATTTCAAAATCATTTAAAGTACAGACAGATGCAAGTGAGGTGGGTCTAGGAGCTGTGCTCACACAAGAGTTAGAAGGAATAGAACGCGTCATTGCCTATGCATCACGTTTGTTGAAAGGAGCTGAAAAATCCTACTCGGTATCGGAGAAAGAGTGCCTAGCGGTTGTTTGGGCCGTGGAAAAATGGCGTCCATATCTAGAAGGGAACCCGTTTGAAGTCGTGACTGATCATGCTGCACTAACATGGGCTTTCCAGCATCCCAAACCATCTTCACGGCTTATCAGGTGGACTATTCGCCTACAAGGATTCCATTTTACTGTTAAATACAGAAAGGGCCAATGTAACGTAGTACCAGACATACTTTCCAGAACTCCGAATTCACCCAATCTCCTTGCCCTTACACAAATACCTATCTCTGCCAATATGCCAATTGATCTGACACAAATTGCCATTGCCCAAAATAACGATCCAGACATTCAAGAGATAATTTCTACAATCCATAAACAGACGCAACCCCCCGATCCAACTAGACTACACTATGTAAACGAAAATGGATTTCTTTTTAGAAGTACTCCAGATGGACAACAAGGTCAGAAACTACAACTTGTCATACCTCCTGTACACCGTCAAGCCTTTCTTCAGTATGCTCATGACAACCCACTCAGCGGTCATTTTGGTAAGCTCAAAACTCTCCTTCGTCTTTTGGAAACCGTTTATTGGCCCACTGTAAGAAAGGACGTATGGAAATATTGCAAAGAATGTCATGTATGTCAACAATATAAACCAGTGCTTTCTAAACTTTCTGGCCGCTTACAATCTACACCCATAGTTGAGCCTGGTTACATGTTGGGAGTTGACATAATGGGCCCATTTCCCAAAAGTAATAAACAGAATGAATACCTTTTGGTCGTTGTGGATTATTGCTCCAAGTGGGTGGAGATGTTTCCTCTCAGGTCAGCAAAGACTCCTCAAATTGCACGAATATTGGTGGAAGAGATCTTTACTCGATGGGGAACACCAGCATATTTAGTGTCCGATCGTGGCACTCAGTTTACCTCTCAGTTGCTGGCACTAGTCTGTAAACAGTGGATGGTGATTCAAAAATTAACAACTGCTTATCATCCCCAGACCAATCTCACTGAACGAGTAAATAGGAACCTAAAGACGATGATGGCCTCCTATGTAGGAGCTCACCACAGACTCTGGGACAAATGGATCCCTGAATTCAGATATGCTATCAACTCTGCCTACCATGAGAGCATTGGTTTCACCCCAGCTGAAGTGGCACTTGGACGGAAAATCAAGGGACCTATGGAACGAGCATTCCAGAGACCACCAGACCCTAATCACCCTGCCTATTCCACACTTGACAAGCAAAAAGAACTCTTAACGATCGTAAGGGATAATGTGGAACGAGCCCAAGCCAAGCAAAAGAAATACTATGACCAACATCGTAAGCAAACCAATTTCCAGGAGGGAGATTTGGTTTGGGTACGGGCTCATCCCCAATCCAAAGCTGACGATGGTTTTACAGCCAAGCTAGCAGCCAAGTGGAAAGGTCCAGCTAGGGTTAAGAAAAAACTAGGGACTGTGAACTATGCTGTTGTTTTTCTATCTGACCCTGACAAATGTGAGACACTGCATGTACAAAATCTTAAAATTTGCCATGGTTATGACAATTTTTCTCCTGAAGGGAGGGGTATGTAACCGAACTGATTCTGTTACATTTAGATATTATGTTCTGCCTCGCCATTAGGGGGCGCTGAGTTATTGTTTAGACTATTTATTCGGGTAGATAGTATGAAGAAATCAGTTTGTGTTTGAGAGAGGAAGCAATGGTTTTCTCACGCTCACATTTTAGAAGCTGATGGTCCTAAGATTGAGGATTTGTTTCCCTGTGTCAATCTGTAAGTGTTTATTGTTCATGTTTGTTGGAGTGTAATTAGTTGGTAGCGGTGTATATAGATTGTTTTGAGGTGCACACTAATAGTAGCACGGTATTTTCTTTTGATAGATGGACCTTTTATGACGGATAGACTTCTGTAGTCATGAAACGGAACCAGGTGGAGCTGTAACCACTGTGGCCTATGCAGTTGTGAATGTTTGGCGTGTTAAACACATGCTAATACACAGTGGACTCTCACGTGTGCTTTAGGCAAGCTTTGTGGATATTACCAATTTGGATTATCATCGACTCACCATGTGCAAGGGGAACTTTGTCACCTAACCGGACATTATCAGCGATCATTATTATCTGCGTCTTCATCTACTGTCAGCTAAGTTTGTTCCGTCTACAAACGTATATCATGTTGTTTTAACTCTGCTGGCCTGGCCTAATGACATAAAACCCTTAAGACTCATTTACATTTCATTCTTTGATTGTTGTTCATTTTTTTTCTTTGTTTATCTTCAAATTGTCTTTTTCTTTGCTTATGATTGAGTCTTGTGAATGTTCATCTGTGTGAGATAAACTGCTACATATATAAAGGATATTCATTCTTTCTGCATTTTGTGCCTAACCAGTTCATGATTCCTCTCAAACCTTCTTATACCTAGGTGTAAATCATATTAAGGAAATTGGCCCGATCTCCTTTTGATGTATAACTTAAGCCTAAATTGGGTAGCGGTTATAAAGGTGAAATTCACCCAGAAGACAAAGCAATAATACAGTATGTTCAAGATTGCTGTCTTTAGAATGAAAATCTGATAGGAAAATAATAGATTCTGTCATTTCGATATTTTTTTTACAGCAGAAAGAAATTAACACAGTAACTTCTGACCAAAAAGACATGGAGAATGGGCAATGATAAAACAGGTGTAGAATAGATTCTTCATCAGTATTACAAAATGAACACAATGAGGAGATATTCTCAAAAAACCTGCTTAAAAATAAATTACAAGGATAGTATCTGTAAACAATTTTGAAATGGAGTTCTTTAATTTTACTTGGAATAAAAAATCTGTGAGGAAAGGTCCATAAGTTATTCAAATCAGAGTCCGGATAACATATCCTCCATTTAGATTGTGCTTTAGAGGGGCATCCTGGAGTTGAAGATGTTATTGCATTTTTTATCTAATACATAAACTCCATTAAATGAAAGTGTAGGACAATGGTTGTTTATAGAGCCATAACTTAAATGTGCTTTAAACAAAGTTTTTAAACTGACAGGGATACTTTTAATCACTTTAATATAATCTTTTAGTGAGATTGTTGCACCTTTTAATGACACAAAATCAGGAAAAGAAAGAAGGTCTCCCTGAGCACTGAATAAATCAGAAACAAAAAAAATATCTTGATTCACCCATTCAATGAAAAAAAGTGATTTGTTACCAGACAATATATTTTCATTGTTCCAAATAATACATGTGTGTGGGGAGAAATTATGTTTAAAAGCAATCTTCCAGGATTCTAGGGCTTGTTTATGAAAATATGAGAGTTTAATGGGTAATTTACTACACTTGAAATTACAGGATAATAAAAATTTAAGGCCACCACAACATTTGAAGATTAGGTTAGGGATCCAAAACCAGGGTAACTCATTATTAGATAAACAATTCTTAATCCAGTTAATTTTGAAAGTCTGGTTAATTGTTGTAAAATCTAACGCGTTAAGACCACCCTCCTTATAATTTCTAATTATAGATTTCCTTTGAACACATTCTGTCTTATTTTTCCAAATAAAGCGGAATAGCAGAGAGTTAATAGATTTGATAGTTTTTTGATCAACATAAAGGGAAAAAGCAGGATAAACTAAGCGTGATATGCCCTCAGCTTTAGTCAGCAGGACTCTCCCATAAATAGTCAAGTCTCTCTGCAGCCAGCAACATAATTTTTTTTTAATATTATCTAGCCTTGGCTGAAAATTATGATGGAGACGGTCTGAATCTGATCTGTAGATATCAACCCCTAAGTATTTTACATGACATTTAACTTTAATACCATCAACAGAACTGTTAATTGAATCGTGTACATATAAAATTTCACTTTTGTTGGAATTTACTACTAATCCTGAAGCTTTGGAGAAAAGATTAAATTGATTTAAAGCAGCAGAAACTTGTGAATCATTTTTAAGAAAAAGACAAGTATCGTCAGCCAACTGACTTATGATCAGTGTATCAATTAGGTTCAGCCGCTGACATAACTTTCCTATTAGGGGGTTAACACTATTAGACACAGTTCTAGGCGGAAATCTATCAACAGCAAAATCTGGTGCCTCATTGAAATCACCACCAAATAATATAAAGGCAGAGGGATATTTGAATTTCAAATTACTTAAATTAAGGATTATACCATCAAGAAGAGATTTATTGTTTGAAGAATTGTTGAACCCATATATGTTAACCATTATAAAAAAATTGTTATCCAATAGAATAACTGATATAATCCATCTTCCTATCCCTGAAGAAAGCGTTTCTATTATCTTTCCCTGAAATCCATCAGTGAGTAAAACAGCGACCCCACCTGACGAACTGGAATTATGACAGAAAGAAATAGGGCTCCCCCACTGGGTACGCCAGAATTTTTCATCGTCCACACAAGAATGTGTCTCTTGCAAAAAATAAACATCCTTTTTCATGGATTTACAAAATAGAAACAAAGCTTTTCGTTTGTTTAAGTCACGTAGCCCCCGAACATTCAAAGAGAAACAAGAGAAATACGAACTAAACATAGTATTAGAACTCAACTCTGAGTAAATACAACTGTTATAAACAGATGAAGTAGATTACTTCTTAGAAGATATGCAGAGCACAAGGCTCGAATTCCCAATAAATATTGGGAAGGTCAACACACCCTTTTGTGGACCCAAAAAAAAAAAAAAAAAAAAAAAAAAAATTAAATTAAATAAAAAAATAAATTAAATTAAATAAAAATAAAAATAACCATTTATAAAAATATAAGGTTGAAGATTAAACAAATTGAGCAAAATCACAGCGTAAGAGGCATACTAGATGTCATATACAGAAATTCTCTTCCCGTTAATGAAAGCAACTGGCCCATTAAACCCAGCTTTTTTTCCTTCCCTTCTTGCCTTTTCAACGAGTGGCCAGAGTTTGTTTCTCGCCTCCTTGTCTTCCTGAGTGAGATCTTCCAGGATCCGAATTTTCTTCTGTTTCAGCAGCTCGGACCGTTTGGCTTCTGTCCATATTGCATCACGACATGTGCGGGATAAGAACTGGACGATGATCCGCCGAGGGTTGGAGTTTCCTGACTTGGGGCCAAGTCTATGCGCGATGTCGACCATGTCCTGTAGTTTCTCCGCGGAGTGTGGAGAGAGGTTCCTAAACAGCTCGATGACAACCATTTTGACGTTTTCCCCTTCCCGCTCAGGTATCCCAGCTACACGGAGATTCCACCTGCGTTTGTAGCTATCCAATCCGCTGCATTTCTCCTTGAGAGACTTGTTTTCCTTTTCCAGGTTCTCAACCTTTGATTGCAGAGAAAACACCTTCTCCGTCACATCTTCCACCTGTCTGTTAATGACTTCAAGCGAGCAGGTAAGCTTACAGATTGAAGATGTGTTTTCCTTCACCGACGCCTCGACGGACTGCAGTTTTACCAACGACTCTTCTTGTAACTTGCTAACCTTTTCGATTGCCGCCAGCAGCACAAAATTAGATACCATGTCGGGAGTGTTTGTTCGAGATTTTTTCTGAGCAGGTGATTTACTAGGAGTGTCCGGAGAGCTCCCAAAAGCGTTTTCTAGGCGTCTTGCATAGTTGTGTATTTTGAGATTATCGCTATTTGCAAAAGACTCAACAGAGGCCGTGTCCATATCTTCATCCATGTTTGTAGCAACCGAGCTACTTTACTCAGGCATAGAAACTAACAAAAACTTTACAAAAAGGGTCCCAAAATCATTAATGGCAGTCTTAACAGAATGTGCTGAGCTTCCAAAACAAGTTATAGAACAAACTGAACATGGAAAGTCAAAGCTTTAAGCACCGCATATAAAAGAGATTACGAGCACGACGAAGATGCTGTTAACGCGGCGCCATCTTGACCCGCCGCCTCAATGAGTAGATACTTAATTTCAATAAGTACTTACTTAACGAGCGCTAAAAGAGTACGTACTCTACAGCCAAATCTTGCTGAGTATGAATGTGATCCGCCATGTTGACGTTATCATGTGATTTATTATGTTATAACAAGCGCAACAACTTAAAAGACATGAGCGACAGGTTTAATTCATCTATCTGTAAATATTTTGATGTTGATGAAATTAGCTCATTTTTGGTCTTTTAGAAGAAACAGCTGCCCTTGTGATTGTAGTATAACCAATACATTTTGGGTTAAGTGTTTTATATTTTTAACTCTAATAATAAAACCCACAGTTTAATCCTTAAAGATATTTTTTTTTATTACGAAAAAACAAAATTGTTTCTCTTGAATATGTTATTAATCTTTTAATTTTATGTGCAAAATTGTTCATCCACACGCAAAACTGGCTTAAATCTCCTTTGTTTTCCTCTTTTTTGTTGTTGTTGAATGTCTCTCATGTTTAATCCCTGAGGCTTACAGTATAAATAAAAACAACAAATGCAATTTTTAATGCATTATGATTATATGAATTTTATTATTCAGATATTTATTCATTTTTTTTCCTGTGTATATAATCTCATACTATGATGTACATAAACCTATGATAGTTCTTTGTTTTTGTCATTATGATTGTTCATTGTTAAGAATACTACCATTTTTCCCTGAGCTTGTATGTAATTCTAAGTTCTGCAGTAATAATACTAAAAATAAAATAAGAGTGACAGGTGCACAAACACCTCATAGCATCAATAAATCCACAACCCTACCTAGTACAGTTTTCCTCAGCGTTTGCAATATCTGCACAAAGGAGACGCTGATCAGCTGCTCAAAGATCTCGTCTTTGGAGAAGACTGTTGATTTTACACTTGAAAAATGTAAGAATTACTACTTAGAAATACCTCATACTACCTCAGAATGCATTGCTAGCCCACCCCAACACTTATGAACAATAATAAAGATAAATGCTGAACAATAATTCATTATATTTTTTAGTAAAATAAGCAAAATGTATTTTTTTTTCATATGCCATAGCTATGCATGAATACACACTACTAGACAAATTCAGCCAAGGTGAATATATCTCAATTTTCAGTCAAGTAATGAACTAATGCATGTTAATGAAACAATTATATTTTATTTACTGACAACAACAGGAAACATGAGTAAATTTGTAAAAGAATAAATAAAAGTAATCATGACAATAAATAAATACAAGTCAAGGACACATGAAACAAAGCTTTATTCAAACATATTGTTCTGACAATCATGTATTCTCAGACGGTGAATCCACATCTCAACACAGCTGTGCCAGTTCTGCAGGTATATTTCTGATGAAGCATCTGACCACCGTGTCCACCTTTGCCTGTCTCTGCCGTCTATCATGTCCCTCACTGCTGCAGTCAGACTGAATCTGATCATGGATGAGAAAGGGTCATCGAGGCTATGATTGCCTGAGTGCAGAGAGAGGATGAGTACCACACAATCTTGAACAAGAGCAGAAGAACATGTGCGGGACTATCTAGCTGCCGCTCCGTCTGCTCCAAACAACTGTGTGCCTGTTCTCCATGAGAACAACTACCTTTAAAACATTTAGCTCTCATGTTGTCAGCATTACATTTCTTGCCAAATTTTATTTCACATGTTTACAATTACATGCTAATTTTTGATATAGCTTCATTACTTCTGTGGTGTAGTGCAGGGGCGCCGTAAGGGGGGGAAAGTTAGGACGATTCTAAGGGCCCGGCGATGGGAGGGGGCCCCCGAGGGGGAAACGTGATTTCTACCGAGGGGAACGCTAGAGCCCTGCATTTCAGCCCGGCCCCGATGGGCCCTGACTTTTTTACGCCTCTAGGACCGGGCTTCGATCGGGCCAATTTTCACGTCATAGTTCAGACGCGGGCCGGGCCTCGGCCCTGTTTTAGGCTTCTCCTTATTTTTATATTTTAGACATCCATCAATTAGTGATGAAGAAAATTGTAGCGCTGGTGGAAACAACATGAGACCGTGCTGCCGCGACTGTCAAGAGAGGCTTGACGGTGTTTAGTGTCCAGCAACAGCAGAGAGCTGTCAGCGCAGCTGAAGAGTTCTGCTTCAAATACACGCATTAAAGCTTGCCGTAAAGCCCCAGCAAAAGTAATTACCATGAATGTGTCAGGGGGAAATAGTAAGGAGATATTTGAATTATTTACTAATAAACTAGTGTTTTCTGTGTCAATGTCGCAAAGACGAAGATGATGATACTGATTCGCCATCTCCTCATCAGACGCGCCTTTAGAGAGAAGTGCATCTTCACAGATTTTAATGAAAGAGTTTTTGTTTTCGATTTGATTTATTTCATTAAATAGTAATTTAAAGCTTTCTATAGATATATTTATCATGTCTGTGAGGCATGTATTCGCTGACTTTCGGTTCATTTTTGTGAAGCGCTCCTGTTCAAGACAAAACGGCGCATCATTGTTTTCTTTATTTTATAAAATAATTTTATATATTTTATAAAAAGTTTTGTTGATATTGTGAGTGCACACAAATAAAAGTAGACCCTTTACAGTTCCGAATGATATATTACTCTTACTTTTATGAGCAAAAATTATGGCGTAAGTTGTTTCCATTGAAAAAAAATGCAATTGATTGCGCTGGTGCCTCCATGTCCTGCGCTTTAGCTTCCACTCTCCGCACAAACTACTGGATACAGTGCACATTTATCTAGGTTTAACATTTAAACATTGTTATATGCTTGAACTGTTTTAGTATATCTATAGATTTTATTTTAGGCAAGTCGTGATGATTTGAGAAAGCTAAATTGATCAAACATGGCTATGATCAGCTCACTGTCTGCCGCTGGCCGCTTGGTCGTTACTTTAAGAAAGAAAAAACGTATTTAACAAACAAAAAAAAGGCTCCAAACTTTTTTCTAAATTAACTTTATAAAAAACCGAAACGAAATATTATCACTTTGCAATTACATACAAAACTGAACAATTTTAATAGCTGAAACAGTATAATCTGATTTGGGAGAAGGAGGAAAAAAGACGGGCTCGGGTTCGACACGGGCTGGTAATTCTGTCCATTTTTACAGGAGTCACAACTCTATTACTCTATGGCAAATGACAAAATTTGATTTATGACCCTTGATTTATGGCTTTTCCCCTCCCCCACGCGGCCCACCCACATCGCGACCACCCACATCGTGTTGACCCCGTGACCCCTCAAATGAGACCCAGATGTTGCAATCGTCATGCGTGAAATTCCGACGCCATCCGTGGATGAGATATGATGTTTGTACGTGTCCGTCCAGTGACAGGAGATAAAATGAAGCCCTGAGGAATGTTTTTGAAGATTTTATGCTCATCCGGTGGGTTTGCCCATCTGAGGACCACGTGTCCGGTTGCATTCCAAGGCTCTCTCTCTGTATGGGAGATGTATGAAAAAGATATTGGATTTAATAAAGACAATAACAATTTGAACAGATTATAAGACCATATCACAATGTGCGTATCCACAATATACTCTGTTGGTTGTATAAAATGCAATTAAATAACACTCCTAATAATGAATTGGAAATAAAACAATAAATAAAGAAATAAAATCATCTTACATTTTTTCTTTGAGAGAAAATGAATTAATCCTTTTGCAAGGATGCCCATTCTTCAAATGAGAGGTTTACAAAAATATAGTGTTTAGTTTAGGTTGGAAAAGCTCCTCTGGCTCTCTCTCTTTCTCTCTCTCTCTCTCACACGCAGGTATGCGCATTCAATCGTCCCGAGTCGTATTCTCTTCTATTAAATGAAAATAAAATAAATTATGTGATTACACACAATATAAAACAATGCAAAACATTTACACTAGTTTTAGTCGTCACTAAAAATATAAAAACGTTGTACATTTTACCAGGATCGGGAAAAAGAGTTTGTCATGTTAGAAAAAGTTATCAAAAGGGGGAAAACAATATATATTTTAATAGGCCAAACGATAAGGGCTATTGTGGCCCCCGACATAAACGTTGAATACTTTTTTTTAAATGTATGATCAATGTTTTGCTTTGCTTTAGTAACATGTTTGTTACTATGTGTTTTATAATTATATATTTATTACCATATTATTTAACCCCCTTGGGTCTGAGGGGTTTTGGGCCTGAAGAAGTTTTGACAATTGTGTTTTTTCCATATCTTAAAACATATTAATGGCCAAAGTCTGATTATACTGTGCTACAATAATATGTGAGCAGCATGAATGTTTATGTATGTGTGTTTATATGATTTATCAGTAAACAATTTAAATAATGATGTGGGTATTACTCTGATATAACAATGCAAATGTGGTTTATGATGACATTTCCTGAGTCCTCATAATTAAGATAGCTTGCAAACAATATTTTATTAAAAAAAGGGGTGTATGTAGAATGTTGGTAGGTGTACAGTAAAAAATAATTTTGTCTGTGGAGTGTAGTGATACTCCAAATGATTGTACCCATGAGCATAACTTTTTTAAATTAAATTAAAAAATTAAAATAAATTAAATATAATTAAATTATACTATACACTCAAAAAAATGATTCGGCCTAAATTTACATTTTATGTAATTCAATTGCATGACAATTTTCCATCCATTTAGATTACATAGTTTTAACATAAACAAATCAAATCACTAAACTTAATGTGATTCATATGCATCAGTCATACGTGAAGGAAACAGGTAAGATTTATGTAATAATTCACAGCAAAGTCCCCACACTGCTCAGTGTTCATGTGTTTCCACACTACAGAATGTTAAAGTAGCATTGAAGCAGTGTTGGAGTTAAGAAGATAATTATGTGATGATTGATAATTAATGATGAACAGCTGCTGTTATCAAGAAGAATCACCGAAGGAAAGAGAAACACAAGAACTACACCTGACTTCAGCCACAGCCGAAGATGAAATCAACTGAAATAAAAGAAAACATTAAATCTCTCAAGATCTGATTAAACAACTCCACAAACAGCATCAGACTGACCAGACTGAATTCATTTCTGTCAGACTTCTAAGCACTTATTGAGAATTAACAGAGGTTTAGATGCTTTGTTTTTTTTTTAAATCACCATCAAAGAGACCAGTGTTAAATATTAAATTATATTTAATTTATTTAAATTTTTTAATTTAATTTAAAAAAGTTATGCTCATGGGTACAATCATTTGGAGTATCACTACACTCCATAGACAAAATTATTTTTTACTGTACACCTACCAACATTCTACATACACCCCTTTTTTTAATAAAATATTGTTTGCAAGCTATCTTAATTATGAGGACTCAGGAAATGTCATCATAAACCACATTTGCATTGTTATATCAGAGTAATACCCACATCATTATTTAAATTATGTTTACTGATAAATCATATAAACACACATACATAAACATTCATGCTGCTCACATATTATTGTAGCACAGTATAATCAGACTTTGGCCATTAATATGTTTTAAGATATGGAAAAAACACAATTGTCAAAACTTCTTCAGGCCCAAAACCCCTCAGACCCAAGGGGGTTAAATAATATGGTAATACATATATAATTATATGTGAGAACGTGTTACAAAAGCAAATCATTCATCATACATTTTACATTTACATTTACATTTACATTTGCATTTAGCAGACGCTTTTATCCAAAGGGACTTACATTGCTTTGTTTTTTTACAATTCAAGTTACAGTTTTTACAGTTTTTATTTTAAACACATATTCAGCATTTATTTAAGTTTATTGAACTTATAAAACACATCATTCTCTTCTTTTAAAGATGTTAATAAATAAAATGTGATTATATGTAACATACTATATACAAATGAAAATTTACAATAGTCAGGTAAGGTGACAATAAAAATGTCTTACATTTTTCTGTGAACAATGATGTCCATTCTGCGAATTAAAGATTTCTAAAATAAAATAAAAAATTAAATAAAAATGTTTAAGTTGAAATATAACAAAAACTCAGAGATCCTCCCAGGGTTAAACACCAGTGTGAAACTGAAGGTCTGCTTCAGACCACTCAGAGATGAGGGAGGGTGAGGGTCGAGTTACAGACCAGATGATCCGAGAGTGAACGAAGATGTCTTATAAATGCATTATTATTATTAAAGCATAATCTTAAGTGTGCAAATAAGATCTTGACTGTTTAAATTAAATCTTAAAAGTTTTAAATAAGATCTTTTATTTTTTACTTGCAAATTTAACCTAAATTATAATTTTTATTCAACAGTACCTGTTCAAAAGAAAATGTTATATTTATTTTATTTCAAAACATATTCTGTCTTAAAAGGCTAAATAAAAAAGTTTCCATATCTTAGATACTAGGGTGAGCCTGTAATCTAGTTCTACGCTTGTATATCAGACTTTTCTGAACCAACCTTTATTGATGTGATAAATATCATATACAATCAATATACTATTGGTTATCTACTTAAAAATATATGTAGAAATATACAAAATGTGATGTATCCGTTTTGTATGCCGGTCTTTGAGGAGAGATTTTATGACTTTTGTAGGCACCAACCCTTTCCCCCATAAAGCTCATTTTAAATGTTTGTTTAAGTCAACTACAGACCACGACGCGCATTCTTTGGATTGCACGCTTGAATTAAGCAGCACATGTGAGGGGCGTCTTCTGTGGATCAATGGCTCTCCTGAGAATATTTAATTGCGCTTAAAAAAAAACACAGAACAAGCTAAATGAAAAAGTTGTCCGGCGGTAGAAAATACCTACGTTGTTAAAACCTATATACAATATGTATTAAACATATGCTTTTGTTGTTAAGACTGCTTATTAATAGTGGTAATACTTTTTAAGTTTTAAGGGTTCACAAGTCTCATAGATCTATATTAATTTCATTTACAACCCCAAATCAGAAAAAGTTGGGACAGTATGGAAAACGCAAATAAAAAAAGAAAGTAGTGATTTCTAAATTTACTTTGACTTGTATTTCATTGCAGACAATATGAACACAAAATATTTCATGTTTTTTCTGGTCAACTTCAAGTCATTTGTAAATATACATCCTTTCCTGTCATTCAGACCTGCAACACATTCCAAAAAAAGTTGGGACAGGAGCAATTTAGGGCTAGTAATGAGGTAAATTGGTTAAATAATGATGTGATTTGAAACAGTTGATGTCAACAGGTGATTGTAATTATGATTTGGTACAAAAGCAGCATCCAAGAAAGGTCTAGTCCTTTAGGAGCAAAGATGGGCCGAGGATCGCCAGTTTGCCAACAAATACGTGAGAAAATTATTGAAATGTTTAAAAACAATGTTCCTCAAAGAAAGATAGGAAGAGATTTGGATATTTCACCTTCAACAGTGCATAACATAATTAAAAGATTCAAGGAATCTGGAGGAATTTCAGTGCGTAAAGGACAAGGGCGCAAGCCTAAGCTGAACAACCGTGATCTCCGATCCCTCAGGCGGCACTGCATCAAGAATCGTCATTCATCTATAAGCGATATCACCACATGGGCTCAGGACTACTTTGGCAAACCTTTGTCAAGTACCACAATACGTAGTTACATCCACAAATGCCAGTTAAAACTGTACTGTGCCAAAAGGAAGCCCTATGTTAACAGTGTCCAGAAGCGCCGTCGACTTCTCTGGGCTCGGAGGCATCTGGGATGGACCATCACACAGTGGAAACGTGTACTGTGGTCAGATGAATCAGTATTTCAGGTATTTTTTGGGAGGAATGGACGCCGTGTGCTCCGGACCAAAGAAGAAAAGGATCATCCAGACTGTTACCAGCAACAAGTCCAAAAGCCAGGGTCTGTCATGGTATGGGGTTGTGTCAGTGCCCTTGGCAAAGGTAACTTGCACTTCTGTGATGGCACCATTAATGCTGAAAAGTACATAGAGATTTTGGAGCCCAATATGCTGCCTTCAAGAAGACATCTTTTCCAGGGACGTCCATGCATATTTCAACAAGACAATGCAAAACCACATTCTGCACACATTACAAAGTCCTGGCTGCGGAGGAAGAGGGTACGGGTACTTGACTGGCCTGCCTGCAGTCCCGACCTGTCTCCAATAGAGAATGTGTGGTGCATTTTGAAGCTCAAAATGTGACAACGAAGACCCCGTACTGTTGCCCACCTTAAGACTTGTTTGCAGGAAGAATGGGACAAAATTACACCTGAAACACTTCATCACTTGGTGTCTTCAGTCCCTAAACGTCTTTTAAGTGTTGTGAATTTTAAGAAAAAGCCTATAACTCGTGAACGAAATGAGATATCTTCACCAAACTCGGTACACGTGTACGACCATTTTTATATTTTGCTTTAAACAAACATAATCAAAACACTCTCATTATGAGCAGAAAACAAAGATAACTAGTCATTTCAAACTTTATGTTGTCTGTCCTTGCCATCTACAAATAATTTCTCCAATTTTAACAATGATATATTTATTTTTAAAAGCTCTTAAAATACTGATTGATAATACTCAATGTAGATTATAAAAATGTCCTGTCACAAACCTGGTTTACTGCTTTGAAACAATCTGTACTGTAGAAAGCATTATAGAAATAAAGCTGACTTGACTTGTGTGCATGATAAACCCACAACCGCTGCGTTACACAACACTAGTCTGCACTGTTTTAGGCCTGACAGGGTTTTTCACAGAGTTGTGTTTGGGCTCCAGAAGTCTAGGTCCAGCACTGCTAGTGAGATCTGAATCACTAGTCGCTCTTCAACAGCTTTCACTATATTAGTGAACACATTTGTGAAGAGTGAGGACAGTTTGGACTTTAGCTGTAAACACACACAGACATCTTCACTGTTGTGTTGTTCTTGATGTTTCTCTCTTCTTGTGTTCAGATGCCTGTGATCTCACACTGGATCCAAACACGGCACACACTCGACTCATTCTGTCTGATGAGAACAAGAAGATCACACGAGTGAAAGATCTTCAGCTGTATCCTGATCATCCAGAGAGATTTGATCTTCAGCCGTATCCTGATCATCCAGAGAGATTTGATGATGCTCATCAGGTTCTGTGTGTTGAGAGTCTGACTGGACGTTGTTACTGGGAGACTGAATGGAGCGGATCTGCTGATATATCAGTGTCATATAAAGGAATCAACAGGAAAGGAGAGAGAGACTGTGTGTTTGGATTCAATGATAAATCCTGGAGTCTTTGGTGCTCTGATAACAGATTCACTGTCCATCACAATAATAACTTCACTGTTATACCTGCTGTCCATTCATCCTCTAAGAGAGTAGGAGTGTATGTGAACATTAGACATGTATGTGGGAGAGTAGGAGTGTATGTGGACGTGTCGACCGGCTCTCTGTCCTTCTACAGCGTCTCTGACACACACACACACACTCACACACTTACACACATTCAACACCACATTCACTGAACCCCTCTACGGTGGGTTTGGGGTTTATTATGATTCCTCATTGTCTCTGTGTGGTATTAAACAGCCTCCTGTAAGAATCATCAGTGATCCACACGTCACCAGGTGAGTGAAATATACTGTGTCTTACTGACAGATTTTTCAGACTGTGGCTAATAGTTCAGGGCTCTGTTCTTCATACATCACTGAATATGTCCCAGTTAATGTGAAACCAGATCTTCTAATATTAGTCCACATTCTGTAGATTGAGGCTTTCATACGGTGTAGCGAATCAGCTCAAAGGGGAAATATGAATAATCAATCATAACTAGTTATGATTAATTGTAAATATTTAGATCCGCTGTAAGTATTTACTTGACATCTCGGTGTCAGCTGTCTGTCAATTATAAGAACGTTACTTTCCTGTTTAAGGAAAATAACTTTCTTACTGTACAATCCTACTCTGCAAAAATCTGCATGATTAGGGACTCCAGTTATGAGCAAACAATAAACAACCTCAAGTGTGATACAAGTACAACTTTATTAACTATGTAAACACTTATACAAATACACACACACACACACACACAGTTGGCATAGGAAAATGTTTTAAAGTTTAAGCAGTAAAGAGAAAAGAAGTAAAGCATGAAGTTATGGTAAAATGTGATATTCAGCAGATCTACAGCCTGAAGGAAACATCAGTTTCTTAGTTCAAACACACCTTTGTAAAAGGTGCAAATGATACTTAATGTATCAATTAATAAGACTAAGTTTGATACTTGCACGTCTGTCTGAAAGAGAGTCCTGATGCAATCTGAAGGCTCAAGTTGATCTTTGCTGGAGTTGGTTGATGAAAAAGAAACAATTTGAGTCGGAGGATCTTGAAGACTAGGCCGAAGCCTGGCACAAGCTTAGGTCGGGTTCTTGAGGACTCTTAGCTCTGCATCTTGTCCTGGAGTTTCTGTATCTGAAAACTTCTTCTGAAAAACGCTGATCTCGTGATCTTTTAAACTGTGAGAATGTCCCCCCTTCAGGAGGTGAGTGAGCCAATGAGAACGTGTACCTTGTGAGGGAAAGTTTACGACTCTTTGTCTCAAGCATGGTGGTTTGCATATGGACTGTGATTGGATGTTGATGAAGAAACGATTAAAGATTCTGGTAACACTAATCCATAGGTATCAACATATAATATAAATGAACATTTAGGTCATTAAAAATGCAGGCGAAAGATACCAAACACGGCATACCTGTGATCTCTGTTAACAATAGTATGCAATTCTAAAATGTTCATTTAAAAGAGTTGGTATCAATACATAAGCAAAACACTATTAAGAGGAAAAATAATGAGATGAGGTAAATTGGGTACATGTCCCTACATTTCTCAAGTGGTTATGTCTAGAGGGAGATAGATGGAATTAGGATGGACTGTATAGTACAAGGGTACATTTGTCTGTTTCAAAGTGAATTTAGAGTGAAAACTACATTCCTTTGAGTTGTAGAACAATCTTATCTTGATGTGTGTCTTTGTTACCACGTTAACCAGAGGCCTGGTTCTCCCTACCACATGTTTTGCTTGTTGGGAAGGGGCATTGTCCACTATTTGTTAAATATAACAAATACTCATGTGTCTGATCCACCTCAGTCATTACAGCAGTAAAGCTAGCGTGTGGAGTTTGGTGGAGGTTAGCATTAGCAAGCTAGCTTTAAAAAGATCCCACCCTTCTTTCAGAGCGCTCTCTCTCTCCAAAGCCACGCCTCCTCCAAATCACATGACCGCGCACAGACAGAGATAATTCTCACTAATAACAAATCATTAACTGCAGCTTTGGCCTCACATAATTTGCTGCTTGTTAATAGTTAGTGCGGTAGTTGTTGAGTTGAGGCATTGGGTAGGATCAGGGATGTAGAATATGCTCATGCAGAATATGTGCTTTAAGCAATAAGTACTAATAACAGCCAATATGTTAATAATATGCATGCTAATAAGCAACTAGTTAATAGTAAGAATTGGTCGCTTTACTAAAGTGTTACCATATAGATCACTTTACTAATTGATTGCTCTCAGGCTGTGAAGAGACCAGTGTAACACAGTTACTGTAAAAATCTGTATCAGCAACTGATTGAATTTTTAATTTTTCTAATCCGAGAGTTTTTAAAACAGAGCTTGCAGTCTAACCCAGAATTCAAGAGTTCATTGATTATAACTCAGTGAAGATTGAATAATGTTGATTTGTCCAACACTGATTTAAAACTTATTGTTAGAGAATATAGAGTTTGTACAAGTTAAACATAGCCTTCATTAAAAATAACTTCGTCACAATGGCAAAGGTGAATGGATTAAAACATATACAGTATATATATATATATACAGGTGCTGGTCATATAATTAGAATATCATCAAAAAGTTGATTTATTTCACTAATTCCATTCAAAAAGTGAAACTTGTATAATGTATACATTCATTCCACACAGACTGATATATTTCAAGTGTTTATTTCTTTTAATTTTGATGATTATAACTGACAACTAATGAAAACCCCAAATTCAGTATCTCAGAAAATTTGAATATTACTTAAGCCCAATACAAAGAAAGGATTTTTAGAAATCTTGGCCAACTGAAAAGTATGAACATGAAAAGTATGAGCATGTACAGCACTCAATACTTAGTTGGGGCTCCTTTTGCCTGAATTACTGCAGCAATGCGGCGTGGCATGGAGTCGATCAGTCTGTGGCACTGCTCAGGTGTTATGAGAGCCCAGGTTGCTCTGATAGTGGCCTTCAGCTCTTCTGCATTGTTGGGTCTGGCATATCGCATCTTCCTCTTCACAATACCCCATAGATTTTCTATGGGGTTAAGGTCAGGCGAGTTTGCTGGCCAATTAAGTAAAGGGATACCATGGTACTGGTAGCTTTGGCACTGTGTGCAGGTGCCAAGTCCTGTTGGAAAATGAAATCTGCATCTCCATGAAGTTGGTCAGCAGCAGGAAGCATGAAGTGCTCTAAGACTTCCTGGTATACGGCTGTGTTGACCTTGGACCTCAGAAAACACAGTGGACCAACACCAGCAGATGACATGGCACCCCAAACCATCACTGACTGTGGAAACTTTACACTGGACCTCAAGCAACGTGGATTCTGTGCCTCTCCTCTCTTCCTCCAGACTCTGAGACCCTGATTTCCAAAGGAAATGCAAAATTTACTTTCATCAGAGAACATAACTTTGGACCACTCAGCAGCAGTCCAGTCCTTTTTGTCTTTAGCCCAGACGAGACGCTTCTGACGCTGTCTGTTGTTCAAGAGTGGCTTGACATGGACCCTGAAACCCATGTCTTGCATACGTCTGTGCGTAGTGGCTCTTGAAGCACTTACTCCAGCTGCAGTCCACTCTTTGTGAATCTCCCCCACATTTTTGAGTGGGTTTTGTTTCACAATCCTCTCCAGGGTGCGGTTATACCTATTGCTTGTACACTTTTTTCTACCATATCTTTTCCTTCCCTTCGCCTCTCTATTAATGTGCTTGGACACAGAGCTCTGTGAACAGCCAGCCTCTTTTGCAATGACCTTTTGTGTCTTGCCCTCCTTGTGCAAGGTGTCAATGGTCGTCTTTTGGACAACTGTCAAGTCAGCAGTCTTCCCCATGATTGTGTAGCCTACAGAACTAGACTGAGAGACCATTTAAAGGCCTTTGCAGGTGTTTTGAGTTAATTAGCTGATTAGAGTGTGGCACCAGGTGTCTTCAATATTGAACCTTTTCACAATATTCTAATTTTCTGAGATACTGAATTTGGGGTTTTCATTAGTTGTCACCTATAAACATCAAAATTAAAAGAAATAAACACTTGAAATATATCAGTCTGTGTGGAATGAATGTATACATTATACAAGTTTCACTTTTTGAATGGAATTAGTGAAATAAATCAACTTTTTGATGATATTCTAATTATATGACCAGCACCTGTATATATATACCGACATTTTCTTACCCATCTTTACACTGTATTTGTATATAAACTATAGTACTAAAATGCATGATTGTTTATAAATATGTTTGTTATTAGTGATGAAAACACAAACACGTTTTAAGTATTTCTTCTGTTGTGTTATTAATGATGGACGTCACATGTGTAATTTGCTATAATTTATACTAGCTAGCTTCCCTTTCTCTGTGAAACTCCCTGTCACACAAATATGACTTTAATAAGTTTTAATGTGGTTTTAGATCTGCTGAATATGCATGGAGTTCTGTCTGTTTTACAGAGTCTTCTGATGGTGAATTTTACACAAAGGCAGAAGTTGTTAGGGTTGTCAATTGTGACGTTTTATTTTTCCTTTTTAGCTGTAGTTGTAGTTGCTTTTAGACAGTTTGTGTGTTGATGAGAAGTGTTTGCTTTCTTTCATCACTGAGGACCAGACTCTTATTCCTTCAGTTTGTTCTTTATAAAGTCACCCGCCAACTGGCAAATTGTATTTATTAGTTAATTAATTAATGTTGTACCCTGTTTGTGCTTGAGACAAACATCTCTCTCTCTCATTCTGTCCTCAGGCGCTGTAACCTCAGATCTTCTGGACTCAGTATTGAGCCTCTGCTGAAGTGTCAGTCTTGTGTTCATATAGCAGATCCAGATCAGTGGTTTCAGATTGAGCCGTCAGTCTGTACGAATGAAGGAGGGTCAAAGTTCAGGGTCAGCACTCGAACAGGCCATTACGAGTGTCTCAGGACCAGGATGAGATGGGTCTGTGATTGTGACGTCACTCTTCAGTATCAAACTGTAGACGGTCAGTTCCTCGACGCAGAGCTGGAGAGACTGCAGAGCAACCGAATCGCTCCGGTGATGGACGTGACTGTGATCTCAGGGAAACTGGAGGAAGTTCATCTGCCACATTACATCTGTTTAGGAGAGTCTGAAGCTTCCCTCAGAGATGCTGTGAAAGTCCTCAGTGTAGAAGATGAGGGAATAACTGTAGAACCTGTTCAGCTGACACGATTCCATGCCAAGATTGTCCAACCATCCTTCTCTATTAAAACATTAATTATAAGCTGGATAATGGGACGGGACGAACACTGCGATCTACTTCTGTACATGCGCTCTAAAGCTCCTCTCATTCTACATGTCTACTTTTTTCCATTTAATGCTTGTGCAAAAGAAGAAGTTGAGAAAATTGAAAAATCAAGTTATTCGATCTTGCATCCCAGACCTGACAGACCGTTTCGGATGAAAACGCCACATGTTCTTGATGTTCCTGGTGCCTCTGTCCATCCCAAAGAAGGGATCACACTCAGAAGAGAAACTGACCCAAACTTCTTCAAGATCAAGACACATCTGGAGAATGATCTTCAAATGACTCTTATCAGAGAGGAAGACAAGAAGATTGTCTGGACTGCGATAATTGAGAAAGATGAACTTGATCAGATTCATCCACAGAGAGACGAGTCGCGTCTGAAGAGTGAGGCAGATAAAGCAAGATATTTTGATGACCACTGGCCAGATCTCGTTCAGAAGGTCACAAATTTTATGGTCATTGCAGATATAGTGCGACTGCAGCAAGTAATTCATGAGGAACAATATTCAGAAATCAAATTGAGTTTAACCAGTCAGGATGGCATGAGAAAGATCTGTGACATTGTGCGTAAACACAGTGATGCTGTGAAAGCTAAACTCATCTCAATTCTTCAGGAAGAGAAGCTTTTACACATTTAAACATTGATCTGATTCTACATTCAGAGCTCAAGGAGCATCTTTATAAACTCTTTCAAAACAGCAGCCTCAGACCAAAGGTCATCTTCTACATGATACAAGAAAAAGACTGCTTTATCAAAATATACTTCAGCAATGACAAAATATAAGTCTTTTAAAATATTAAGTGATAGACACATTACAAATAAATCTATTTTTGTATGTCTAAGCAAATGTTCTTCATGTCTGGTAAATCAGTTCACTGTTAAAGCAAATTTATAGCAATAATTTTATTTGTATTTGTCTAATTGTGTGTTTCATGCTTGTACGTGCTTTTATACATCAGCAATTCACCAACATTTTGGATTTTTAGTTTCAGTTTTAGTTTAGTTGTTTTACAACATCAAGTTAAACTAAATAATGGAATGAAAATGAGAAATGTTGCCTTCCCAGATAGAAACATAATTTCGGCCCAGATCCGGCCCACATCTGGGCACATGTGGAATGATGATCTGGCCCACATGTGGTGTGGAATGATGGCTCTTGGGTGGACCGCTCCTGTTTGCCAGATCTGGGCCAAAAGCAGGCCATAGCAATGCCACATGTCAGCCAAGAGCAAACAAATAAACCACACTGGACCTTATCTGAGCCACAAAATCTTCCTATATTATTTATAGAGTCCTCTCAGCTTGACTAAGCTTGTTAACAAGCTAAATCATTGAAGAAAAGAAGAGAACAGAAAAAAGAGACAAACAGAAACTCAAGAACTACAACTGACTTTAGCCACAGCCTTCGATGAAATCAACTGAAGATAAAAGACATTAAATCTCTGAAGATCTCAGCAGAGGAGGATTAAACAACTCCACAAACAGCATCACCAGCTTCTCTTATTACTAACCAGACTGACTTTATTTCTGTTAGAGGTCTACAGAAGTTCTTATTGAGAGTTAACATGGGTTTAAATCTAACATTTGTTTCATTTGAAGTCACCATAATGGTGACTGGTGTTTCCATTAGCTGGGATCTGAAGATCCACCAGCGAATGCACACAGGAGTGAAACCTTACAGCTGCTCCATCTGCATTCTAGTAACTGTAGGGGGTACATGATCCTTTACTTTAGGTTTACTAATGACTTAGTATAGCTACTCACTGACTCCCAGAGTGCATTTCGGCAGAATAAATTATGCAATTGCTTTGTTTTACAGTTGTTGTTTTTATTTGCCAATTTTATTTGCTGTCAGTAGTAGCACAACAAAGAGCAAATAAAATGGTTGTTACAATTAATAAAAATAAATGAAATTGAATTGTTACCATTGTTGTGATCCGCGTGCTAAATGTTGAAGTCTGTGTGTGACATGAGCATATTACCACAATTATTTAAATATTATATGAACCCAAGCTTCTCAAGGTGTTTGTGAAAAACAAGGGAATTATAAAATATCATCAATAAACAAAAAAAAAATACATTACTGATTTAATTAGAAGATAGGTCATCTTCTAAAAGCAACGTATTTATTACTTTTGTTCCCTTGAAATCAAATAACTCTGACTTCATGTTGCATTGCTGCATTAATAGAAAAAAAATATAATATAAACAAAGTGCTCAACCAAAGGGAACGCCGATCACTATAATGGTGAGTAAAAAAAAAAAACATTTTAGGAAAATCAACATCAATTTATGAAGTTAGCTTATGTGATGTTCTCTCAGATATTTCAGTTATATTGAAAATTCAACATTCAGGATGATTATGAGAAACGAGTGAATGCAACTAGTGAAAGATAACTGCAGACATGGAGGAAATGAGTGAAAAGTGTATTAAGACTCTTTTTCTTCTGTTGTTATGTTGCACACTAGCAACATGTTAGTGCCTCTCACTGGTTTATTAATATCATTGGTTCCTTTGTGGCTACTTGAATATTTTAAGTAAGTGTCACTCAAAGCAGTAAGTAAATTGTTTTACTTTCCTTGAAAGTAGCTGTAACTTAATAAAACATAAACTAAAAAAGTATAACAACTAAGTAAAAATAAATAATTATATCTAAGTAAGGTAAGCTATTGGATTTTACAGTGTACTATATAGTAGGGAAAAACAGTACGTGAAGAATGATGTATGTTCGAAACTGCAGTATTCATAAAAGAGTAGGTGAGAAATCCCTGAATGTCCTACTGCTTCAGTCCAGATTCTGAAGTGTTCATCGATGGACACTTTTCTATCCCAGAAGCCCACGCGAGAGAGGAGACGTCATCATCGAACGTGATGGAGAACAGCGACGAGGGTGTTTACTAATGTGAGTATTACAAACAAAACACGTTTAAAATCATATTTGTTGAGATACTGAAGAGTAAACTGTTGATTTGACGCTAGACGGTCACGTTACAGTATATTTCTGATTTATTTCTGTAAAAACACATCTAACGGAGCTCCAGTAAACACACGCACGTCTTCAAAGTGAATTTACATAAACCATATATATTTAATATGTGACAGGAAAATATTCTAAAATAATTACAGATGAGCACATCACAACATGAACACACATCTGAGTGAGACATGTATGTGTTTTATTATGTAGAATCCACTGTTAACACTGCTTTACATGAATGTAAGTAATGTACATAAACAAATCTACATTGAGTAACTAAACATAAGTTATCTCTTTTATTTGTCTATTAGTCTGTTGATAAACTGAGGAGCTTTTGTGTTGGATAAAAAGTGAGTTAACACATCAGCAACTACCTCAACATGTAAATGTAGTATTGATCAGATAAATCACTGACTCTTGTCTGATGTTACAGGGACAGATGAGACACACAAGTGTTTATCCAGTGAAGAGTGACTGATGAAGAAATGCTGCCATCAAAGGCTCTCAGTGAGTACACTACTGAAATGAATAAAATACAACTTAAGATTTAAAAGATGTTTTATTTTAATTATTGTAATTTCAAACAGAGCTATTACAGCGCTTTTCTGATTCTTGATTGCTGAAGATTTGCTGCAGAGCTTTTGTGGTGGAGCAGGTGACCTGAAAACCTGAAACAAAAATATAAAGTAAGATAATTTTGTTACTTCTAATACAGAAATTAAATGACACCGTTATGTTAAAATGAAAGTTTTTGTATTGTGTTTGTGCATCTTTGTAGGATCTGAAATGTCTGCAGACTGGTGAGTCCACAGCAGCATCCTGGAAATGATCCAGTGTCATGAAACCTGAGTTTCAGAAGCTTCAAAAGCATCATCAAATAATGTCATGAAGCTTCTGAAAATCAGGTTCTATTGACTGATATAGTATGAACATAAACCAGCAGGACAAACTTGACCAAAATCACCTTTTGTGTTCAGAAACACACACACACACACACACACACACACACACACACACACACTCACTCACTCACTCACTCACTCACTCACTCACTCACTCACTCACTCACACACACACACACACACACACACACACACACACACACACACACACTCACTCACTCACTCACTCACTCACTCACTCACTCACTCACACACACACACACACACACACACACACACACACACACACACACACACACACACACACACACTCACTCACTCACTCACTCACTCACTCACACACACACACACACACTCACTCACTCACACACAGACACACGCACGCTCACACACAAGGATTGATCAGCGTGGAGGTGAGTAAATAATGACTGAATTTATATGTTTAGATGAACTAACCCTTTAAAGCCCCAAATAGAAACTGTATGAAATATATGTAAACATTTATATTATAGTAGTACCTTGAAGAAATACACTTTAAGAAATAAGCAGCTTTATTGAGTGTCTGTGCCCAAGACACAAAAAAGCATTTGCAAAAATCACATTTACAATTATGCATTTGGCAGACACTTTTATCCGAAGTGACTTACAGTGCTCTTATTACAGGGACCCCAATCCCTACCTGGAGTAAAGACACCGGTGACTGCGGAGATCGATCCAGCAACCTTCTGCTCACCAGCTCACTACTCCACAGAAGTAATGAAGCTATATCAAAAAATAGCATGTAGTTGTAAACATATGAAATTCAATTTGTCAAGAAATGTAATGCTAAAAACATGAGGTGTAAAATGTTTTACTCTGTGTAATTGTTTTACAGGTAGTTGTTCTCATGGAGAGCAGCACACAGATGTTTGGAGCAGACACAGCAGGAGCCAGATTGTCCCACACACGTTCTCCTGCTCTTGATTCAAGATTGTGTGGTTCAGGGGCGTCATCATGGTCTTCCTCATCCTCTCTGATGTCCGTTTCCCATCCATGATCAGATTCAGTCAGACTGCAGCAGTGAGGGACGTGATGGACGGCAGAGACAGGTGAAGGTGGACACGGTGGTCAGCTGCTCAGCTGTGTTGAGATGCTGTAGATGTGGGTTCACTGCATGTAAATACATGATTGTCAGAACAATATGTTTGAATAAAGCTTTGTTTCATGTGTCCTTGACTTGTATTTATTTATTGTCATGATTATTTTATTATTTTACTCATTTGTTCATGTTTCCTGTTGTTGTCAGTAAATAAAATATAATTGTTTCATTAACATGCATTAATTCAGTACTTGACTGAAAATTAAGATGTATTCAGCTTAGCTGTATTTGTCTAGTGTGTAGTCATGCGTAGCTATGGCATATGACAAAACAAATTACATTTTGCTTAAAAAATATAATTAATTATTGGTCAGCATTTATGTTTATTATTGTTCATGATTTTTGGTGTGGGCTAGCAATGCATTCTGAGGTAAACTTAATTTCTATGTAGTAATACTTACATTTTTCGAGTAAAATCAACAGTCTTCTCCAAAGACGAGATCTTTGATCGACGTCTCCTTTGTGCAGATATTACAAACACGGAGAAACACTGTACTAGGTAGGGTTGTCGTGTAACCTGTTACTGATGCTATGAGGTGTTTGTGCACCTGTCGCTCTTATTTTATTTTTAGTATTATTACAGCAGAACGTATAATTACATACAAGCTCAGGGAAAATGGTAGTATTTTTAACAATAAACAATCATAATGACAGAAAACATAAATATAATGGGTTTGCGTACATCATAGTATGAGATTATATACACAGGGGAAAAAAGGATTAAATATCTTTGAATAATTATATTCATATAACCATAATGCATTAAAAAATGCATTTGTTGTTGTTTTTGTTATTTATAAGCCTCAGGGATGAAACTAGAGAGAATTTCAACAAGAAAAAGAGGAAAACAAATGAGATTTTAGCCAGTTTTGCATATAGATGAACAATTTTACACATAAAATAAAGAATTTAACATATTCAAGAGATAACTATTTTGGGTTTTCGTAATAAAATAATGATATCTTTAAGGATTAAACTGTAGGTTACATTAGTAGAGTTAAACATCTAAAAACTTAAGTCAACCCAAAATGCATTGGTTATACTACAATAACAATGAAAGGGCAGCTGTTTCTTCAACAAGACCACAAAATGAGCAAATTTCATCAACATCAAAATATTTACAGATAGATGAATTAAACCTGTCGCTCATATCTTTTAAGTTTGTTTTTGCACTTGTTATAACGTCATAAATCATATGATAACTGTTTTAGTGCTCATTAAGTAAGTATTTATTTAAATTAAGTACCTACTCATTGAGTATGCGGTTTTGGACGCTGTTTTCCTGCAGGCGGATCAGGTGAGCTCTAGCGCCTCCTGCAGGTACACACAGGTGTTGCGACTCTCTTTCACGTAAAATCCAAAGCGAAAGTAACAATATTGTGGCCGAGAAGACGCCATTTCAGAGATTTCGAAAACTTACACAAATGTTACACTTTAAGGTGAGTTATTTTCTTGATATCACGAATATTATCGTATGTGTATTGTCGCCATTGGATCCGTGTAACTTTAGATAATTTGTTCAGTTGGTTTGCATAACATAATGACCACTATACGTACCTTATTTATTTATGTTTGATCCTTAAGTAACCCAGTGTTGAATAGTCAGTGTCTCTTCAGTTAAAATAATGTTTTCACATTTATACTCATGAGATGAGATCTGTAATAAATCTGTGTGTCAAAATCAAACAAATGCAAATCCACTCTTGGCCTGCAGAAACTTTACCAATAGGTGACAAAAGTCTCGTGCATGAACATACATATATACATACATACGCCTAGTCCTATATATATATACTGTATGTATATAGTGATTGTGTAAAAGCACAAACTGCTGCAGTCTGTGCTCACCTTAAAGTTTAAGGCTTTAAAGTTTAAGATATGGTTAAGGCTTAAACGCATCTCCTTTCTTTTCTTTTCTCCATCAGAGTTTCACCATTAAAGCAATAGGCATCATGTTTTCCTGATCATCACACAGATGGCTGGCCTAAATCAGATTAACTTTAAGACATAAAGGTATCTAGTGTTACTCAGCACAATGCTCTTATATGCATTTTTTTTTGTAAAAATAATGGATGTATTGTCATGTTATCATTTGTTTTCTGTGTTTACAGGTTTGATTTTGACATTGATGGTTTGGCAATTATGATAGACTTTTGACAGCAGTTATCTAAAGTATTTATTTATAGCTGTGGTTGCCAACATATTCATAATTCAGAAAGAGAGGGGGTTTTATGTTAGTACGTTCAGCAGATAATTACACAATGTGAACCAGCAACATTACAGCAGGGTGTCTTAATCACGCTGTACATCACATTATTTAAATATTAAAAATGAACCGGACCAATGATGATTCTGACAAAACTGTCCCGGGACCCTACTGTTGCTATAGTAACAAACACCTGATAACAAGTATCTGATTGACAGATAAACGGCACGCTCTGAATTCATTCAAATTAACAACATTTAAAGTTAAAGAGAGTAAACGACACGATTCAGTTGAACTGTGCTTGTATGTTTTAAACACTTCAGCTACCTTATTTGTTCTTTACTCTGCACGTGTATTAAAAGCTCATCCTTGAAAGTGCACAGTTTTCTAGCATATTTACTTTAACTTCTCAACTGATATCAATGGAATGACCTATTTTACATGCGAATGAAATTATAACAACATATTAGGTTATAAGTTATTGTTAGGGATATTCTGGTAGTTGCTGGATATTGGTAAGGAAATGTCATAGCGTTTCTACTAAATTCTAGTTAATTATGAGTAATAAAGGGAGCAGTGAGAGAACAGCATCTCAAAGACACAACAGAGAGTCTCTGAAGAGTGACAGATCAACTCCTCATCCTCATAAACTCAGTGATGTAGCAGTGACCTCTGACCCCAGGTGAGACACTACCTAGTATTAGACAACAGAGAGACTCATAATGAATTTAACAGCATGCACTGTACTGAAGGATGTTATTTCTGTGTTTTCTCAGTATCTCCACCAGAGGGAGTCAGAGATCTTCATCTCCTGATCACAGCTGTGTGTCTCTGAGGAGTGACGTTTCATTGCCTCAACCTCCTAATTTCAGTAATGATCCAGTGACCTCTGACCCCAGGTGAGACACTACCTAATATTAGACAACAGAGAGACTCATAATGAATTTAACAGCAGGTAGAACTGAAAGATTTAGTTTACTTCCAGAATCAAAATCTCCGGATAATTTACCCCATGTCATGCAAAATGTTTACGTCTTTCTTTCTTCAGTCGAAAAGAAATTGAGGTTTTTGAGGAAAAGGTCCAGCATTTTTCTCCATATATTTGTCTTCAATGGGGATCAACAGTTTCAATGCAGCTTCAAAGGGCTCTACATGATCCCAGCCGAGGAATAAAGGTCATATCTAGCCAACCATAGACCTCACACATTACGTAGTCATGCTGGAAAGGTCACATGTGACGTAGGCGGAAGCACCGATGTGCAAAAAAAAAGTCAAACGCCCTTTACAAAAACTTTCGGATGGTTTTGAAGTTGGAGGAGAAAATGAGATGGAGTTTTTCACCCTATCCTACCGTTTTTCTTTTCATAAAAAATACTTAAGTTCTTTTCATAGTCGTGGTAACATTTTTATTCTGGTGGCAGGGCCGTGGTGGGGGATTTTTTTTTTGACAAAATCATAAAATTAAACAGCCCAAACTCTTCTAGATTAACATATAAATGAATGAAGACAGAGTTACATGAGAATGAATAGAAAAACAAAGTGCAGAAGTACATGCGATGTAAATAAGAGAATCATTCATCACGGATTATAACTGGACATTTTTAGAGTGCATTTGCGCTTGACTGAATTCGGTTATTATTATTATTTGATAATGTAAATGTTCTTTGCTTACTGTACAGTTTGATGTTTGAATAATCGTGGACATGCAGCGTCATAATTAGAAACTTAAAATTTATTTTTAATAAACATGTAATCAGGTTAAATACAAATTCAGCCTTATTAAAATATTTTATGACATAACATCATGGTACTTGCCTAAAACGTTATGATGTGCGTAGTTAATAGATTATATTGATACAGTCATTTGAGCGCAGGTTGTGCTTATGTGATTGTCGGTGGCCGTCTTGAGAAGCGAGAAAGCTTTGGAAAATGGCTCATAAAAAGGATGAGAACGCGAATGCTTTTTACAAGTCGGAGTTTAAAATTAGGATAATATGGCCTGAATATTTCACATGAAATTATATCAGTGATGGGAAGCTGCAGGGAAAATACAACCACACTATGTCTCTGGTCATTTTAATATGTACAAAATTTAATGTTTAGATTTTTTTTAAGAAAAATTAAGTATCCTGTGGATGATCAAGGGGCACAAGGAGAATCTGGGTGGCACTGCCCACCTATTTTAAGACCTAAGAGAATTAAGACCTTACCCTGCAGCATCCTCAGCACCCCTAGTTCCTGCGGCCATGGTTCTTTTCGATTTTGACTGAGGGAGTCTGCTTCATATGCACACTTCAGGTTCTCCATAGACCACAATACAACACGATTATGATGTCATCGCAGATCGCGTTTAATTTATCCCCACCCCAGACAACTCTATAATATATAAATTATTATTTTTTTAAAGTGCCCCTATTATGCCTTTTTAGGGTTGCTAATATTATTTTATGAGTGTCCTAAAACAGGTTTACATGCATCCAAGGTCAAAAAACACTTTAGTTTTCTCAAAAAAGTAGCTTTAATTTTACCTCATTTCTAAATGATTCATAAACGACTCGTGCAAAGCAGTTCGAAGAATCAGTCTCTCTAAGCCCCTCCTCTCCGTGAGCCCTCGCTGCTGTGATTGGTCAGTCTCTAAGCCCCTCCTCTCCGTGAGCCCTCGCTGCTGTGATTGGTCAGTCTCTAAACCCCTCCTCTCCGTGAGCCCTCGCTGCTGTGATTGATCAGTCTCTAAACCCCTTCTCTCCATGAGCCCTCGCTGCTGTGATTGGTCAGTCTCTAAACCCCTCCTCTCAGTGAGCCCTCGCTGCTGTGATTGGTCAGTCTCTAAACCCCTTCTCTCCGTGAGCCCTCGCTGCTGTGATTGGTCTCTAAACCCCTTCACTCCGTGAGCCCTCGCTGCTGTGATTGGTCTCTAAACCCCTTCTCTCCGTGAGCCCTCGCTGCTGTGATTGGTCAGTCTCTAAACTCCTCCTCACCGTGAGCCCTCGCTGCTGTGATTGGTTAGTCTCTAAACCCCTCCTCTCCGTGAGCCCTCGCTGCTGTGATTGGTCAGTCTCTAAGCCCCTCCTCTCCGTGAGCCCTCGCTGCTGTCATTGGTTAGTCTCTAAACCCCTCCTCTCCGTGAGCCCTCGCTGCTGTGATTGGTCAGTCTCTAAACCTCTCCTCTCCGTGAGCCCTCGCTGCTGTGATTGGTCAGTCTCTAAAAACCTCCTCTCCGTGAGCCCTCGCTGCTGTGATTGGTCAGTCTCTAAACCCCTTCTCTCCGTGAGCCCTCGCTGCTGTGATTGGTCAGCCTCTAAACCCCTTCTCTCCGTGAGCCCTCGCTGCTGTGATTGGTCTCGCTGTGATTGGTCAGTCTCTAAACTCCTCCTCTCCGTGAGCCCTCGCTGCTGTGATTGGTCAGTCTCTAAACCCCTCCTCTCCGTGAGCCCTCGCTACTGTGAATGGTCAGTCTCTAAACCCCTTCTCTCCGTGAGCCCTCGCTGCTGTGATTGGTCAGTCTCTAAACCCCTCCTCTCAGTGAGCCCTCGCTGCTGTGATTGGTCAGTCTCTAAACCCCTTCTCTCCGTGAGCCCTCGCTGCTGTGATTGGTCAGTCTCTAAACCCCTCCTCTCCGTGAGGCCTCGCTGCTGTGATTGTTCAGTCTCTAAACCCCTTCTCTCCGTGAGCCCTCGCTGCTGTGATTGGTCAGTCTCTAAGCCCCTCCTCTCCGTGAGCCCTCGCTGCTGTGATTGGTCAGTCACTAAACCCCTCCTCTCCGTGAGCCCTCGCTGCTATGATTGGTCAATCTCTAAACCCCTCCTCTCCGTGAGCCCTCGCTGCTGTGATTGGTCAGTCTCTTAACCCCTCCTCTCAGTGAGCCCTCGCTGCTGTGATTGATCAGTCTCTAAGCCCCTCCTCTCCGTGAGCCCTCGCTGCTGTGATTGGTCAGTCACTAAACCCCTCCTCTCCGTGAGCCCTCGCTGCTATGATTGGTCAATCTCTAAGCCCCTCCTCTCCGTGAGCCCTCGCTGCTGTGATTGGTTAGTCTCTAAACCCCTCCTCTCCGTGAGCCCTCGCTGCTGTGATTGGTCAGTCTCTAAACCTCTCCTCTCCGTGAGCCCTCGCTGCTGTGATTGGTCAGTCTCTAAACCCCTCCTCTCCGTGAGCCCTCGCTGCTGTGATTGGTCAGTCTCTAAACCCCTCCTCTCAGTGAGCCCTCGCTACCTGTGATTGGTCTCGCTGTGATTGGTCAGTCTCTAAACTCCTCCTCTCCGTGAGCCCTCGCTGCTGTGATTGGTCAGTCTCTAAACCCCTTCTCTCCGTGAGCCCTCGCTGCTGTGATTGGTCAGTCTCTAAACCCCTCCTCTCAGTGAGCCCTCGCTGCTGTGATTGGTCTCGCTGTGATTGGTCAGTCTCTAAACTCCTCCTCTCCGTGAGCCCTCGCTGCTGTGATTGGTCAGTCTCTAAACCCCTCCTCTCCGTGAGCCCTCGCTACTGTGATTGGTCAGTCTCTAAACCCCTCCTCTCCGTGAGCCCTCGCTACTGTGATTGGTCAGTCTCTAAACCCCTTCTCTCCGTGAGCCCTCGCTGCTGTGATTGGTCAGTCTCTAAGCCCCTCCTCTCCGTGAGCCCTCGCTGCTGTGATTGTTCAGTCTCTAAACCCCTTCTCTCCGTGAGCCCTCGCTGCTGTGATTGGTCAGTCTCTAAGCCCCTCCTCTCCGTGAGCCCTCGCTGCTGTGATTGGTCAGTCACTAAACCCCTCCTCTCCGTGAGCCCTCGCTGTTGTGATTGGTCAGTCTCTAAACCCCTTCTCTCCGTGAGCCCTCGCTGCTGTGATTGGTCAGTCTCTAAACCCCTCCTCTCAGTGAGCCCTCGCTGCTGTGATTGGTCTCGCTGTGATTGGTCAGTCTCTAAACTCCTCCTCTCCTTGAGCCCTCGCTGCTGTGATTGGTCAGTCTCTAAACCCCTCCTCTCCGTGAGCCCTCGCTACTGTGATTGGTCAGTCTCTAAACCCCTCCTCTCCATGAGCCCTCGCTACTGTGATTGGTCAGTCTCTAAACCCCTTCTCTTCGTGAGCCCTCGCTGCTGTGATTGGTCAGTCTCTAAGCCCCTCCTCTCCGTGAGCCCTCGCTGCTGTGATTGGTCAGTCTCTAAACCCCTCCTCTCTGTGAGCCCTCGCTGCTGTGATTGTTCAGTCTCTAAACCCCTTCTCTCCGTGAGCCCTCGCTGCTGTGATTGGTCAGTCTCTAAGCCCCTCCTCTCCGTGAGCCCTCGCTGCTGTGATTGGTCAGTCACTAAACCCCTCCTCTCCGTGAGCCCTCGCTGCTGTGATTGGTCAGTCTCTAAACCCCTTCTCTCCGTGAGCCCTCGCTGCTGTGATTGGTCAGTCTCTAAGCCCCTCCTCTCCGTGAGCCCTCGCTGCTGTGATTGGTCAGTCACTAAACCCCTCCTCTCCGTGAGCCCTCGCTGCTATGATTGGAAAATCTCTAAACCCCTCCTCTCCGTGAGCCCTCGCTGCTGTGATTGGTCAGTCTCTTAACCCCTCCTCTCAGTGAGCCCTCGCTGCTGTGATTGGTCAGTCTCTAAACCTCTCCTCTCCGTGAGCCCTCGCTGCTGTGATTGGTCAGTCTCTAAACCCCTCCTCTCCGTGAGCCCTCGCTGCTGTGATTGGTCAGTCTCTAAACCCCTTCTCTCCGTGAGCCCTCGCTGCTGTGATTGGTCAGTCTCTAAACCCCTCCTCTCATTGAGCCCTCGCTGCTGTGATTGGTCTCGCTGTGATTGGTCAGTCTCTAAACTCCTCCTCTCCGTGAGCCCTCGCTGCTGTGATTGGTCAGTCTCTAAACCCCTTCTCTCCGTGAGCCCTCGCTGCTGTGATTGGTCAGTCTCTAAACCCCTCCTCTCAGTGAGCCCTCGCTGCTGTGATTGGTCTCGCTGTGATTGGTCAGTCTCTAAACTCCTCCTCTCCGTGAGCCCTCGCTGCTGTGATTGGTCAGTCTCTAAACCCCTCCTCTCCGTGAGCCCTCGCTACTGTGATTGGTCAGTCTCTAAACCCCTCCTCTCCGTGAGCCCTCGCTACTGTGATTGGTCAGTCTCTAAACCCCTTCTCTCCGTGAGCCCTCGCTGCTGTGATTGGTCAGTCTCTAAGCCCCTCCTCTTCGTGAGCCCTCGCTGCTGTGATTGGTCAGTCTCTAAACCCCTCCTCTCAGTGAGCCCTCGCTGCTGTGATTGGTCAGTCTCTAAACTCCTTCTCTCCGTGAGCCCTCGCTGCTGTGATTGGTCAGTCTCTAAACCCCTCCTCTCCGTGAGCCCTCGCTGCTGTGATTGGTCAGTCTCTAAACCCCTTCTCTCCGTGAGCCCTCGCTGCTATGATTGGTCAGTATCTAAGCCCCTCCTCTCCGTGAGCCCTCGCTGCTGTGATTGGTCAGTCACTAAACCCCTCCTCTCCGTGAGCCCTCGCTGCTATGATTGGTCAATCTCTAAGCCCCTCCTCTCCGTGAGCCCTCGCTGCTGTGATTGGTCAGTCACTAAACCCCTCCTCTCCGTGAGCCCTCGCTGCTATGATTGGAAAATCTCTAAACCCCTCCTCTCCGTGAGCCCTCGCTGCTGTGATTGGTCAGTCTCTTAACCCCTCCTCTCAGTGAGCCCTCGCTGCTGTGATTGATCAGTCTCTAAGCCCCTCCTCTCCGTGAGCCCTCGCTGCTGTGATTGGTCAGTCACTAAACCCCTCCTCTCCGTGAGCCCTCGCTGCTATGATTGGTCAATATCTAAGCCCCTCCTCTCCGTGAGCCCTCGCTGCTGTGATTGGTTAGTCTCTAAACCCCTCCTCTCCGTGAGCCCTCGCTGCTGTGATTGGTCAGTCTCTAAACCTCTCCTCTCCGTGAGCCCTCGCTGCTGTGATTGGTCAGTCTCTAAACCCCTCCTCTCCGTGAGCCCTCGCTGCTGTGATTGGTCAGTCTCTAAACCCCTTCTCTCCGTGAGCCCTCGCTGCTGTGATTGGTCAGTCTCTAAACCCCTCCTCTCATTGAGCCCTCGCTGCTGTGATTGGTCTCGCTGTGATTGGTCAGTCTCTAAACTCCTCCTCTCCGTGAGCCCTCGCTGCTGTGATTGGTCAGTCTCTAAACCCCTTCTCTCCGTGAGCCCTCGCTGCTGTGATTGGTCAGTCTCTAAACCCCTCCTCTCAGTGAGCCCTCGCTGCTGTGATTGGTCTCGCTGTGATTGGTCAGTCTCTAAACTCCTCCTCTCCGTGAGCCCTCGCTGCTGTGATTGGTCAGTCTCTAAACCCCTCCTCTCCGTGAGCCCTCGCTACTGTGATTGGTCAGTCTCTAAACCCCTCCTCTCCGTGAGCCCTCGCTACTGTGATTGGTCAGTCTCTAAACCCCTTCTCTCCGTGAGCCCTCGCTGCTGTGATTGGTCAGTCTCTAAGCCCCTCCTCTTCGTGAGCCCTCGCTGCTGTGATTGGTCAGTCTCTAAACCCCTCCTCTCAGTGAGCCCTCGCTGCTGTGATTGGTCAGTCTCTAAACCCCTTCTCTCCGTGAGCCCTCGCTGCTGTGATTGGTCAGTCTCTAAACCCCTCCTCTCCGTGAGCCCTCGCTGCTGTGATTGGTCAGTCTCTAAACCCCTTCTCTCCGTGAGCCCTCGCTGCTATGATTGGTCAGTATCTAAGCCCCTCCTCTCCGTGAGCCCTCGCTGCTGTGATTGGTCAGTCACTAAACCCCTCCTCTCCGTGAGCCCTCGCTGCTATGATTGGTCAATCTCTAAACCCCTCTTCTCCATGAGCCCTCGCTGCTGTGATTGGTCTCGCTGTGATTGGTCAGTCTCTAAACCCCTCCTCTCAGTGAGCCCTCGCTGCTGTGATTGGTCAGTCTCTACGCCCCTCCTCTCCGTGAGCCCTCGCTGCTGTAATTGATCAGTCTCTAAACCCCTCCTCTCCGTGAGCCTCTCGCTGCTGTGATTGGTCAGTCTCTAAACCAATCCTCTCCGTGAGCCCTCGCTGCTGTGATTGGTCAGTCTATAAACCCCTCCTCTCCGTGAGCCCTCGCTGCTATGATTGATCAGTCTCTAAGCCCCTCCTCTCCGTGAGCCCTCTCTGCTGTGATTGGTCAGATGGCGCAATCCTTTGTGATTGGTCTACAGCGCGAATGACAGCCATGGTCGGACATTATGCAAATGTGTTACTTCGTGATGTACAGCCGTAACAGAATAAGATTAAAATTCTTAACGACTCATTTAGGCGATTGCGTGCTGACTCTTTTTTTGATAGACAATAACTTTATTTATTGTGCACTGTCGGCTTCACAACTTTGCAGATAGTTTATGTTCACATACTGCTACATGACACACTGCATGAAAGGTAATATTCGAAAAGGCATAATAGGGGCACTTTAACATTTATAACAGCCCAAGCATACCTATATACAAATCAATCAGATTCGTAAGGGGAAAAATGTAAACAATAAACCAATAGCGGATTCTAAGTGATCAAGGGCTTAGGATGTTCCAGTTCAGCCCATTGCAAAGGGGTCTGCCAGAAGTGGGCACTCATGCAACGTAATCAATGACGTACATCTGAGTAAACGAGATGGAGGGAAGTTTGCCAGTGAAGGGCAGAAAAAATGGACTGGATCGTAGCCATTGAAGGAAGAGTTATTTCTGTGTTTTCTCAGTATCTCCAGCAGGGGGAGTCAAAGAGCTTCATCTCCAGAACCCAGCTGTGTGTCTCTGAGGAGTGACATATCATTGCCTCAACCTCCTAATTTCAGTAATGAACCAGTGACCTCTGACCCCAGGTGAGACACTACCTAATATTAGACAACAGAGAGACTCATAATGAATTTAACAGCAGGTAGAACTGAAGGAACAGTTATTTCTGTGTTTTCTCAGTATCTCCACCAGGGGGAGAAAGATATCTTCATCTACTGAACCCAGCTGTGTGTCTATGAAGAGTGACGTATCATTGCCTCAACCTCCTAATTTCAGTAATGAACCAGTGACCTCTGACCCCAGGTGAGACACACATCTAGTATTAGAGACAATGGCCTGATTTCATGTGCTGCTGTTTTGAAATCAAAAGTGAGGCTCAGGTGACTCAGCCAATCACAATCCAGCAGTTATTCAAAAAGGTTAAAAGCTAATCAGCATAAAATACAGACTTGATTGGCTCTTGACCTGAGAGGTCAAATCAATGACAGGGTAGTGCTGTCACGTTTTACAGGGGTATTATTGCTTTTGCATAATGCAATTTTTCACAGAAACAAAAGAATCTGAGACACTTTCTCGAATTATTTGCCGGATAGCTATGACATTTTCAGAACAGTTTTAATTCATTGGCTGGCCACTGAATGCAGAGCACAAATTCCGAGTATGGGTTAACATACTTGGCCGTATGTCACGTCACATTCACTGTCACTTTAATGCTAAAACCAATCAAACTTTATGTGACTGGTGGTCTTGACCTGACCTGCATTTGCTGCTTGCAGCTGTATTTTTCTCAATGATGCAAGCAGGCTTGTGCATATTTAGTTTTGTCCATCGGCATGACACCCAACAGGAATAATAAATAACCACTGCCCTGCTGCATCATATGCTGTCATATACCTCACTTCATAGTTCTTCACTGCATGTGTCTGATAAATTTACTTTCACAGTCATTTCAGTGCAGGTTACAGTGGTTTTCAGTTTCTTGAGAGAGTTGCTCCATTTAAATGTTTATATAGATGTAAAAAGAAATATGCTACATTCTTGAGCTGTTCAATTGTTGCAAATTCACTGGAGAGACTCAACATGTCAATGAGAGAGAATAAATCTGTGGGATCAGCTCTAAACATACTGAGAAATGCTGTAGGAAATGAAGGAATGATGTGAATGGACACATGAATATAAAGGTTAATTGTAGCTTGTAATAAATGAGACAGCTGAGAGAACTAAAGGAAGAATTATTTCTGTGTTTTCTCATTATCTCATGGAGTCAGAGATCTTCATCTCTTGATCACAGCTGTGTGTCTCTGAGGAGTGACGTTTCATTGCCTCAACCTCCTAATTTCAGTAATGAACCAGTGACCTCTGACCCCAGGTGAGTATAAACATGGTGGTGATTTAACAGATCTATTGAAACTAGGAGGAGACAATTAATATGTGAGTTAAAAACACAAGATACATTAGTTTTTAAATTTTTGATTTCCAAGACACTGAAAACACAGGGTCATGAGATGCTTGTGTAAATGAAAGTTAGTGCTGCACTTCACTCTAAAATGCAGGACATAAGACTATATACCTCTTTGCAATTAGGTAGGGGCACTAAGCCATATTGTGATTACAATTTTAGTTTGTTGTCCAATGCTTTATGAAAACTATAGCACACACAACATTGCAGCTGGAACAAGAATACACCAGTGGCTTTCCGTCCATATAAGCTGCAAATGCTCCGCATACCCAGGCCATGATTATTAGTTTATCCCTTGTCATTTGAAATGTTAGTTAAAGTTTAAAGAGTTGGGAATAAGTACGTAAAATTATTTATTTGCCAAACGGCAGTTTTCTGTAAATCTACGTCAGTTACGGAAGCTTTCAGGGCGAGCGGATTCTCCGCAGCTTTCTCGCCTCCGCTCTGTGGCTATGACTCCTCAGGATTGTAGCGCGTTCTCATTGGTTTGATTTCATGCGCGAGGTAAGCTGTCAGCGAAACGCTCGCCCAAGCGGAAAGTGCACTGTTGCTGTCAGATCTCAATTACCAAAAATCACATTGTGTTTGATGCAAAGATAACTCGCCTAAATCAAAAGAAAAAACCCGCTGTAACTGTATATTTTAATGTTTTCTCAAGCAAAGCAAATTTTAAAGGTCCTGTGAAAACATATCTTCTTACATTTTTAGTCAAAGACAACGTATGTTGAAGATATAGGCTACGTTATTGTCAACATACTTAAGTGGTAAATTAAAAAAAAAGTTTATAAAAACGTGGGCTATATAACATTTTTATAAAAACAAATATCAGGAAAAGAAAGACACATAAATCCTCTGAAAATTTTGAACATTAAATGTTATTGTTCCCTTTGTTTTGCGTATGCTTGTGTCACTTACAGTTAAAGTCTTTCTCTCATTTTATTGTTATTTGCAAGGTTGCAACGTTAGCCTATACTTGGCAATATTTTAAAGATAAGCTAGTATTTTGCATGATCTTTTATTGGAGTAGTGTCACCCGGGTGGGAGTTTTAACTCCTTTTCACTGGAAATGAAAAAATAATAATAATTTAGCAGATGCAGAGACATATAGATTGGGAGAATCCCCCCATCTCCCTCTGAATATTACGTATCATTACGTAACTACATTTAAATGTTATTTGGCAGTTTTTACTTGGAAAACCAGCTATATTTTTCTATCATTCGAATAAACCTGAAACGATAGAAGAAGGATTGGAGGTGAATTGCATGTACAAATAAGGTAGGAAATGTGCATACTTTTAAATGGACACCTGCCACGGTGTTTCTTATTTGTCATCTGCGATCCCTCTTTGTGTCCTAAAAGCCGATAAGGGCTTTTTTTAAGTGTCTTAAACTTATCACTCAGCATACCTGGTTAAAACAAGTCACCGCTCGCCACTGGAATACACAAACTACTGTATGACAGTGATGATCTCAGGTACTGATTATGTGCTTTATTGAATGTTAAAAGGGTTTAATGTGAGTTTGAATATTAATTTGCATGAACTTTATAGCTGAAAGCAATAATAGATAGTTTACCTCAGATCTTGAAAATAAATTTAAGGAAACAAGAACGTTCAAACTGTCAACTCCATCTGAAGACACTAGTGTATTCCATGACAAAGAGTGTGTCAATCACACAAGATGTGTTTATCATAATGTTAAAAAAAGTTTATTATTGATAAATTAGATTGAGTATCCATTTCATTGCGAGTACAGTGCTCTTCCAGAGAGAGCTTGCCCACACACACACACTTCTGACTGGCAGTGGTTTTCGATTATTGTGTCGCTGTGTTCGTTCTGGTGTGGACAGACAAATTGCTTGTCTCTGGAATCGTATCGCATCACGTCTGGTTAGGACACAGTGTTAAAGACCATTTATGTTATTATGAGAAGTGTAGAAATGTTTTTGGTTCATTGTGAAACTGTCGAGACAGATTAGTGAAGATAATTAATGGGAAAAACTGGATATAAGAAAATCACTGACTAACAGAACCTCTGATGTCGGTCTTGAGGAGAAGGGTGTCTTTAGCAGTGTTGTGTTTAAACATCTCAGTGAGTTTGTTCCTTGCTTCTGTCACCTTTTGCTGTTCACTAGAGGAATTAAAAGGCACTGTTTGCTTCTGTTTATTTTATTATCTTTGAAGCTGCTTTGGATCTGTGTGCATTTCAAAAAGTGTTATACAAATAAAACAAAACTGAAGTTAATATGCAAGACAATAATTGTACAAAAAATATAAGAATGACATCTTTTGATTTATTACGTCATTTACATTTCAATGTTATTTGTACATTTAAATACTTTTTCATCATTTTATACCCATATCTACCTAGCCTTATCTCCAAATGATTATAGCCCCATTGACTCCCTCTGCAAATGCATTGATGAAATTAACAGTTGGATGTGCCAAAACTTTCTTCAGTTAAACAAGGAGAACACTGAAGTCATTGCATTTGGAAACAAAGATGAAGTTCTCAAGGTGAATGCATACCTTGACTCTAGGGGTCAAACAACTAAAAATCAAGACAGAAATCTTGGGGTGATTCTGGAGACAGACCTTAGTTTTAGTAGTCATGTCAAAGCAGACCACTCAGATCATTAGGATCGAGTCAGTTAGAAATACCAAGGGTTCACACAAAACAAGGGGAGTCCGCTTTTAGCTATTATGCCGCCCGCAGCTGGAACCAGCTTCCAGAAGAGATCAGGGGCCTCATTTATAAAGCGTGCGTGACGCTTAAATCCACGCCAACGTTCATATTTTTAAAAACGGTCTTTGACGTGGAAAAGTGCTTAGCTTAAGTGCTTAGCATAAGCACTTTTTATTGTCGGAGTATTGCAGGTTTTTTAAAATATAAGCTGTTCTTGCAGCTCGCTGTTCTAAATTATGATGATTTGTGATATTTTATATGTTAATGACATTAATTAGGAGTCGTTTACAAGGCAGAGAGCTAAAACCAGTCAATTGCATGCAAGTTCAAGATCATATGCGATTCATAGATTTCACATCTGAAAGAGACGCATGTGCACGTTTTCTGTTCGTACGTTCATTCTATGAATCGCACGTACGCACATCTGAGAATTGATCGTAAGATCAAATTTAGGATGGTTTCTGCGCAACATTTTATAAATGAGGCCCCAGATGTGCTAAAACATTAGTCACATTTAAATCCAGTCTCAAAACTCATCTGTTTAGCTGTGCATTTGTTGAATGAGCACTGTGCTACGTCCGAACTGACTGCATTGTATTTTATGTATAATCCTTTTCTATTTAACTGTTTTAAATTTCATTTTAAATCAATTTCTATATCATTTTAAAATTCCTTGTTTTATTATTTTTAATTCCTTGTTTTTATTGCTGTGAATGATTATTTCACTTTCTTTTATGTAAACCACTTTGAATTACCACTGTGTATGAAATGTGCTATATAAATAAACTTGCCTTGCCTTGCCTTACCTTTAATGTATTGCCGTTTTGTTGTTGTTGTGTCAGCAGAGTGGATGGATTCTCCCGCTTACAGTTTAAACCATCTGCCAACCATCTGACCAGAACATTCAGTCCTTTTAGAGTATTCCTGGATAGAAATCCTCGACGAGTGAATGATGAACTACAGAGAGTCAAAGACCAGCTCAAAACCAGCATGAAGAACAAGTATGAGAGATTATTTGAAGGACTGAACCTCCAGGAGAATGAAAGCCTCCTGAACAGCATCTACACACAGCTCTACGTCATAGAGGGAGAGAGTGAAGGAGTGAATGAAGAACATGAGGTTTTACAGATGGAGAAAACAGCCAGAACACAGCACTCACAAGACACTCCAATCTACTGCAATGACATCTTTAAAGCCTCAGCTGAACCAGCATGTGAGGAGAAAGACCAGATCAAGACTGTTCTTACTAAAGGCATCGCTGGAATCGGAAAAACCGTCTCTGTGCAGAAGTTCATTCTGGACTGGGCCGAGGGAAAAGCCCATCAAGATGTAGATTTCATGTTTGTGCTTCCATTTCGAGAGCTGAACTTGATCCGAGATCATCAGTACAGTCTTCACAGACTTCTGCTGGACTTTAATCCTGAACTTCAAGATCTGGACTCAAAGATTTATGAGGAGTGTAAAGTTGTGTTCATCTTTGATGGTCTGGATGAAAGCAGAATCACACTGATGTTTTCAGACGCTCAGAAAGTTTGTGATGTGACTGAGACTTCATCAGTGGGTGTGTTGATGTCAAAGCTCATGAAAGGAGAGCTGCTTCCCTCTGCTCTCATCTGGATCACCTCCAGACCAGCAGCAGCCAATCAGATCCCCTCTAAATACATCAACCGTCTGACAGAAATTCAGGGATTCAATGAGCCTCAGAAGGAGGAATATTTCAGGAAGAGAATCAGTGACCAGCATCAAGCCAGCAGAATCATCTCACTCATCAGAAGAGCAAGAAGCCTCCACATCATGTGCCACATCCCCGTCTTCTGCTGGATCTCATCCACTGTGCTTCAGAAGCTCCTGGAAGAAGATCTGAGTGCAGAAATCCCTCAAACTCTGACTGAAATGTACATCCACCTCCTGCTGATTCAGATCAACATGAGGAACCAGAAGTATGAAGAGAGAGATCCAGAGAAACTCCTGCAGTCCAACAGAGAAGTGATTGTGAAACTTGCTGAAGTGGCTTTCAAACAGCTGATGAAGGGCAATGTGATGTTCTATGAGGAGGACCTGAATGAGAGCGGCATAGACGTCACTAACGCCTCAGTGTATTCTGGGATTTGCACTGAGATCTTTAAGCAGGAATCTGTGATTCATCAGAGGGAAGTCTACAGCTTCATTCATCTGAGTCTTCAGGAGTTTCTCGCTGCTTTCTATCTGTTTTACTGCTATTTAATGAAGAACATGGAGCCACTGCATGAATTCAGATCTTACAGATTTGATAAAGACTCTCTGTATAATCTACTAACATCAGCAGTAGATAAAGCTCTTGAGAGTAAGAATGGACATCTGGATCTGTTCCTGCGGTTCCTGCTGGGCGTCTCACTGGAGTCCAATCAGAGACTCTTACAGGATCTACTGACACACACAGAGAACAGCTCAGAGACCATCAGAGAAACCACACAGTACATTAAAAATAAGATCACAGAGGAAGGTGATGATTATGATGAAGATTATCCTCTCTCAGCTGGTCAATCCATCAATCTGTTCCTCTGTCTGCTGGAAGTGAAAGATCAGACTCTGTTCAGAGAGATTCAGGAGTTTGTGAAATCAGACAAACACTCAGAGGAGAAACTCTCTCCTGCTCAATGCTCAACAATCTCCTACATGCTTCAGATGTCAGAGGAGCCGCTGGATGAGCTGAACCCCATGAAATACAACACATCATATGAGGGCAGAAGAAGACTGATACCAGCTGTGATCAACTGCACAAAAGCTCTGTGAGTGTTTCATCATTAACTAAAGTATCATATTTAATAATGAATCTGACACATTGTTGTATATGCGGAATTATCTTGCTTGCTTGGTCTGTACTCTGGTATGACTCCAGCGCGGATGAATCTAATGTTTTGAGGTGAATGTGTTGCTGTCAGTCACTGCACCGGTGTGGATGTTTACTGTACTTCGCAATCACATATTCTAGCCTGTCTTGGCATAAATGACCCAAATAAGAACTTTCACCGTATATTGCCATCTGAACAAGTAAGTAACATGTCTGCCACGTTTGTTCTGACCAACTGACGAAAAAAGCATTACCATAAATCGCGCTACCAATGGTGATTTAATCTAAGGATCGGTTAGCTCATATCATATCAAACCGTGCAAATTATTATTATTGTTATACTTTATTCGCAAATTATTAATGTTAACAACATCAGCATTGCGTGACAATGAGTATAGTGTATTAACGTGTATTAACGTGTAGATTTCAATTTCTGTGCAGTCTAATATCTAATTGTCATACCATTCAAATTTCATATTAAGAATTTTTTTTAACCCAAAAAGCAAACTATGCTCCCTTCGAACTGGTTTTCTTTAAAATACAAATCTTGTGTAATCCCAGGCTATCTGTAATCAAAAGCACATTTAAAACTGGAATATATTTTAATTTCATCCACATGTGTTTCATAAACACATAATCCTTTCTGGATTACAATCCGCCAATTATTCTAGCTGCTGTGAAAAAATGCTAAACGATCCGCCACCTGCATTATCCCCACGTGCGATAGCATACTAGCCAGGACAACTTCTTCATGTTTACAGACGTGATGTAATGATGCAGTGCCATGCTCGAATTTTCCGTGAAAACCTACCCTTACCACTCAAATTAGAAAACATTATTATAAGATAACCATTGTGAATCGGGCTAAAGTAAGGCGATAGTTTTGAAAACTGGCTGGTTATGTACTTGCTCAAATATACATTTCAGATCATTTTTAACCAAAAAAAGTTACGGACTGCAGCTTTAAGTTCACACAATCTGACAAATTTGTGCACGTTTATTTTTAAGCAGCCCTTAATGTCGATCATGGATCAAATCGATCCACCATGGCAAACAGCGAATATACTGTATCTGTGCTGTTTAATGTATTTGAGACATTATTTTTCCTCAGTGCATAACTGACATCCCTTACCAAAAAGTAGTATACTTCAAGTTTATTTTATTAAGTATAATTAAGTAAAGTTCAAGTATATTTTTAAGTATACTTTATGTAGTAAGTATACAAATATCAGTGTACTAGTAGTATACTAAAAGTGAACTTATAGGTATACTGATTGTTTACTAATTAAATACAAACCCGATTCCAAAAAAGTTGGGACACTGTACAAATTGTGAATAAAAAAGGAATGCAATAATTTACAAATCTCATAAACTTATATTTTATTCACAATAGAATATAGATAACATATCAAATGTTGAAAGTGAGACATTTTGAAATGTCATGCCAAATATTGGCTCGTTTTGGATTTCATGAGAACTACACATTCCAAAAAAGTTGGGACAGGTAGCAATAAGAGGCCGGAAAAGTTAAATGTACATATAAGGAACAGCTGGAGGACCAATTTGCAACTTATTAGGTCAATTGGCAACATGATTGGGTATAAAAAGAGCCTCGCAGTGTGGCAGTGTCTCTCAGAAGTCAAGATGGGAAGAGGATCACCAATTCCCCCAATGCTGCAGCGAAAAATAGTGGAGCAATATCAGAAAGGAGTTTCTCAGAGAAAAATTGCAAAGAGTTTGAAGTTATCATCATCTACAGTGCATAATATCATCCAAAGATTCAGAGAATCTGGAACAATCTCTGTGCGTAAGGGTCAAGGCCGGAAAACCATACTGGATGCCCGTGATCTTCGGGCCCTTAGACGGCAATGCATCACATACAGGAATGCTACTGTAATGGAAATCACAACATGGGCTCAGGAATACTTCCAGAAAACATTGTCAGTGAACACAATCCACCGTGCCATTCGTCGTTGCCGGCTAAAACTCTATAGGTCAAAAAAGAAGCCATATCTAAACATGATCCAGAAGCGCATGCGTTTTCTCTGGGCCAAGGCTCATTTAAAATGGACTGTGGCAAAGTGGAAAACTGTTCTGTGGTCAGACGAATCAAAATTTGAAGTTCTTTTTGGAAAACTGGGACGCCATGTCATCCGGACTAAAGAGGACAAGGACAACCCAAGTTGTTATCAGCGCTCAGTTCAGAAGCCTGCATCTCTGATGGTATGGGGTTGCATGAGTGCGTGTGGCATGGGCAGCTTACACATCTGGAAAGGCACCATCAATGCTGAAAGGTATATCCAAGTTCTAGAACAACATATGCTCCCATCCAGACGTCGTCTCTTTCAGGGAAGACCTTGCATTTTCCAACATGACAATGCCAGACCACATACTGCATCAATTACAACATCATGGCTGCGTAGAAGAAGGATCCGGGTACTGAAATGGCCAGCCTGCAGTCCAGATCTTTCACCCATAGAAAACATTTGGCGCATCATAAAGAGGAAGATGCGCCAAAGAAGACCTAAGACAGTTGAGCAACTAGAAGCCTGTATTAGACAAGAATGGGACAACATTCCTATTCCTAAACTTGAGCAACTTGTCTCCTCAGTCCCCAGACGTTAGCAGACTGTTATAAAAGAAGAGGGGATGCCACACAGTGGTAAACATGGCCTTGTCCCAACTTTTTTGAGATGTGTTGATGCCATGAAATTTAAAATCAACTTATTTTTCCCTTAAAATTATAAATTTTCTCAGTTTAAACATTTGATATGTCATCTATGTTGTATTCTGAATAAAATATTGAAATTTGAAACTTCCACATCATTGCATTATGTTTTTATTCACAACTTGTACAGTGTCCCAACTTTTTTGGAATCGGGTTTGTACTTGTAGTAGCATTTTTAGTACACTTTGAAGTATAGTTTTAGTAAACTACTAGTTTAGTAGATTTATACTACAAGTACACATGTAAGTTTTCTTTAAGTGAACTTTACATCATACTTTAAGTATACAACTATGTCCCTATTTAGGTATTAATTTGTATATATTTTGTTATATGAATATCTGAACCTACAAAACATCAAAAGAAAGAACAGACTATCTGCTTGTAAACAAAAACATTTTATTCTAGCTTCATGCATTCTTTTTTAAACACTTGAACGTGGGTAAGTTTCATAAATAAAAAAAATAAAGAAATAACATTTTGAACAAAAAGCTGGAAAAAAGACTATGAATTGGATTCAGAATGATAATCAAAACGTAGATGGAATCGATCAACACCCCAAAGCTTAACAGTCATTATTACCTCTTCATTGGTCGACATTTTATTCCATAACGTTACACAGTTTTGATGCTGTTTTATGTCTGATGATTGTGTTAGATTATATGTGGAAGCATCTGTTGTTTCGGTTTCTTCTTCACTTGTGTTTTTTTTTGGAAATTCTGTACAGTAGATGTGTACTAGTGCCCCCTACCGTATAACAATGAAAACACGGATTCTAGGAGCACAGTATAGCTCAGATATACAGTATTTTGACTTTTTCTAAGTATACTTAAGTCAAGTATACTTAAATGTAATTTTAAGTATATTTCTGATACATAAAAGTACATAAAAAGTGGACTAAAAGTATACTTTCCTATTTTTTGTTTAAAAGAAGTATACTAATAGCACACTTGAATAAACTTATTTTTTGTAAGGGATGTCACAGGTATATTTTTCATCTGTAAATGTCAGAAAGTCATGCAAACATATCTATTTTGCTGTCAGGAGTGGGCGAGGCCCGCGAGAGCAACGAGCGCTTCTGCTGGAGTGCAATAATTCTGAGTAAAATATACAACTCCAAATCAGAAAAAGTTGGGACAGTATGGAAAACGCAAATAAAAAAAGAAAGTAGTGATTTCTAAATTTACTTTGACTTGTATTTCATTGCAATGAAATCATGACAATATGAACACAAAATATGTTTTGTCTGGTCAACTTTATGTCATTTGTAAATATACATCCTTTCCTGTCATTCAGACCTGCAACACATTCCAAAAAAAGTTGGGACAGTAAAGCATTTACCACTTTGTAATGTTGCCATTCCTTTTCACAACACTTAAAAGACGTTTGGGGACTGAAGACACCAAGTGATGAAGTGTTTCAGGTGTAATTTTGTCCCATTCTTCCTGCAAACAAGTCTTAAGGTGGGCAACAGTACGGGGTCTTCGTTGTCGCATTTTGCGCTTCAAAAATGCGCCACACATTCTCTATTGGAGACAGGTCGGGACTGCAGGCAGGCCAGTCAAGTACCCGTACCCTCTTCCTCCGCAGCCAGGACTTTGTAATGTGTGCAGAATGTGGTTTTGCATCGTCTTGTTAAAATATTCATGGACGTCCCTGGAAAAGATGTCTTCTTGAAGGCAGCATATTGTGCTCCAAAATCTCTATGTACTTTTCAGCATTAATGGTGCCATCATAGAAGTGCAAGTTACCTTTGCCAAGGGCACTGACACAACCCCATACCATGACAGACCCTGGCTTTTGGACTTGTTGCTGGTAACAGTCTGGATGATCCTTTTCTTCTTTGGTCCGGAGCACACGGCGTCCATTCCTCCCAAAAAATACCTGAAATGCTGATTCATCTGACCACAGTACACGTTTCCACTGTGTGATGGTCCATCCCAGATGCCTCCGAGCCCAGAGAAGTCGACGGCGCTTCTGGACACTGTTAACATAGGGCTTCCTTTTGGCACAGTACAGTTTTAACTGGCATTTGTGGATGTAACTACGTATTGTGGTACTTGACAAAGGTTTACCAAAGTAGTCCTGAGCCCATGTGGTGATATCGCTTATAGATGAATGACGATTCTTGATGCAGTGCCGCCTGAGGGATCGGAGATCACGGTTGTTCAGCTTAGGCTTGCGCCCTTGTCCTTTAGGCACTGAAATTCCTCTAGATTCCTTGAATCTTTTAATTATGTTATGCACCGTTGAAGGTGAAATATCCAAATCTCTTCCTATCTTTCTTTGAGGAACATTGTTTTTAAACATTTCAATAATTTTCTCACGTATTTGTTGGCGACAAACTGGCGATCCTCGGCCCATCTTTGCTCCTAAAGGACTAGACCTTTCTTGGATGCTGCTTTTGTACCAAATCATAATTACAATCACCAGTTGACATCAACTGTTTCAAATCACATCATTATTTAACCAATTTACCTCATTACTAGCCCTAAATTGCTCCTGTCCCAACTTTTTTTGGAATGTGTTGCAGGTCTGAATGACAGGAAAGGATGTATATTTACAAATGACATGAAGTTGACCAGACAAAACATGAAATATTTTGTGTTCATATTGTCTGCAATGAAATACAAGTTAAAGTATATTTAGAAATCACTACTTTCTTTTTTTATTTGCGTTTTCCATACTGTCCCAACTTTTTCTGATTTGGGGTTGTACATTCTGCTAAAATATTTGTTGTTGGACATTAAATGTGTCTTTTGTAAATTTTAAACCTACGTATAAGTGTAATTTTATGATAGCAGTAACTGTAAAGGTTACTGCTATTCTAATAGGTAAATCAAATGTACAGTCCTAATTACTAAGCTCAAATTAATTAATGTGTCTTTATTATAGCAGTTAAAATATAGTCATTATTTATTTTCTTTTTAATTCAGTGATTTTAACTTTTAATTTAGTTATTTTATTGCTTTAAAGAGCAATTTTAGATTGTAATGTTCTAATGTTCTGCAAACTATAAAAGGTACAGCTGTCATAAAACCAGAGAGAAAGGCTGCATGGCTAGAAACTGTAAAGAAATATCAAATAATAGTATGTGAGAGAGTCAGTGGTAATATCATTGTGTTGCTATTGGTCAGTGTTAGAGGAGCTCAGCTTAGCCTGAAAGTTAGCCTGCTTTAGACCAGGTTAGTTTTCCAGCATAAGTTACCACCAGTGTTGCGGTAAGTTGCAAAAAAAGTAATCCACCACAAATTACTAATTACTTCTTTAAAATTGTAATTTGATTACAGTCCTGATTACTGTATTTTAAAAGTAATCAGATTACTAATTACTTTACTTTCAAGTTTACTTTACTTTTCAAGTTATCAAACCTAAAAAATACACTACAAAGAGAAACTCATAGTTCTTTCATTAATTTCATATTTACTGAAAAAAATAAGTAGGCCTATCATTTCTATACCCTGATTCACTCCCAATATCAACAAAACGTTTCTTTTTTTTGGTTTTGTAAAATAAAGAAAACAAATAAGGTGCGCTTTCTGCATTCTCAGTCTCCGTGAATATCTTCCTGAAACGAGTCACTAGAACGAACGAAAATGACATGAGAAATACAGTATATCTAAAGAAAGCTTGAAGTGTTTATTATTAAATGAAGTAAGTCATGTCGAAAACAAATATTATCTGATAAAATAATCCGTATGAAACCAACGCAAGGTCTTTCCCATCTGAGCTCACCTATAAAATGTGATCATGCCCACACACATCGCGCGCTATAAGATAATCATCCACGCGAAACCAAGCTTGGGATGCGCGAACATGTAAACGCTCACATCACTTCTGTAGAAAGATTCAAGTTCATCGCAGCTACTTTTCGTTTTTGGAAGAAGACACGCTGTGAGGAATAAGCCTTGAATTGTGATGCTGATGCAGTTTAATCCAGCGGTTGGTCTCATTCTGATCAATAATTTATTTTTTACTTTATTAGTGTTGCTGTGACATAAACTTGTACACATTCACTTTTCCCAAACTATAATGCCAGACTAAAATATGTCAAGTGCAACATTTTGAAATATGATAGGCAACCTTTCATTGCATCTAAATGTTGTAGGACTCTCATTTTGTACTGAGTAATGCGTTATACCCAACTCTGGTTGCCACAGTGACTAAGCTTGATCTAAGTTACATTTGCTGTATGGAACCAAATAATTTGACAATGAGTCAGACTAACTGAAATAAGCCTGGCTTATTTGGTAAACTTGTTTTATGAAACAGGCCTCGAGGCATTAAAAGTGATCATATTTTCTGCATTGCATCGAATCGCATTGTGTTGAATCGAATCGAAATCGGATCGCACTGCATCGGTACCTGCTTCATATGTATCTTCAATGTATCGTAGCGTTGGCTATACATTGAGATCCGTATCGTATCGGCCTGAGTCATGAGATGCACATTCCTAGTAAATAGTGGATCAAAATGTCTGTTAGCGCCGCGGTAAACACAACCCAGTCACATGTGAAACTCATTCATTAAATCAGCAGCAGGTGGAGCAAAGGGACGGTCGACACCATTGATCAGTAAAGCTGGAATTGAAACATTTTCACTGTGAATGAAGATAAAATAATGACATACATTACTGGTAATATTAATAGCAATAATAATATAGCATTATCACATTTAATCTTCAGTAATTATTGATCATAAATGCTTTATGTTCCAGCTGTTTGACTGCTGTTACAGTGAACTATTACAGTGAAGGCAGTGCTTGAAGTGTGCTTACTCTTTATTGTACAGCACTAGACAGTATTTTAGGAATGAAGAGCTTCTCTCTTGTGAACACGCTGCTGGTAAAGGTTCTTCTGGGTGTTTCAGGAAAAGTTAATCAGTAGTCTAGTGCTCAAGTGCTGGTCAACAATGTCAGTTGACACGGGTTCAAATCCCCAACAAACCTTCTTGTTCTTTTAATTTATCTGTTTATTTATTGAATTTATGCAGAGATTTGTGTAATAATAATAATAATAATAATACGTTTAATTTATATAGCGCCTTTCCCAATCTCAAGGACGCTTCACAATGACAAAAGCAAATAAACTATCATTTCAAACATAGATGGACAATAGACATTTGCCAAGTCCAGGACGTGCGATTGCAGTTGCATACCACAGTAGGGCTCCTTCTTTCCAAAGCGCTCAGGAGCTTGTGCTTTCGTGAAGTCTGCCATTGCTAAGCAACCGTGAGCTGCGCACTCCTCGACGACACAGAAGTTTCAACGAAGGATAAATGTATTTCCAGCACTGAAAATCACTTGCAGTAGGTCTGCTACTAAACTTATTTAAAATGGGTCTCTCTGTACAGCTGTCGCATCTGGTGCAGACACGATGTCTGTGTGTGAGCAAAGAAAACAATCAGTTTAAATATAACGATCAGTAGCCTATACTGAACATCGCACATCACGATATTGATGCTGAAACAATATATTGTGCAGCCCTACACAGTAATGATGCAGAGTCAAATACAGCAGTGAGCCATAACAGTTAAGAAGAAACATACACTGCCCATCCAAAAACAAAAGTCACACACTAATATTTCGTTGGACCGCCATTAGCTTTGATTACAGCATGCATTTGCCATGGCATCATTTCGATAAGCTTCTGCAATGTCACAACATTTATTCCCATCCAGAGTTGCATTAATTTTTTTGCCAAGATCTTGTATTGATGATGGGAGAGTCAGACCGCTGCGCAAAGTCTTCTCCAGCACATCCCAAAGATTCTCAATGGGGTTAAGGTCTGACTCTGGACTCTGTGGTGGCCAATCCATGTGTGAAAATTATGTCTCATGCTCCCTGAACCACTCTTTCACAATTTGAGCCTGCTAAATCCTGGCATTGTCATCTTGGAATATGCCCACGCCATCAGGGAAGAAAAAAATCCATTGATGGAATAACCTGGTCATTCAGTATATTCAGGTAGTCAGCTGCCCTCATTCTTTGGGCACATAACATAATCATCTATGCAGTAATTATCCAATGGGAGGATCTTACCTATTTGCTTAGTTAAATCCAGGTGGTGACTTTTTTTTTGGACGGCCAGTGTTGTATGTCCAGTAGTATTGGTTGAACAGATAGGATTTGAGTTTGAGTTTTGTGTGAATTCTGCAGCTTGATTTATGTTACACCATAATGTTACACATCTTCTTTTAGATAGAGCATGTCCATTTTAACACATATTCTTCAGCAGTGTGACTGAATGTACATTTGTGTGATTCCAGTCGGAGGGTTTGGTTATCGAGGGGCAGTTCATTCACCATAAGCTTCATTTTGGAGCTGGAAATACAAAGCTGTGAATCACCGCTCTTTCATACAGAGAGTGTCTGATGCTGATGAGAGTTTCTAACTGCAGATCAGAGCCGCTTCCAGAATTAAATCACTGAGCTGCTTCTGAAATTACTGAGCTGCTCTAGTCTTAACACACATCTATTTCCACAGATTATATTTTTGTCCCATTTATTGCTGTTTATCACTATATCAATCATTGAAATATCAAGAGTGAATCCTGCAAATGTAATTCCTGAAACTCTGCAGTGTGTATGTGGCTGTTAGTCGTCTTAGCATGATGAAAAACAAGAGTTTTATACAAATTATGAATTAATTATATCAAGCCTAGAAAGCGCACAGAGAGTGCTCCCTTTATAATCACTAAAAAGCTGTAACTCACTTCAGTTCATCACAATCTCACAAACTTCTGTAATAATCAGTGAAGCTCTACACTGCACAATCAATCTCTTATTTACATCACGTGTTGGTTATAATGAGAGAACTATTGAGTTTAAACATGAGGACATTTTATTAATCCTTTCCTTCTTTTTAGTTCCATTGTTTTAGCTAAATTGTGGCCATGTTTTATTTATTAATTTTTAAATTAAATAATGGGAATTTATTTGACATATTTATTTGCTCCTTTTCCATTTTGCATTTTCCTGTACTTTTACTTTCAATACTTAAGTTTGATTAAAAAAAACAACAACAACAAAAAAACCTTTTCATACTTAAGTACAATTAATATCACATACTTTAAAACTTTTACTCAAGTAATATTCAAGATGGTGACTTCAACTTCTACCAAGTCATTTTCTGGTAAGATACTGTATCTGTAGTTTTACTTAAGTGTGGCTTTCAGGTACTTTATCCATCACTGCGAATAACAAAGTATGTTTGTGACATGTTGAAATACATGCCGCATTATTAGCAGAATTATTAAATGTAAATATCAAACATTTGTATTTTTAATAAATAAAGTGGTAAATTGTTTTTTGATTTTTGTTTTCCCTCAAAAATAGCTTCATAAAATTGAGTTTAAACCACTGGAGTCACAGCTGATAGTGAATTAAATTCAACTATTTTTCCCAACATGCACTCATTCAGGGCTCTTTTATTTCATTAACCTAATTTTTTTAACGGATTTGATTTCCACATACGTGACTGAGTGAATTCATCTGTCTCTTACTGTGAAGCTGAAACTACATATCAAGCATTTATTCAACACGTCTCATTTGATCTCGAATGGCTGTGACATTGAATAAAGTTAATATAGCAAAATAAAGCACAGAAAGTTACTGAAGCACCAAAATAAAGGGAAACTAAAAATATTGATCAAATGAACAGTTAAGCAGTAAGGATTTAAACTGCAATTATTAACTGCACAGCTGTCTGGAGAATCTCTCAAAACTTATCATTTTTATACCCTCAGAAGACTTTGCTACATTTTGCAAAATGTTAAATATTCTTTAGCTGAAGAAACAGTCAGGAGCTCATCTGATCTCAGATATGAATCAATCTGAATGATAAAATGATCAGATTATCTCACTCTCTGGAGCTCATCTTATTGTGATTCAGTGTTCAGATCATGTCATCCTCTGTTCCCACGAGGACAGAAAACTGGCAATACTCTCTACATGTCTTCATTGTTTTGTTCATTCCTAAATTTTATTTAATCTCTGTGTCTGTAGATGATCTGTCTGTGTGTGTTAATTCTTAAAATGTATTTAATCTCTTCAAGATTTTCCAGCTGTTATCTCTCAGATCAGCATTGTGAAATTGTGTCATCAGCTCTACAATCCTCAAACTGTGTCCTGAGAGAGCTGGATCTGAGTAACAATGACCTGCAGGACTCTGGTGTAAAGTTTATTTCTGATGGACTGAAGAGTCCAAACTGTCAGCTGCAGATACTGAGGTATTGACAACATATATGAGATAATTTACAGTCAACTGGTCACAATGTTGATGAGTGTCTGTAGATGATCTGTCTGTGTGTGTCTGTAGATGATCTGACCGTGTGTCTGTAGATGATCTGACTGTGTGTCTGTAGATTATCTGACTGTGTGTGTCTGTAGATGATCTGACTGTGTGTGTCTGTAGATGATCTGACCGTGTATGTCTTTAGATGATCTGACTGTGTGTCTGTAGATGATCTGACTGTGTGTCTGTAGATTATCTGACTGTGTGTCTGTAGATGATCTGTCTGTGTGAGTCTGTAGATGATCTGTCTGTGTGTGTCTGTAGATGATCTGTCTGTGTGTGTCTTTAGATGATCTGACTGTGTCTGTAGATGATCTGACTGTGTGTGTCTGTAGATGATCTGTCTGTGTGTGTCTGTAGATGATCTGACCGTGTATGTCTTTAGATGATCTGACTGTGTGTCTGTAGATGATCTGACTGTGTGTCTGTAGATTATCTGACTTTGTGTCTGTAGATGATCTGTCTGTGTGTGTCTGTAGATGATCTGACCGTGTGTGTCTTTAGATGATCTGACTGTGTCTGTAGATGATCTGACTGTGTGTCTGTAGATGATCTGACTGTGTGTGTCTTTAGATGATCTGACCGTGTATGTCTTTAGATGATCTGTCTGTGTGTGTCTGTAGATGATCTGACCGTGTATGTCTTTAGATGATCTGACTGTGTCTGTAGATGATCTGACTGTGTGTCTGTAGATGATCTGTCTGTGTGTGTCTTCAGATGATCTGACTGTGTGTCTGTAGATGATCTGTCTGTGTGTGTCTTTAGATGATCTGACTGTGTCTGTAGATTATCTGACTGTGTGTGTTTGTAGATGATCTGACCGTGTATGTCTTTAGATGATCTGACTGTGTCTGTAGATGATCTGACTGTGTGACTGTAGATGATCTGTCTGTGTGTGTCTTTAGATGATCTGACTGTGTGTCTGTATATGATCTGTCTGTGTGTGTCTTTAGATGATCTGACTGTGTCTGTAGATTATCTGACTGTGTCTGTAGATTATCTGACTGTGTGTGTTTATAGATGATCTGACCATGTATGTCTTTAGATGATCTGACTGTGTGTCTGTAGATGATCTGACTGTGTGTCTTTAGATGATCTGACTGTGTGTCTGTAGATGATCTGTGTGTGTCTGTAGATTATCTGACTGTGTGTCTGTAGATGATCTGTCTGTGTGTGTCTGTAGATGATCTGACTGTGTGTCTGTAGATTATCTGACTGTGTGTCTGTAGATGATCTGTCTGTGTGTGTCTTTAGATGATCTGACTGTGTGTCTGTAGATGATCTGTCTGTGTGTGTCTTTAGATGATCTGACTGTGTGTCTGTAGATTATCTGACTGTGTGTATTTATAGATGATCTGGCTGTGTGTGTCTGTAGATGATCTGACTGTTTGTCTGTAGTAGGGGTGTAAATCGGATGGTTCGTCACGATACGATACGATATTGATATCGATATCGATATCGATTCTCATACTCAGCGATACGATATTTGCCAATACCTCAAAAAATTCTACAATACGATTACGATTCGATTCAATACAGGAGTATATCGATCGATATTTCGATATTATTATATTATATACCAATTTTGAACAACCATCTACATTTTTATTATCTCACAAATGCAACCAAAATATATAACATGAACATTTATCAGAGATTTTCACATCCTGTACCTCAATTGGGACATACACAACAAAAAAATAGGCCAATACACTTAGATGCCATAGAATGCATTGATACAATATTTTAAATTGTTCTCTGATATCTACATAGAAGGTATGTGGCTTAGGTAAGGGCAAAAATTCTCCAGAAACGGTTTTACATGTGCATTTACAACCCTAGGATTTCTCCCTAGAATGAAATGGTCTGTTATTGGCTTATTTGGAAGGGTCATGAATAATAATGTTGAGCTCTGCTCTGATTGGCTGTTTCACAGTGCGGCTCATTTCAGCTCATTTCTCACGAAGCAGGAAGGAAACACAGGGAGGAAAATATATATTTAAATACTTTCTCTCGCAGTTATATCATCGGGTAATTATACTGTATATAAAATGCGGGGCATCAGGGAGCCGCTATTGATATGTGGGGCACTGAAACTGCTTTCAAAAGCATGATCGCTTTTTACATTCGCTTTCGAGATTCACGATCGCACCAACTCTGTTTATACTATGGAGTGGCAGTACTTGCCACACATTTTACAAGATCAGATGCTTGTCAGTGGTGCTCTGGATCTGTAAATCATTCGCCATCATCCTCAGTCATCTCTCCTTACTTTGTTTATGTGGTAAGTAAAATCTTATGTACTGCAATGTAAGAGGCTACCGCTAGCAAGGAGCTAACCATGTCTCTTTAGTGGCTTGCGTTAAATTGCTTTCCGTGCCTTTCTGAATACAGACACCAACCCATTCCTGCACAGCCTGGAACATAACATTTATTTCCATGATCTGCCATTTTCGTTGTTGTCCTCGCTTGTTTCTTCTCAATACCTGCAGAACTTCTGATGGTTCGGATGGCGGCTGGCCTAGAACATGGGCGGGTATATGCAAATGTTGGAGGCGTAACTATTAGTGATCCTAACTGTAACATCACAGTCAGTGTTATGTTCTGATTTGCCTATTTTTCAGTGGTCTTTTTTAGTCACAATATTTACTTAAGAAGAAGGAAACAATGGTGTTTGAGGCTCACGGTATGTAATTTCCATGCACAGAATGGAACATATGCTTAACCAACTGTGTTTACTAGGATATTCGCCAAAACACGCATTTTGATGTCATTTTGTCTGTATTTATTCATCCATGCACAAAAAAGGGGAAGAGAGCTCAATTTAGTATTTGCGTGGTGCAGACTCGGCTGTCTGTGTGCGTGCGCTTCAGATGTGTGCGCAGAAAACTTCTCACACAGCGCTCGACTGTTCCGCCAACAATCCTGAGCGTCTTTAATGCTTGCCTTGTGCCTATGGGCATTCCTTATATCGAGTCCTGTATGAGTGAGTTTGAACGAGAACGCACGCGTTGGCGGTAATGCATAGACGGATATTATGTGAAAATGTGGACAGTGCCAAAATAAAGGTGCCTATTTATACTACAGATATCGATATTTTACGCGAGGCATCGATGTATCGATCCATATCGATGAATCGTTACACCCCTAGTCTGTAGGTGATCTGACTGTGTGTGTCTGTAGATGATCTGTCTGTGTGTGTCTGTAGATGATCTGTCTGTGTGTGTCTGTAGATGATCTGTCTGTGTGTGTCTGTAGCAGTGTTAATTTCGTTGACGAATAATTTGTCATAATTGTTGTCAACGACATTTTTTTCACCGACGACAACGAGACGATGACGAACGAAAACTCTTTTTGAATGACAAAAACTATGATGAAAATCTATTGACATATTCGTCAACGAATAAAAACGAGACAAAAATGTTAGGGAGGGACGATTTGGAAAGAGATTCAATCAAAACATAAGCTATAATACACTTGCTGCACGTCTCATAAAACGTTCAAAAATATCAATATGTGGGAGTAAGAGAAGAGCAGACATATGGATAAATCTGACGACGCAAGAGAGAACTCGATTCTGAGCACAGACACTGAAGCATACACACACAGAAGAGAGTACTCTCTTGCGTCGTCGCGTGAGCAGAGAATTACACATGAAATTATGCCGTTTTGACGAGCATTCACATAAACACAGTCGATTACATCTTATGTGAACGTAAACAGTAGGGAGAACGTGCATCAGTACATTGCATCCATTGCAGCTGTGCATTCGGTTTTAAAGGGATAGTAGTCTAATTAAGTTGCTATTGTCTCTGTCATTGATGTTAATCAAGCAACAGAAGAAAATCACTCACTGCTCTTGACTGAAAAACTTTAGTAGCCCTAAAGGTTCATTTCAATTTATATATAGAAATACATATGTCTGCTTGAAGGAATGAAGAATATGGTAAACAAGTTGGTATAAAGAATGGATAATTATCCTATATAACCATTGGTATTTCATTAAAAAGAAGACCTTGTTCTTGTTCTTTATGAGAAGTGGTTTTATTTAATTTTAACGTAAAGGCATGTTGTGTGTCACTGCAGTTAAATCGATGTCTATCATGATAATACCTTAATATCAAACCTATATAATGAGTTTGTACATTTTAGAGAAATGCTTAATAAATGCACTGTAACTAAACCCATTAGATTTTAGCCGACTAAATTTACTGTAGATTTAGTCGACTAAAATGTTATGATATTTAGTCGACTAAAACTAGACTAAAACTAAAAACAATTCAAATGACTAAAATATGACTAAAACTAAATGGTATTTTAGTCAAAAGACTATGACTAAAACTAAATCAAAATTTGCTGTCAAAATTAACACTGGTCTGTAGATGATCTGACTGTGTGTGTCTGTAGATGATCTGACTGTGTGTGTCTGTAGATGATCTGTCTGTGTGTCTGTAGATGATCGGTCTGTGTGTCTGTAGATGATCTGTCTGTGTGTGTCTGTAGATGATCTGACTGTTGATGTGTGTGTTCTTCTCTCTTTCAGTCTTGCTGGTTGTGATCTCTCTTACTGCTTTATGTATCATAAAACCAAAAGTTATTCTTTGTAAAGAAGAGACTCTAAGCTTTCAAATGATACCATATATGGGCTGATACCATATAAGGAAGGCTTTGAAGATGAAGCATAAATATTTTTAACACAAATTCTTAAATTTTATTTAATCTGTGTCTGTAGATGATCTGTCTGTTTGTGTTAATTCTTAAAATATATTTAATCTCTTCCAGATTTTCTGGTTGTAATCTCTCAGATCAGCATTGTGAAATTGTGTCATCAGCTCTACAATCCTCAAACTGTGTCCTGAGAGAGCTGGATCTGAGTAACAATGACCTGCAGGACTCTGGTGTAAAGTTTATTTCTGATGGACTGAAGAGTCAAAACTGTCAGCTGCAGAGACTGAGGTATTAACAACATATAAGCATTTACAGTCAACTGGTCACAATGTTGATGAGTGTCTGTAGATGATCTGACCGTGTGTGTCTTTAGATGATGTGACCATGTGTGTGTCTGTAGATGATCTGTCTGTGTGTGTCTGTAGATAATCTATCTGTGTGTGTCTGTAGATGATCTGACCATGTGTGTCTGTAGATGATCTGACTGTGACTGTAGATAATCTGTGTGTGTCTGTAGATGATCTGACTGTGTGTGTCTGTAGATGATCTGACCGTGTGTGTGTCTGTAGATGATCTGACTATGTGTGTCTGTAGATGATCTATCTGTGTGTGTCTGTAGATGATCTAACTGTGTGTGTCTGTAGATGATCTGACTGAGTGTTTGTGTAGATGAATTGACTGTGTGTGTCTGTAGATGATCTATCTGTGTGTGTCTGTAGATGATCTATCTGTGTGTGTCTGTAGATAATCTATCTGTGTGTGTCTGTAGATGATCTGACCATGTGTGTCTGTAGATGATCTGTCTGTGACTGTAGATGATCTTTGTGTGTCTGTAGATGATCTGTCTGTGTGTGTCAGTAGATGATCTGTCTGTGTGTGTCTGTAGATGATCTGACTGTGTGTGTCTGTAGATGATCTTACTGTGTGTGTCTGTAGATGATCTGACCGTGTGTGTGTGTCTGTAGATGATCTGACTGTGTGTATCTGTAGATGATCTATCTGTGTGTGTCTGTAGATGATCTATCTGTGTGTGTCTGTAGATGATCTTCTCTGTGTGTGTCTGTAGATGATCTGTCTGTGTGTCTGTAGGTTGTCTGGCTGTATGGTGACAGGGGAAGGCTGTGGTTATTTGTCTTCAGCTCTGAGTTCAAACCCCTCACACCTGAGAGAGCTGGATCTGAGCTACAATCACCCAGGACAATCAGGAGTCCAGCTGCTCAAACACAAACTGCAGGATGCAAACTATAAACTGCAGACACTCAAGTATGTCAAACACTAATACTGACATACAGAATGTGTGTGTGTGTGTGTGTGTGTGTGTGTGTGTGTTGTGTGTGTGAATGATGCAGATCTACATTAATGTGTGTTTGTGTTTTTACAGTGTGGATCATGGAGGAGATATCAGGATGACAGCAGGACCGCGAAAGTGTAGGTCTACAAACACACACACACACACACACTCACACTCACGCACGCACCCATTCACACTTTCATTGTTTTCTATCAGATTAATATGGTCTTCCTGTCCCCACGCCGGAGCGAAGGGGGTTCAGCTCCGGGATCGGGCGCTGACTACCCCTCTGGGGGTGGTGGTGCCTGGACCTAGGAGTATAGAGTGCATATGGGGAGTGTGAGTGTGGGTACCTTGTCCATTTTTGTGTGTCTACATGTGGGGCGAAGGTGTGAATATTCGTTTGCGTGCATGAGGGTGGGAACATATGCTTGTGTATATGTGTGCTTGTCGTCTACGTCTATGTGTCAGGTCGGGCCTTAGACTCCGCCTCACTCATCATCTTAGTCGACCCCCACCCCACCACCATGCCCTGCCGGTGGAGGATGCCGCCGGTGCGTTGGTGATTTCTCGCGCCGGGGCAGGATGCTCGGGCGAGCGCCGGCCCGCTCTCGGCGGTCGATTGGCGGGGCCTGGCCCTACTGGCCTTGCTGGGCCCCGATTGTGGGGTGGGGGGCCTTTGGGTCTCCGGGCCCAGGGCCCGGTCCGCCCTGGTGTGGTCGGCTGCCGGTGGAGCCTGCGGGCTTGCCGCCACGGCACCCTGGGGCGCCTACACTGTGGCTGTCGGAGGTCCCGCCTTCGGGCTCTCCTCTGCCCTTTTTTGGGTGGAGGCCGCGGTTGTCCCTGCGGTGGTTCTCCTGGGGGTCCCGTGCCCTGGGGGGCCTCCGGATGTTTGGGGCCCGGGTCTTTTCCGTGCCTGCTTCATGCCTTGCGGGATGGGGCTGTTGTTCCCCACACACACTATTAAACATTTACATGGAGGAACCTTATGAACACAAGCGCGCTCACACACACAGGTGTACACTCAAGCATTCACATTGGTGTAAAAACAGGTGCTCACAGACACACATTGTCTTGATCTGCTGTTGCTTCAAAACTTATTTTGTAATATTAGTTATGTGTGCTGCTCAATAACATTTAACATTTAGAATTTATTGTGATTTATACAGATGTTGGTTGTTGCTGCAGTCTCTTTGATGTTGTGTCTTCGGTTGTTTTCTCTTTTTGTCAGCAGGTATTGAAGCAAATTGTCTGGGTTTTTTTTTTTTTTTTTTTTTTTTTTTTTCTGTTTTTTTTTTTCTCTCTCTCTCTATCTATCCCCCATTCTCCTTTTTTTCTCTCTCTCTCTTCCCCTTCTTTGTTGACTTTCCCCACAACCTTTTTTTTTTTTTTTTTTTTTTTTTCCTTCTTTCTCTCTCGTTTTCTCTGTCCCCTGGTCTTGTCTGTCACAGTGTGGTTAAGTAAAAGGGTATATAAAATTAAATTAATTAATTAATATAAAAAAAATAAAAAAAATAAAAAAAAATATATATATATATATATAAAAAAAAAAAAAAAAAAAAATAAATTAATAAATATATTTAATTAAAAAAAAAAAAATAATAAAAAAAAAAGATTAATAAGGTCTATAAGGTCTTTTTTAACTAGTTAGCAGTGTCGGCCAGAACCAGGGGGCTCCTTTGCTTTCAAAGATGATTTAGAATAGTAGAATAGAATTTGTTTTATTTGTCACATACACGATTATATAGCGAGTATATAACCAGCAGTGAAATGTATTCTCTGCATTTAACCCATCCTAAGTGAACACACACCCGGAGCAGTGGGCAGCCATGTTACAGCGCGCGAGAGAGCTGGTTTTTCACTCCCCCACCAACAATCCCTGCCGGACCTGAGATTCGAACCCACAACCTTTGGATTACGAGTCCGACTCTCTAACCATTAGGCCACAACTTCCCCTTGATTTAAGAAACAAATCACTACATAATGTAAACAGAACAGTAATATGTTGATTCAGCTTTAGATGAGTCATGTAGAAATATCTTTCTTTTAATACATAAGGATTTATATTTATTTAATTACTGTTTTGGACTTCATGCATTGATGGTAATGATGTGTCTTGACACATGACTATTAATTCAGATTTTTAAAATGTAATTTTCATTTTTAAAATGCTCTCTGTCGACACTAGAGTTTACAAGTGTTTCCCAAAAGCTTCTCATCCACACTGAAACATCAGAAATGTTAAATTCACCTTACTGCGCATACGTGAAACAATAAAATATAACTGAGATGATACAGATGGACATACATAATAAAGTTTTCATGCTATTCTTCTAGTAGGATCATTTTATTTAGAAAATGATCTCACCATTTACTGATGCGTCCCGGTCGCACTCAGTCACCATTATATGCAGGGATGTGATTTTTACGTATAAACGGATTTCCGTATTGTCCGACCTCTGAGGGATGACCTATGGGATTTGCGTAGATCTGAGGTTTTTTTTTTGGGGGGGGGGGTGCATGACTGTGTTGGATCCGAGTCCAGTGTCGAGTCCTAGTTTTTAATTAATTGAGTTTAAGTGGGAGACGTTTATTAATGTCTTTTCATATTAATTTTATGTTGTCACTTTTTTTTTTATATATATTACACATGACATGGATTAATCTGTACTCTTAAAAAATGTCTGCATCCAAAATATCCAAGTCCAAGTACTACAACTCTGGGGCATGATGATTGGAATCACGCAAATGGCCTGAAGCTCGCAGCGTCATCTACAGGAGAGTTAACCTGTTAGCCTGCACCAGGATGCCGGCGCACTGAACGCTCTTTGTTAGAACATGTCATTGTTTGAGAATAGATTAAATAAAACGGGACAAAGTTAATCTTGACAAACTATATATCATTCTGAAGGTCTAAGCCTCAAGCATCGAAGAAAGATCGCTGTTTTTCGATAGAAAGCTTATAAGGAATGTATTTGCTAAATTTGTGTTAAGCAGTACACATCAAACCATTTATAAAAAAAATGCAGTACATACCAGATTCATCCTGATAATGAGACACAAACGTATCCACTGCTGTAAATCCTAGTTTAGTTAGAGAGATAAGGGTCCACGGAACAACATCCCATCAAGAACTTTTAGTCCAAAGAAACAATAATGTTGTTATTTGGATCGTTATTCCTTTGTTTCAGTTTTATTTCTTCAGGGAGAGTTATTGTTTGTGTCCGTTATGGAATAAACTACGCTCAAAAACAGTGTCTTGGTGCTAAAAAACATCACAGTTTTGTAGCATACAGTCCCACAGACAGAATGAGACCATCCCAAAAAAAAAAAGTTAAAGATACGAGGAAGATTGTTTATTCGAATTCTGGCGCTCCCTCATGACGGCGCGTGACACACGCTGTGACTCACCTGTCATCTGATGGGGGCGTAACTTAGCGATCGTTTTTTTTTTGCCAAATAAACTTTTTTTTTTTACCTAGAAAAATCTCAGAAAAATGGTTCGAGGAATCGTCTCGGTTACATGTGTAACCCTTGTTCCCTGAAGGAGGGAACGGAGACGTAACGTCAGTGTGACTGACTAATGGGATCTCGCCCGAGAGCCCAATCACCTTCGAGTGTTAACAAAACAAGCCAATGACAGTTGCCGTGCGTGTTTCGCCACGCGCACCCCGCCCCGCAGCGCGGGTATAAAAGGAGAGCGCGTGCAAACGCACATCAGTTTTTCGCTGAGGAGCCGAGACTGTGTGCCCCGGCCGTACAGCGGTGGTACAGCAACTATGGCGATGGGACGTTACGTCTCCGTTCCCTCCTTCAGGGAACGAGGGTTACACATGTAACCGAGCCGTTCCCTATCAGTCAGTCACGTTCGACGTAACGTCAGTATGACTGACTAATGGGATCACTTGGAAAACGCCACTATTGCTGACCCCCTCCAGTGCACTGCGGAAGCCGGCAAGTCCCCCCACACCAGTTGGGCTGGAAGATAGGACAGGGCTTAGGCAGAGATGACCGACACTGCTGTTCCGTACAGTGGGTATGGATAACACTGGGAAAGCGTACTCCAAGTAGGGGAACGCTACGGAAGCCACATCCTGCGTAAAGGAGGTACCATGTGGAGATAGACATATGGACTGGCCAGGGGCAGTACTACATATGGAAGTCTCTGAGGTAGACTCAGCCAGCCTGGGGTGAGATAACTACACAGCAGAGACGACAGAAGTCTCTGCCAGGGAAGACACGGGCTCACCGTGAGGGTCCGTGGAAGAATACACATGTGGGATCGCCCGAAGGGGAATCACTACACACGGGCACCTAGCCCAGCACAAGGGCTGACCTTGGGCAAACACACGAGTGCTGGACCTAGCGTCTGGCGCTCCGCCACGCCTGACTGCCGAGGGTGCGGGAGGAACTTCAACAAGGTTCGCCGCGGGGAACTGAACTGAGAAGAAAAAAAAGCGCACGTATCCGGTACGTAGAGGGGAATGGCGCAGCAAGCGTGATTGACACCGAGCAGTGTTCCAGTGTTACTGGCCATCTAAGGCAAGTACACGGGAGGACACCGGCTCTACACGGAGATTATAAATTCTCGCAAATGTGTTAGGTGCCGCCCAGCTGGCAGCTCTACAAATGTCTGCTATCGAGGCACCCCGCGCCAATGCCCAAGAGGAAGCAACGCCTCTTGTAGAGTGTGCTCTCACACCAAGGGGGCACGGTAAGCGCCGGGCCTGATAGGCCAAGACTATAGCCTCCACTATCCAGTGGGCAAATCTCTGTTTGGAAGTCCTTCCCCTTCTGCTGTGTTCCGAAGCAGACAAAGAGCTGGTCTGAGGTCCTGAAGCTCTGCGTGCGGTCCACGTAAACGCATAAGGCGCGGACGGGACAGAGCAGAGCAATGGCTGGGTCTGCCTCCTCCCGGGGCAGCGCTTGCAAGTTCACCACCTGATCCCTAAAGGGCGTGGTGGGAACTTTGGGCACATATCCAGGCTGGGGTCTCAGGACAACGTGAGAGTCAGCCGGCCCGAATTCTAGACACGAATCATCGACCGAAAATGCCTGGAGGTCCCCCACCCTCTTGACCGAGGCCAATGCAGTGAGGAGCACTGTCTTTAACGACAGAAACTTAAGCTCTACTGACTGCAGAGGCTCGAAGGGCTCCTCCTTCAAGGCCGTCAGGACCGAGGGGAGATCCCAAGAGGGTACCAGATGAGGGCGCGGAGGACTTAACCTCCTCGCCCCTCTGAGGAACCTGATGACCAAGTCGTGCTTCCCCACAGACTTACCGTCTACTGCATCGTGATGTGCGGCAATAGCGGTGACATACACTTTGAGGGTGGAGGGAGACAGCCTTCGCTCCAACCCATCTTGCAGGAAAGAGAGCACGACCGCGATCGGGCATCTCCGGTTGTCTTCCCGGCGGGAAGAACACCAATCGACGAACAGGTTCCACTTCAGCCTGTAAGCGTGTCTTGTAGACATAGCTCTAGCTGAAGTGATGGTGTTTACTACTGATGGAGGTAGCCCACCTAGAACCTCCGTGTCCCGTCCAGGGACCATACGTGGAGACTCTACAAATCTGGACGCGGGTGCCAGAGGGTGCCCCCTCTCTGAGAAAGGAGATCCCTCCTCAGAGGAATTTGCCAAGGAGGGGCTGTGGCGAGGAGCACCAGTTCTGGGAACCAAGTCCGATTGGGCCAGTACGGCGCCACCAAGAGGACCTGCTCCTCGTCCTCCCTGACCTTGCACAGGGTCTGTGCGAGAAGGCTCACTGGGGGAAACGCTTACTTGCGTAGGCCCCGAGGCCAGCTGTGTGCCAGCGCGTCCGTGCCGAGGGTCCCCTCGGACAGGGAGTAAAACAGGTGGCAATGGGATGTGTCAGGGGAGGCAAACAGGTCTACCTGAGCGTCCCCGAAGCGTCTCCAAATCAGCTGGACTACCTCGGGGTGGAGTCGCCATTCTCCCGGAAGGGCGGGCTGACGTGAGAGCTCGTCGGCTGCACGATTGAGCTCGCCAGGGACATGAATGGCGCGAAGCGACCTCAGATGCTTCTGACTCCAAAGGAGGAGATGGCGGGCGAGTTGCGACAGGCGACGGGAGCGAAGACCACCCTGGTGGTTGATGTACGCAACGGTCGCAGTGTTGTTTCTTACGGACCAGTACATGCTTGTCGTGTAGCAGCCCTTTGAAGTGGCGCAGAGCAAGCCATACTGCTAGCAACTTGAGGCAATTGACATGCCACTGCAACCGGGACCCTGTCCAGAGCCCTGCAGCTGCATGCCCGTTGCACATGGCTCCCCAGCCCATGGCAGAGGCATCTGTTGACACAACAGAGACGACAGGTATAGCCCGAAGGGGAGGACCTTGTACTGATATGTTCGTCCTTCGAACGCAAAGCGGAGAAACGGTCTGTGTCGAGGGAGGATTGAGACATGAAAGTACGCGTCCTTCAGGTCGACCGCTGCGAACCAATCGAACGGACGGATGCATTGAAAGATGCGTCTCTGCGTCAACATCCTGAACGGGAGCTTGTGAAGGGCCCGGTTCAGAACGCGCAGGTCCAAGATTGGTCGTAACCCACCACCTTTCTTGGGTACGATGAAGTACGGGCTGTAGAACCCTGACTTCATCTCGGCTGGAGGGACCGGCTCTATTGCGTCCTTCGCCAGCAGGACCGCGACTTCTGCACGCAAGAGAGGGGCATCTTTGCTCAACACAGAGGTGAACCGAACGCCCCTGAACTTGGGAGGACGCCGGGCGAACTGAATCGCGTAGCCAAGTCTGATGGTTCTCATGAGCCAGCGAGACGGCCTGGGGAGCGCTAGCCAGGCCCCCAGAGACCGTACAAGCGGGACCAGGGAAGCCACAGATGTACCCGCGGTGGGGCAGCGAAGTGGAGCACAAGGGCCCGACTCGGAAGGCAGTGCGTTCCGAAGTAGGGTCTGAGTGTGCGGTGCAACACTTACCTGGCTCCACGGATGGGCAGTGGGCACGGGAGAAGACATCGCATCCTCGAACCGGACCCTGCTGCCCACTGGCGAAGGGAGAGGGGTATGGGAGTGTGGAGACTGTGTCCCATGCACTGCCGTCCTCGCCCCCTTGGGAACCGGAGACATAGGAAACTGCTCTGAAAGTTTGGGTACCACTGGCCGGAGAGCCAGTGGCGGAACAACCCAAAAAGGGAAAAAAGGATTTTCCACCCGGCCCTCCACCGGGGGAAGGAGCGGACTCACCAACTCCTGAAGAGCAGGACCCAGTGTCTCGGGTTCGCCCGTCCCAGGAACGCCGCTTGCCCTGGCACTTCACGGGCCTCGCAGGGGCAGAGGCGGGCTGCGCCACTTTCCTGCTGCCAGCTCCATGCTGCGGCCGGAGTGAAGGCTGCTGCTGGGGCCGCGCTGGAGCAAGGTGGGGGCAGCAGGAGGGCGCCCTCGGCGATGAGCGGGCGGAGGGGCTGCAACCGGCGGCAGGGTGATGACAGCAGCGGGCCGCCGGGACAGAATGTGTCCGACGGCCTCCGTCCACTTCTGAGTGACGGAGAACTGCCGGGCAAAGCTCTCCAACGCGTCGCCGGAGAGGCCTGCCTGGGAGATCGGGGAGTCCAGGAAGCGGTGCTTGTCAGACTCACTCATATCTGCCAGGTCCAGCCATAGGTGGCGTTCCTGGACCACCAGAGTGGACATCGTCTGACCGAGGGACCGCGCTGTGACTTTCGCTGCCCAAAGGGCAAGGTCCGTCGCTGTGCGCAGTTCCTGTATCAAACCTGGGTCAGAACTGCCCTCGTACAGCTGCTTCAGCGCCTTGGCCTGGTAGGTTTGCAGGAGGGCCATGGTGTGCAGGGCAGAGGCGGCCTGTCCAGCAGCTGTGTAAGCCTCGGCCATTGAAACGGACGAGAACCCATGAGCCCTGGACTCCCTTAGCCACCCCGCCATCGAGGGCAGTGAGGACGGAAGAAGCACTAGCTCTGTTTTGGGCAGAAAATGGTGCCCTCCAAGAGCTAGTCACTTCCGGGAACGGAGCTAGAATGGGGCATGGCAAGGTTTTTTTTTTTTTTTTTTTTTGGATACCCCCCCGTTTGTCGGGGAGGTAGCTGGAGCACAGCGTCGCGATGGTCATGTTTCCGCAATGAGAACATGACTCAGAGACAGCGATCGTGACCATCAGATGAAGCCAGGAAATGACCACATCCAGAAACACACGAGCGGGAAGCCATCTTTAAAAAGACGCCTGTCTCTCGTGGAGCTCTTTTAGATATTGCTCTTTTAGAAAAGGAAAAAAGTGTTGAAGCGCCTAGGGGAGGTCGCAGCGGGACCGCAGAATGAGAGCTGCAGCACGCTCAAATGAAGCAGCACTGACGGCACTGACGTTACATCGAACGTGACTGACTGATAGGGAACTGCTCTGACAATGAACTGACGATCATAAACTGTGACAAAGCTCTTACAATTGAATGTGATGGAATTGTGCGCTAAGGATAGGCAGAAGGGAAACGGGTAGCTAAACACATAACAGTAAGCAAATATTTGCTTACTGACTTTGAACAGGGTAGAGGACCCACGCAATCCACAGCTCCAGTGTCACGCAGAATTTCTATGGGAACTTCCACAGATCCATCCAATAACGACACTCGACCTTCTGTAATGAAAGGAGCATAAGTAGACAAATAATCATTAGGAGGTTTAATCTCAATCTCAGTATCACCTTAGTGAACAGAATTGGCCATTGCAGCAGGCTTACATTTATTGGTCTTAGCGCGTTTATTTTTACTTTTAAGTATCAAACAGTCCACTTTCCAGTGTCCTTCTCCACGACAGTAGTTACACGTTTTCGACGAATCAAATTTGTTTGAAAAAATGCAACCGGACTGGGAAGTGCTATTTCTAAAACGAGCTACACTTGCTTCCTCCCATGTCTGCCAAGCAGCAGCAGTAGTCCTGTGAGTAAGCACAAAGTTATCAGCCAACAAAGCCGCCTTAATCCCCTTGTTCAGATGCTTCATTCTCTCATGATCCATTTGCAATAATAGTAACTCTTTTTGTAGGTAAAAAGTTAAAACGTTCTGTGAAGCAGATAAGCTTTGTATCTGCACGTCTTCAGTTTGCTCCATTTCAGTTGGTAAAATTCCATTTTCCATCAACTTATTTTTCAACTCAATTTTATATACACCTTTATTTAACCAGGAAAAGACTCACTGAGATTAAAATCTCTTTTCCAGGAGTGTCCTGGCCAAGATAGGCAGCCGAGTTTGCATATACAAATAAACAACAGTTACAACAAACATTACAAACCAACATATAACCAGTTAAAAACAATTACACACCGTTAAATTGCTCTCTAAATTACATAGTAAGGACTTAAAATAATTATAAGACACCAAGTTTTGTAACTTCATCTCCTTTTGGAGAAGGTTCCAATCTGAGGCGGCAGCGTATTTAAAAGAGGTTTTACCAAGCTCAGTTCTGACAAAGCTCACACAGAGATTATAATTTGCTTGAGAACGTAATGAATAATTTCCAAACAAAGTTCTTTGTATAAAACAACATAGATAATTTGGCAAATGACCCAAAATTGCCTTATATATCAACAAGTGCCAGTGCATTTTTCTCCGAATTCTCAAAGGAGGCCAAGCAACTCTTTCATATAATTCACAGTGATGCGTTGTAAATTTGCAGCCAGTTATAAATCTCAGAGCACCGTGGTACAAAGCATCCAAGGAAGAAAGAAGATAAAAGGGGGCATGCTGGTAAACCACGTCCCCATAATCGAGAATCGGTAGAAATGTAGCAGACACTAATTTTTTCCTCACCTTAAATGGGAAACATGACTTATTTCTGAAATAAAACCCTAACTTCTTCTTTAATTTTTTACTCAGATACTTAATGTGTGAACTAAAACGTAATTTATTATCGATGATAATACCCAGATATTTGTACTCTGACACTGAGGTAACTTGGCTCCCCTGAGAAGTCTGAAGAACAATAGAATTCTCTAAAGAAGTTCTAGAATTTGAAAATAGCATACATTTCGTTTTTTCAACATTTAAAACCAACTTTAAAGCACGAAACCTGTTTTGGATAATATCAAAAACAGACTGCAATTTTAATAGTACTTTCTTTGAATCTCTTATCACTAATTTTAATTTCATAAAACTCTTTTGTGCATTTATTCAATGATATAGGTGAAGACGATTTAGCAAACTTTTCAACATCAGCCATAAACACTTCATAGACCGTAAGCAGCTAATTGTGCAATCAAACACTCGGAATTTTCCCCTAACTACCTTTTCCAAATAAACAACCTATCTAACTTACTAAACCCTAATCTTCATGCAGTTACCGGCGGGGGTAAATTAAGCACATGAGCCCAATGGGTGAAATTGCAAAGGGTTAAACCAGCGACAATTCACAACACCATGGAAGTGCTCCCGAGACAACCGCTACTGCCCGCTTTCACCACAACACTACCAAAACAACAAAAACAACATGTCTCAAAGGAAACAAGTCACTAAACCTAACCGGGGGAAAACTCCCAAGTTATACAAACAAACTTGCACAAGAGTCACTTACCTGTCTGTGACTTCAAACGGCGATCAACTGCACAAATCACTTTCAGGTGTCCCCTAACACATGACTAAATTGCAACGTGACGCCAAACTATTCAAATAGGATTTCCCTCAAAATGTCACGAGCAAACAAACGTTTCGTACTGTGTTCAAACGAATGAATGAAATCCAAAACAAAACACGACGAAACGAACGAATTAATCAAATATTTCAATCATTCTCACACTACCAAACTAATTCTACTATGAAGCGGACGAGCCCCCATTTGTTACGACCCATGGCTCGAAAAGGATGTAACAAAAACGGGGACACACAAGAAAATGCGAATAATATACAAAATTTATTAACAAAATAGAACTATACAGAAAAAATAATGTAACATGAAGCAGTCAGGAATCAGTGGTGTAAAGTTAAGTGAATGCATGAAAATGTAATTGACTGTAGTAATGTTGAATGTATGAAGTAAACCAAAGTTGAACCAAAAACCCAAACGAAACCAGGTCCAAAGTGCAGACGCCCGGGCCAGTTGTCATAAAGCTTTTTAAAAGGAGGGACAGGAAACCAACAGTAGGTGTCCTCGATGAACCCATCAGAGAACAATCAGCTGAGCGGCGGAGCAATCACACAATTCAAACAAGGGATGACGCGCATAAAACATGGGTCGTCACATACAGTAGATGATAAAAATGCCCTTTCACACACCTGGTTTGAACGGTCATAAATAACTATATTTGCAGCATTGTTGTTTTCAGAATCAGAATGAGCTTTATTGGCCAGGTATGTTTACACATACAAGGAATTTGTTATAGTGACAAAGCTCCACAGTGCAACAGAATGACAGCAACAGGACAGGACACAGACAACAAAAGAACAATATACAAATATACAAATAGGCAATGTACAAAATAGCAAAAACACTATGCAATACAGACAATCATGCGTGTACAGGTCTGACATGTGAAAATTTGAAATGAAAAAAATATATATATATATATGTGTGGTGAATAAATAACTTGACATTAAAGTTCCACGTTAATGTCAAGTGTTCATGAGATGGATTGCTTGGGGGAAGAAACTGGTCCTGTGTCTGGTCGTTCTGGTGCTCAGAGCTCTGTAGCATTGACCAGACGGCAACAGTTCAAAGAGGGAGTGTGCTGGATGTGAGGGGTCCAGAGTGATTTTGCCAGCCCTTTTGCTCACTCTGGATAAGTACAGTTCTTGGAGAGTAAGGCAAGGCAAGGCAAGGCAAGTTTATTTATATAGCACATTTCATACACAGTGGTAATTCAAAGTGCTTTACATAAAAGAAAGTGTCACAGCAATAAAAACAAGGAATTAAAAATAATAAAAACAAGGAATTTTAAAAAGTTATAGAAATTGATTTAAAATGAAATTTAAAACAGTTAAATAGAATATGATTATACATAAAATGCAGTGCAGTCAGTTTGGACGTAGCACAGTGTTCATTCAACAAATGCACAGCTAAACAGATGAGTTTTCAGTCTGGATTTAAATGTGCCTAATGTTTTAGCACATCTGATCTCTTCTGGAAGCTGGTTCCAACTGCGGGCGGCATAATAGCTAAAAGCGGACTCCCCTTGTTTTGTGTGAACCCTTGGTATTTCTAACTGACTCGATCCTAATGATCTGAGTGGTCTGTTAGGTTTATATTCAGTGAGCATATCTGCAATGTATTTAGGTCCTAGGCCATTTAGTGACTTATAAACGAGTAAAAGTACTTTAAAATCAATCCTAAATGTAACTGGAAGCCAGTGTAAGGACCTGAGGACTGGTGTGATATGCTCAGATTTTCTGGTTCTAGTCAGAATCCTGGCAGCAGCATTCTGGATGAGCTGCAGCTGTCTAATGGTCTTCTTTGGAAGGCCGGTGAGGAGACCATTACAATAATCCACCCTGCTGGTGATAAAGGCATGAACAAGTTTCTCCAAGTCGTGACTGGAAACAAAACATCTAATTCTTGCAATGTTTTTGAGATGATAGTATGCTGATTTAGTTACTGCTTTGACATGACTACTAAAACTAAGGTCTGTCTCCAGAATCACCCCAAGATTTCTGACTTGATTTTTAGTTGTTTGACCCCTAGAGTCAAGGTATGCATTCACCTTGAGAACTTCATCTTTGTTTCCAAATGCAATGACTTCAGTTTTCTCCTTGTTTAGCTGAAGAAAGTTTTGGCACATCCAACTGTTAATTTCATCAATGCATTGGCAGAGGGAGTCAATGGGGCTATAGTCATTTGGAGATAAGGCCAGGTAGATCTGGGTATCATCAGCATAGCTGTGATAGGCAATTTGTTTTTTCCTCATTATCTGACTTAGTGGGAGCATATGTAGGCTAAACAAGAGCGGTGCAAGAATTGAGCCTTGTGGGACTCCGCATGTCATGGACGTCCACTTAGACTTATGCTCTCCTATACTCACATAATAACCTCTCCCTTCTAAGTATGACCTGAACCATTTGAGTGCCAACCCAGAAAGCCCGACCCAGTTTTCCAGTCTCTCTAGAAGTATGTTATGATCGACCGTGTCAAACGCAGCACTAAGATCTAGCAGTACCAGCACTGATATTTTGCCAGAATCAGAATTAAAGCGAATATCATTTATTATCTTAATGAGTGCTGTCTCTGTGCTGTGATGCACACGGAAACCAGATTGAAAATTATCCAGGTATTCATTTGAGTTTAAGTAGTTGTTCAGCTGATTAAAAACTATCTTTTCAATAATCTTACCTATGAAAGGAAGATTTGATATTGGTCTATAGTTGCTCAACATGGTGCTATCAAGATTGCGCTTTTTCAGAAAGGGCTTAACAACTGCAGTTTTCAGGGAGTTTGGAAAAGTTCCAGAAAGAAGTGAGGTGTTCACCACTTCCAAGAGATCTACTTCCAAACTGTTAAGCACACTTTTGAAAAAAGATGTAGGAAGTGTGTCGAGATAGCAGGTTGACGATTTAAGATGCTGTACTATTTCTTCCAAAATTTTGCTATCAATTGTTTCAAAAACAGACATAGTCACTTCTTTTTTAGATTGCTGTCGAATCTGTGTGACCTCTGTATTACAGGAAGATGTGCCAATCTCCTTTCTGATATTACTGATCTTCTCTGAAAAGAAGGAAGCAAACTCATTTCATTTGCTGTCGGAGAGCATTTCACTAGGAATCTGACTTGGGGGGTTTGTCAGTCTCTCAACAGTAGCAAAAAGAGTACGAGTGTTGTTTAAGTTACTGTTTATAAGGTTTGAGAAGAAGGTCTGTCTAGCTGTGGCTAGTTCCACATTGAAAGCATGAAGGCTGTCTTTATAGATGCTATAGTGAATTTCAAGTTTCGTCTTCCGCCACCTCCGCTCAGCTTTTCTGCATTGCCTTTTCATATTCTGAACTGCTGTTGATTTTCTCCAAACTGATTTCTGTCTGCCTGTCTTCTTGCTGACCTTTATCGGAGCTATATCATCAATAATATTCTTAACTTTTGAGTTAAATGAATCCAGGAGAAGATCAACAGAGTCTGCAGAAATGCGTGGTGTTGAAGATATAGCCTCCATAAATAGCACACTAGTGTTCTCATTAATGCATCTCTTTCTGACAGAGACAGATCTAGATTCAGTGGTGACAGAGATCAGTATATCAAAGAAAATACAGAAGTGATCAGACAGAGCTACATCCTTAATAACAATGGATGAAATGTTTAGACCTCTACTGATGAGTAAATCTAGAGTGTGTCCACGATTGTGTGTTGGTCCATGCACATGCTGAATCAGGTCAAAAGTGTTAAAAACAGTTATAATTTCTTTTGTAGTTTTGATTTCAGCATTATCTATATGAATATTAAAATCCCCTGCAATAGCAAAACAGTCAAACTCTGAGGAAATCATTGATAACAGTTCTGTGAACTCTTCAACAAAGGCTGGAGAGTATTTTGGAGGCCTGTAAATGATGATAAACAGAATGCGAGGGGCACCTTTCAGCACAATACCTAGATATTCAAAAGACAAGTACTGACCAAATGACACTTGCTTGCATTGATAAACATCTTTAAATAGAGCAGCTACACCTCCACCTCTCCTAACAGTCCTGCAGACACTTATAAAATTAAAGTTAGGAGGGGCTGTTTCATTTAGGACTGTTGCACTGCAGCTGTCTTCAAGCCATGTTTCATTTAGAAACATAAAATCCAGGTTGTTTGTGGTTATTAAATCATTGATCACAAATGATTTATTTTTTAGTGAGCGAATATTTAAAAATGCTAACTTGATGGAATTACATTTTGTCTCTACAGCAATCTTAGATTGATGCATTACAGGCCGCAGATTAGATGGGTCAGCCGTACGGCTTGAGAAGGCCTTAGACTTTCTATCACATGATAAAACAGAAATAGAGAAGGCTACAGGCATACTGGGTTCCCGCTTGTTTTGTAAACATTTGTGAATGTTGCTGTTAATAAAGCGGGGACCCGACACATATCACTGAGAGCTGTTATCAGTTGTTTTTGGTTCACCTACAGCCGATGGAGGAGGGTTTGGGCCCTGGCGTTGAGGCAGCGGTCGAAGAGCTCTCACAGGAGGAGGGAGAGCTGGGCCTGCAGTCTTTGGTGGTTGGGGGGCCCGCCGTTTTTTTGTTGATATCTGGGGGCTTGCAGAGAGTTTGGTCCCAGCATACACCAGTTCCTCCATTTTCTGTGAAAAGCTTAGAAGTGGAGATGCTGGAGAGAGGGATAATGTGTCTGCTGAGCGGGGCTCTAGCTCTGGTGTTTCCGGTGACCGTGATGTGTTGTCCTGGCTTCCCAGGCTGTTTTCCAGAAAGTCGTCCTTGGGTGTTGAGTCTTGGAGCTGTTGTAATACGTCACAGTCTGCATGTGATGAGCTCTGTGGGCGGGGCTCAGCCGGGATGTCCATGAGCAGTGCTTGTTTTGGCTGCGTGGCGTTATCAGTGTCCTTGTGGGATTCTTCAACCACATGATGACTCGGAAGCTGATATGAAGTCCTGTGGTCACTCATATTCTGTTCAGGTGAGTGTGTGAGTGGATTGGCACACACCACCGAAGGATGACGGAGGGAGAAAAAAAAATGGTCCTTTAGCACTCTTGTACCAAGTTTGTTTGGGTGGAGGCCATCCAGTTTAAACAGTTGTCTGTGGCCCCAGAAAATATTGAAGTTGTCGATGAAGTTGACTCCTTTTGTACTGCAGGTTCTTTGTAGCCATGTATTCAGCCCAAGCAACCATGAAAACATGTTAGTTCCCCTTGCTGGGAGTGGTCCACTGATGAACGACTGAACTTCAAGTCTTTGAAGTGTTTCAAAGAGTTCACTGAAATCTTGCTTAAGCAGTTCTGACTGCCCTTTCCGAATATCATTCTTCCCAACATGGATGATGACTCGATTTGCAGTCTTGTGCTTCATCACAATGTTCTGAAGTTCCTTGTTCACATCAGAGACGGTTGCTTGAGTAAAGCAGCAGTTAGTTGTAGTCCTGCTACTGATGTTTCTAATAATAGAGTCACCCACTATCAGAGTCCTGGGCTCGGCTGCGCTCTGAGCTGAATGCCGCTGTCTGCTCGACATTGAGCGCCGGTTAGTAGCAATGTTAGCTGCTGGCTGATTCGATCCAAGTTTTGTCATATTTTGGGATTCCTCATCCACATTCATCAATGCTTCAAATCTGTTTTCAAGATGTATAGGGGGTTGTACAAGTCTTGTCATAGCCGTATCTGGGGTAGAGGATGCTACAGCAGCAATACGAGATACTCGTGACAATCTGATGTCTCGAGAGCCTTTGGGTCTCGCTCCCTGTTTGTGCCATCGATTAGTCTGTCGATCAGTTTTGGCTTGTTCCTCTACACTTGGTATAAACTGTTGAGATTCACTAGATTCACAGGACTCACCGGCTGTATGCTGAGGGGGTCCGTGGTGACCATCTTCTGTATGTTCCGTCTGTTTTGGAAGTCCAGCAAGTAACTTTGTTTCAAGAACCGCAATCCTTTGCAGAATTTTGTGGCAGTTCATGCAGCAAGTAGATTCCACTAGAGGCATTTTCTCTCGTCTGTTTGAATGTAGACAGCTGTATTTTTCTGTCTCCGGAATGTAAACTGCTGGCAGTGGGAGGCAAAGAGTCCTCTTTTTCCAAAAAATGTGTTGTTTGAGCACTGTGCTGATCTGCTGAAGTTAAAATCTTAGAGAGATCTGAGAAAAAAACAAAAATAGGGAGCAAAGCGCAGAGCAATAAGCAAGAGCGTCCGAACAGTAGCAAAGCCGGAAGCGAAGTGGGAGGGGGAGGGTTGGGAGTAGGGAGGGTTGTACCAATGATTCGCTCAGCAGTCCGGACTACCCTCCGTAGTCTTCTGAGGTCAGATTTGGTAGCTGAGCTGAACCAGACAGTTATTGAAGTGCAGAGGATCGATTCAATGATGGCAGAGTAGAACTGTTTCAGGAGCTCCTGTGGCAGGTTAAACTTCCTCAGCTGGCGAAGGAAGTACAACCTCTGCTGGGCATTTCTCACAATGGAGTCTATGTGATTGTCCCACTTCAGGTCCTGGGAGATGGTGGTGCCCAGGAACCTGAATGACTCCACTGCAGTCACAGTGCAGTTCATGATGGTGAGTGGGGGGAGAGCAGGGGGGTTTCTCCTGAAGTCCACGATCATCTCCACTGTTTTGAGCGTGTTAAGCTCCAGGTTGTTAAGACTGCACCAGACAGCCAGCTCCTTAACTTCCTGTCTGTAGGCAGACTCGTCACCGTCCTGAATGAGGCCAATAAGTGTGGTGTCATCTGCAAACTTCAGGAGCTTGACAGAGGGGTCTTTAGATGTGCAGTCATTCGTGTAGAGGGAGAAAAGCAGTGGGGAGAGAACGCAGCCCTGAGGGGCTCCAGTGCTGGTGGTGCGGGTGCTGGATGAGAATTTTCCCAGCCTCACTAGCTGCTGCCTGTCTGTCAGGAAGCTGGTGATCCACTGACAGACGGAGGTGGGGACGGAGAGCTGTGTCAGTTTATTCTGAAGGATGTCCGAGATGATGGTGTTAAAAGCAGAGCTGAAGTCTACAAACAGGATCCTCACAGAAGTCCCTGGTTTGTCCAGATGCTGCAGGATGAAGTGCAATCCCATGTTGACTGCGTCATCCACAGACCTGTTTGCTCTGTAGGCAAACTGCAGGGGGTCCAGTAAGGGTCCAATGGAGGCCTTTAGATAAGCCAAAACCAGTCTTTCAAATGATTTCATTACCACAGACGTTAGAGCCACAGGTCTGTAGTCATTAAGTCCAGTAATTTTGGGTTTCTTTGGGACGGGGATGATGGTGGAGCGTTTGAAGCATGAGGGGACTTCGCACAGCTCCCGTGATCTGTTGAATATCTGTGTGAAGATGGGGGCCAGCTGGTCAGCACAGGATTTAAGGCAGGCTGGTGACACACCGTCTGGGCCTGGTGCTTTCCTTCTTTTGTTCTTTATGAAGACCTGCCGCACGTCATCTTCACTTATTTTCAGTGCAGGTGTGGGGGAGAGGGGGGTTGCTGGAGGTGTTAATGGTTGTGTGGAGAGGTGTTCAGGGCAGCTGTGGGGTGTTTTTTTTCAAATCTGCAGCAAAAGACATTCAAATCGTCTGCTAATTGTTGATTCTCCACGTGGTGTCTTATAATTTGTAAAGTCTTTCAGACCTTTCCACACTGAAGCAGAATCACTGGAAAAGATCTGAATCCTTAGCTTGCCAGAATAATTCCTCTTTGCCACCCTGATCTCCTTTTCCAATGTGTATTTGGCCTGTTTATACAAGACTTTATCCCCCATCCTGTAAGCATCTTCTTTGGCCTGACGGAGCTGTCTGAGTTTTGCTGTGAACCATGGTTTGTCGTTGTTGTAGGTTAAACGAGTCCTGGTAGGAATACACATATCTTCACAGAAACTAATATATGATGTTACAGTCTCTGTGAGCTCATCCAAATCGGCGGCAGCAGCTTCAAAAACACTCCAGTCAGTGAGGTCAAAACAAGCTTTTAAATCTTGCTCTGCTTCATTAGTCCATCTTTTAACAGTTTTTAATAAAGGTTTTTCAGATTTGAGTTTCTGCCTGTAGGTTGGTATAAGATGAACTAAACAGTGATCAGAGAGTCCCAAAGCTGCCCGTGGGACAGAGTGATATGCATTTCTGCAGTATTTTAGCAAAAGTATGGATCTATTTTGCTGCTCGCTGTGTTTCTGCTTCTGTTTTTAAAATAACGTGTCTTTCAAAGCTCTTAATGATGCTTTAGTGTCTTTATATGAAAGAAACACACACGAGAAGAGCTTGAATGAAGTGTGTTTGACTCTAAATATATATAAATATAAATGTAAAATATATATTTAAAATATATATGTAATCAAGCCGAGGTCTGGACCTAAAGTTTGCATATTTCTGTATTTCAAAAAAGTAAATCACATATTTGAAAAATCATTTCATTATAGTTCTTTTCTGACAGCTAGATGGTGCAGAGCATCACTGTCAAAATATGTATTTAATTTGACCTGTAGATTATTATTTTTTAATTGCTTAAAATCTCTGGAACTATGTCTCCTTTTCTCGAAACTCTACACACAAAACCACAAACTCTACACAAAAACACAAAAGCTTCTTTCAGAACTGTTTTAACACTTATAAAAACATGTTTTTCATAGTAACTCTACACACAAACATCAAATGATCATCCATACACACAGCAAACTCCACACAGATGTGAGGAATGTAAAACAGGACTATCTTGTGTGTTTTGTGTGTTCAGTGTTCAGTGGAGTTTGTGTATGAGCACAAATACACTGTATATACAGTCTGTCTGCACAACTGATAAACTTTACACTTACTGAACTGAACTGAATCAACACTGAACTGACTTAGAATCACACTATTGGCTTGTTAGAGTTTCTTTAAAGCACAATCTCAGGTTACACTTAATTTTGATAGTCCACTTTAGACATTATACTTACTATACGTAACTTTATAACTACATGTCAACTACATGCCAACTAATTCTCATTCATTTGCAGCTACATGTCTACTAACTTTCAGAGTAGACTGTTAGGGTAGGTTTAGGGTTAGTAGAATAAGTTGACATATACTTGCAAGGATTCTCATAGTCATTATGTTGTATGTTGTGGACCCATCAAAATAAAGTTTTAGATGATATTAAGCAGACTGTCTACTAATACTAGTTGACATGTAGTTGCAAAGTTACTTACTGTTAGTAGAATGTCTAAAGTGGACTATCAAAATAAAGTGTTACCCAATCTCAATCTGTTACTGCTTTGAAACAATCTGTACTGTAGAAAGCGTTGTAGAAATAAAGCTGACTTGACTTGTGTGCATGATAAACCCACAACCGCTGCTTTACACAACACTAGTCTGCACTGTTTTAGGCCTGACAGGGTTTTTCCCAGAGTTTTGTTTGGGCTCCAGAAGTCTAGGACCAGCACTGCTAGTGAGATCTGAATCACTAGTCGCTCTTCAACAGCTTTCACTATATTAGTGAACACCTTTGTGAAGAGTGAGGACAGTTTGGACTTTATCTGTAAACACACACAGACATCTTCACTGTTGTGTTGTTCTTGATGTTTCTCTCTTCTTGTGTTCAGATGCCTGTGATCTCACACTGGATCCAAACACAGCACACACTCAACTCATTCTGTCTGATGAGAACAGGAGGATCACAGGAGTGAAAGATCATCAGCCGTATCCTGATCATCCAGAGAGATTTGATGAGCATCCTCAGGTTCTGAGTGTTGAGAGTCTGACTGGACGCTGTTACTGGGAGGTTGAATGGAGCGAAGATGTTGTTATATCAGTGTCATATAAAGGAATCAACAGGAAAGGAGGGAGAGACGGTGAGTTTGGATTCAATGACAAATCCTGGAGTCTGTGGTGCTCTGGTACCAGATATTCCGTCTATCACAATAATAACATCAATGATATACCTGCTGACCGTTCATTCTCTAATAGAGTAGGAGTATATGTGGACGTGTCGACCGGCTCTCTGTCCTTCTACAGCGTCTATGACACACACACACTCACACACACACTCACACACATACACACATTCAACACCACATTCACTGAACCCCTCTACGCTGGATTTTTGGTTTATTCTGTTTCCTCATTGTATCTGTGTGATATTAAATGATAGAGAGACTCTCTGTAAATCCTCTTTCTGATGTTCACATGTACACAAACTCATCAAATCTCACATTTCATTTATATTAATACATTTTTAATTAGTTTTTCATTGTCATACAGAAGTTATAAATCTAGATCAGACACACATACTGTTCTGAATCTTTAATAAAGAGAGTATTAAGTTTGCTTTAATATTTCTATTGTAAACTGATGATCAAATGTAATAAAAGTGTATTAGTGACTGATTTAATGATGAAGTGGTTTCTGAATCTCTGATGTGAACTGATGACAGTATGAATAATGATGAATGTGATTGAGATCAGCAGAATGAAACACAGAGGCTGAATTGACTCAGAATGAATCCGTCTCCAGATCGCCTGCTTTATTTTTCTGTCTGCGCTGATTTAAGCGTATTCATTACTTACTACAAAACAGAACTAAACACCGAAGCGGCAAGACAGTCCTTCTACCAAAGCACACAAAAACAAGCTGAGACTGTACAACAGTTTGTCACGCGACTCAGACAAGTGGCTAAAGACTGTGATTTCAGTGTTGACAGAGATAATCAGCTACGTGATGCCATTTTGAGTAAAGTTCAGATTACTTTAAGAGAGAATTGTTAGAAGGGAACTGAACTAACACTAACACACACTTGACACAAGTTACATGGGAGACACTAAAAAGCTAAATAATTGCGTGCCACTCATACAAATCTGATAAAAAGCTGCATATGCCTCTAAAGAACCCCTGCCCATAAAGGAGCTTTCACATTAGTGTTGTTTTTGGCGGCCTGTTTTAATTTTAGTTTTAGTCTAGTCTTTGTGTGAAGCTGTCATTTTAGTTTGTATTAGTTTTAGTCACGTTCATACTCTTTTTAGTCTAGTCAAGTTTCAGTCAACTAAAAGTCTGAGCATTTTTGTCTTATTTTAGTCAGAAATATCCATGACTATTTTTAGTTGATGAAAACTGATGACATTTTAGTCTAGTTTTAGTCGACGAAAACTGATGACATTTAGTCTAGTTTTAGTCAATGAAAATTGTATTTTAGTCTCTTTTTAGTAATGCAATTCTATTTAACCCTGTCAATATAGTATAAGTACCTAGCAGTATAGACGAAACCAAAATTTTATTTTAGCCAAACCCATTTCAAACAAGGTTATCTTATTATATTATTGTTACCTTATAGACTCAAGAATACATCCAAAGACACTCTGATTTGAATTTACAACATTTATTTTACCAACCAAACATGTTAGAAGTACACACACATAAATTTAAATAAATAAAAACAATAAATAAAATAAAAAAGCATCACATGACAATGCCAGAAAAAAAAAATATATACATTCAAGTTTAACAAAGAGAAACAAGGTGCTTGAATGCTCGAGCTACAATAACATACTAAAAAGTGCAAATAAAATGTGTGAGTCTGTTACTTGTATTGCTTGTAAACTGAAGTCAGATGAAGCCGTCCATCGGTCCCTTTCTCTGTGTCTGTCATACTTAACTTTGTTTGTTGTCGCCTTCTAAATAATGCCGCGAGTGGGGCTTGAGGAAGTGACGTCGCCTGCGTCTGTGCAGACTTTTGCCGTGGTTTTCCCACGGAATTGGGCTACTTTAACACTGTTGCTGCGGGTTGTTTTTCATGTCCGCGGGTTGAAGCGACCCCAATAACGTGATATTTAGCCCCTGGAATGCGAACTTTACCGGGGAACTCCCCTCGAAATGCGATTGGGCTAGTTTTGAGTAGCAATTGGGTGGGTTTTTTTGCGAAAACCTGGCAACCTTGACAGCCCCTGAAGTGAAACAGAAATACTGCAACATAATAATAGCGTGACTAAACGAGACGAAATAACGTTATAACATTTTGTTTCGTCTCGTTTTGGTCAACGAAAATGAAGAGACATTTTAGCATAGTTTTTATTTTGTAAACCACATTTAGTCTCGTTTTTATTCGTCAACGATATTGCATTATACATTTAATTATCGTCATCGTCACATGACCAGCATTTACGTTGCGTCTCGTCTCGTTTTCGTCATGTGATAAAGGTTCGTTGGCGACGATATTTAGTCATAATTTTCGTTGAGGAAAGCAACACTATTTCACATGTGAGATAAAATGTAGAAAACGAAGCACCTGGGCCGAATTCATGGTAATCAAGGGAAAAGGAGAGTCTCTATTGGGTAAAGAGACAGACACTAAACTAGGAGCACTGAACACTGGGGTCAACATCGCTACAATCAGTGACGTGGCGAGCTGAATTCAGGAACAGTACCCAGTTCTGTTTAGAGGAGTTGGAAAGCTCAACACCAGACAGATTGGCTTACAGATTGATGATGCTGTGACTCCAGAAGCTCAACCGATACGCTGAATTACATTCTGTTCGAGAGAAGCAGTAGAGCAGAAAAATTCATCAGCTTCTAGATCTGGACATCATTGAGCCAATCCCTGCTGCCACCCCATGAGTAAACCCAGTGGTGATCGTTCCCAAGCCTGAAGACGATATTAGACTGTGTTTGGACATGAAGCAGGCAAATAATGCTATAATCCGGGGCTGATATCTAATTCCAACGGTTGACGAGCTCCTTCAAAGCATGCATGGCTCCTCTGTTTTCAGTAAGCTTGACCTTAAGTGGGGTTACCACCAACTAGAGCTTACTCCACAGTCCAGGGGTATCACCGCATTTGCTGTACACAATGGTGCTTATAGATATAAGAGACTGATGTCTGATTCAGAGTGACATCGGCCAGCGAGTCTTAAAGCAGAAGCTAGTTGAAGCAGGAACCCTTGCTTATTTTGACAAGAAGGCACTAAACAAGTAAAGCTTATAAGATTTTTTGGAATGTGGATGGATGATATAAATTGATATTTAGCATTCATATTCAAAAGTTAATAGACTATTTCATCCATACCTCCTTGGTTATTCACAAAGCCAGAAATAGAGCAAAGTTGAGTAAAGCAGAAGTTAAGGGGACAAATGAAGCTGAAGTGAAAAAGCAGTGGCAGATGAAATGGGAAAATGAATCAAAGAGAAGGCATTTGCAAAATATACAAGGAGAAAGGTAAGAATAATTAATAAAAAATATGTGATATTGACAAGATTGTGAATCGGACATTCAGCATTAAATCATAATCTGTATTAAATATAGGGAAACATGAAACCGGTAATTGTGAAATGTGTGGACATTTGGAAACAGTGATTTATGTATTATTAGAGTGCACAACATATAACAGAGAGAGAATGGAATTAATCCAGTCATTAAAAGATGCTGGTATACTCACCTAAATAATTAGTTAGGTGATGGAATAACTTATATAATTCAAAGTGAAGTATTTCTTTTTTTACTGACACAGGACTAGTGAACAGAATTTATGGATTTTTTTTTTTTTTTTTTATTAAGAAAAAGAAGGGGGGGTTGTTTTATTTTGTTTGTGAATGAGCTTTCTCCAAGTTTTGCTCCACACTCCAATCCAGTAGGTGGCGGTGAAGCAGCTTACAGTTGTTTTTCCAACCGCCATTAAATCCAAAGAAGAAGAAGAAGAATTCTGCACAGGTGACTCCCTTGTGTTGATAACGAAAGCAAACTCGACAGAAAAATGGATTAAAAACTGTCATAAACATCACATTAAGGTAAGTTTATTATCAGCTTCTGATATAAGTTTGTATTATTCTAGATTTATTTCTCTCATTCATTATATTTTATCTGTAAACATAAACACCATTAATGGAGTTGTAATGCATGTAAAAGTGTATCAAGTTCATCTTCAGGATTATAATGATATCGAGCTCTAGAAATTCTGCTTTTAGTTGAGATTAATTTACTGACTCTTTACAATCGGAAATACAGGCTAGTAGAGGAGGAAATAAAGGTTTACACGGAAAACACGAGCTTCTGTAGATCAGCTAACATGAGTCCGGCAGTGGATCGCCAGCGTTATTCCCAACACTGATCACCATAATGGATCAAAAACTATTCATGTACAAATTTACAGTGAATCAGTAGTAAATACTAAATCAACAATGCTTTAACTATGATTGTTGTAGTAAATCCACAGAAACTACATAACCCTGCTCTTACTACAGCACAGTAGTAAACCATAGTAACTACAAACATTACCATGGTTTCAAACACTATGGTTACTATGGTTACCACAGTTTTATTCCAGCATCACTATAATATCACTATAGTACAACCATGATATCAAAACCTTGGTTTGGAAAACACATGATTACTACGGTCATGCTTACTATAGTTTTACCATAGTAAAACCATGGTTAACTGTTGTAATAAAGGTACAGCGCTTTTCACAATACATAGCATTTCAAAGCAGCTTTACAGAAAATTAACATTTCAAGGTTACAGGCAAAAACATCCTTAAATCAGCCGGAGGTGACTGAGACTCACTGGAGAGCAAGAAAATGATGCTCATGTGTCAATAACTCGATGATAAAATAACACAAGTCATGTTCAGTTAAACAGACAAACATAATTAAAGGATATGTTTGCAGAATTTCAACCCACAATTGCGAGTAATGTAAATGACGAATATTTGGATGAGTTTGGCTGACAGATAAATGGGGATTTCTCTTGTAACTCAGTGAAAGAGTAAACTGTTTGTTCACATATATTACCATCACAGTAACAATACAAAGTGGCTTGAAAATCACCAAACTTGCGCTTCAAGGCAATGATTACAATGCATAATATCTGTCAGTTTTGTATAGTTGGCATCATCTGAAGTCTCCACTAGTGAGGCTGGATCCAAACCGATGTAATCTCCAGTCACATTGGGATGGACATCCAGAGACAGAAACAGCAAAACAAAAGGAGAAACATTAACACAGCTGCTGTTCATATCATTCCAGACAAAAGATGATCATATGCACCTATTTCATCACTGGAGTACAAGATTATGAGATATTAAGTGAATGCTTGGCTAAAAAGGTGTGTTTTAATCTAGATTTAAACAGAGAGAGTGTGTCTGAGCCCTGAACATTATCAGGAAGACTATTCCAGAGTTTAGGAGTAAAATGTGAAAAGCTTTGATATCCCGTGTGCAATCAATAGTCTGGAGTTTTGTCACATTATTTAGCTTATTTTGCTATTATCTGGTTTAATCACAATACATTTTTATTCCAGATCCCTTAGCAAGCGTATTATTTGTCCTCATGATTCGGGGAACAGACACAGTAGGGGCTTTTGCACAGCATAGTTCTAGGAACTAAGTTCTTGAACTAGCCAGCAGGGTAGTTCCTAGAGAACCAATTTTCTCCCTCGGGCCGTTTTCCTGGTTGCGTTCACGTTCACAGGAATTGTGGCCGACACCGTTCTTTTTGAGATTGCATTAACAAATGTCAAAAACCGGTGCAGAAGACGCTGTGAAAAGAGCTGTTTTTGTTGTGTGTCGTGGATTTCATGATAATGGAGATGGAATGTCAACGCACAATTTACGCGATTGCAAGAGCAAAAAGTTGGGCTAAGAGACTAAATTCTTTATGACAACTTGTTGCAGTGTTACATATCATCGAAGCTGAGAAAAAAACACAACACTGCAGACTACAGGTAAATGCCGTTATCGCTGTTTTCCATGTTCGTGGAGTAAATATGTTTACATGGCTTTTTAAAAATGCCGGCTAGCCGGTGTTTCACGTGCGTTTGGCCAATCAGTGTACACTTATATCACTGAAGTAGGAGCTAATTTAGTTCCTCCAAACGGAGTTCCTGGAACTAAAACCATTCCTAGTTCCTGTGGTGCGAACATGCCAAAAAGTGGGTAGTTCCACAATTAGTTCAGGTACTATGAAAATGTTCCCGTGGTGTGAAAGGCCCTAGTCTCTATGGAATGGACTACAAATGCCACAGTATCATTTAACTCAGCGGCTCTCAGTTCCAGTCTTCGCGACCCCCGCTCTGCACATTTTGTGTGTCTCTTATCTCTTCAGAGGTTTGTTCTATTTGACCGCAAGTGCCCTGCGAAGTGGACATCACAGGATATTCGGCCATGATTCCAGTTCAAAGCGAGCGTGTGTGTTCCATTCAGAGTGTGCGAGACGTGAATTGATTTACAGAGGTATATGATGTCTCTCTTCTCTAGTAAGTGTCGTCTGTGTGTGAAGACGCTGCAGCCATGGTGATGGCAGACAACACTGTTCATTTTTAACTTTCTATTCGTCAAAGAATTCTGAAAAACCCATAAAATACAAAACAGCGCAACTGTTGATAATCAGAAATGTTTCTTGAGCAACAAATCAGCAGCTCCCTGAACCTTCAGAACAGTTTTTATCGATATTTGTTTACCATGAAAGATCCAAACGCATTTGAAGTGAAGCCACTTTAAATACATAATAGGTTAAATAAATTAGCCTACTTCCAATAACACATTGCCAAATTGCCAGTAAAACATTTGCAAAACTGTCAAAACCGCTCACATAAAGGTGTGATTAAAAGCCATAGCTTTCATAAACAAGAGCTGGATCTGTAGAGTTAGCCTACCTCTTCTGAAAACTGCTGAGATGCTAGCAGACTTTTTCAAAGACTCTAAACCATTTTTTATGAAGTAAATATTCAACAGAAGTGTGTCAGTTATATGTAAGGGAAGTATCAACAAAAGTTTTGTGCATTATTTTGTTAAAAACTATTAATCCAGCGTCACTATTTTTTTTATTTATTTAGTACTTCAGATTCTTTAGAACTTAAAAAAATACATAAATAAAAATTTATAAAACAAAGATATCGTGTAAGAGCTCAGTATAAACACTGGACTGTGGGTGGTCCGGCCGGGTAAAACTGCTGAATTTGTGCCACCCAAAAAACGCTAAAAATCACCAGGTCATTGTTGGCTGGGTCAGGTTTAGTGAGAGTTTGATTCTGACATAAAAATCTGTTTTCTGCTCTAATAGTTGCCTCTGTTAGTTCAGTTTCACCAATACATGACAATCATTAAATGACAAGAGATGAAATGAAACACAATCAGCAGCACTGATTCAGAATGAATGTGTGACTCAGGTTTTCAAAAAATCTTCCTTATTAGTTGCTGGTGACATAAATCTAAAGGTCTGTGAAATATTTTAGCATTTTCATGTTTTTTATCCCCCTGAAGTATATTTATTATTTCCAGGCCAATTTTTTTTTAATGTTTATGGTGTGATATCTCAAGCATTATAGAAATTACTTGATAATATAATATAGAAATAAGAGGCACCAGCACATTTTTTCACTTCAAAAAAATAATATATATTAATATGATTACAGTGAAATTTGGGTGAAGATGATTTGTATTATTAATTGTTTTACTGATCTTGTTTGTTTGGTGAAAACATTGAAACTCATTGTGGAGGAAGAGCAGCTATCACACATTTGACAAATATAATGGGCTGCATGTGATTTGAGGAGTTTTCAGCAGCGCTTCAACAATGAAACATCAGCTCTGAAAATAATCCTCATCAGATGTCATGATCAGTTAGTTGATATGTGTTACAGCAGCAGAAACACATCAATCTCTGAACAGATTGATGCTTTTCTCCTGCTGCTGAAGTCAAATATGTTCAGTAAGACACAAGAGCATCAGTGAGCTCAGATACTGACAATGCTCATGAGGATCACTCTTCAGATCTTCTTCACTACAGTCAGTAAAGCATCACTTTATGCACATGGATTCAGAAGAAAAGGATCCTCCACAAACTGCTGCAGCTTCTGAGTCTGAAGCTGCACATTCTCTTCAATCTCATTGTGTGTGTAGCATTAAGATGTGTTTTCACTGCAATACTGGAACAATAAGCACAATATTATGTGTCATTTGTTCTCTTATGTTTCCATATGCAGGTTTGAAGTCAGTTTGTCATTATGGAGAACAGAGAGAGCAGAGAGAGATCTTCAGATCCTGATCACAGCTGTGTGTCTCTGAAGAGTGATGCATCCATGGGTCCTCCTCCTGACATCAGTAATGATCCAGTGAGCTCTGACCCCAGGTGAGATATTATCCAGGAAAGTGAAAGAAATTGAGTGACTTGTGGCCAAGTATGGCAAGCCATACTCGAAATTTGTGCTCTGCATTTCACCCATCCAAGTGAACACACACCGTAAATATTGGGTTAGATCTCTGTCACAATTCTGCATACGAAAAATCATATTTTAAACACTCAAAGGTGCATTTTGCACACGTGCGTGTGGGTGAGCGGTTTGCTGATGTCAACGTTGTGGATCAAGTGGCCCATGGTGGCGGTGGGGTTATGGTATGGGCAGGCGTATGTTATGGATAATGAACACAGGTGCATTTTATTGATGGCATTTTGAATGCACAGAGATGCCGTGATGAGATACTGAGGCCCATTGTTGTGCCATTCATCCACAACCATCACCTCATGTTGCAGCATGATAATGCACGGCCCCATGTTGCAAGGATCTGTACACAATTCCTGGAAGCTGAAAACATCCCAGTTCTTGCATGGCCAGCATAGTCACCGGACATGTAACCCATTGAGCATGTTTGGGATGCTCTGGATCGGCGTATATGACAGCGTGTTCCAGTTCCTGCCAATATCCAGCAACTTCGCACAGCCATTGAAGAGGAGTGAACCAACATTCCACAGGCCACAATCAACAACCTGCGAAGGAGATGTGTTGCACTGTGTTAGGCAAATGGTGGTCACACCAGATACTGACTGGTTTTCGGACCCCCCCGGACTCCCCCAATACAGTAAAACTGCACATTTTAGAGTGGCCTTTTATTGTGACCAGCCTAAGGCACACCTGTGCAATAATCATGCTGTCTAATCAGCATCTTGATATGCCACACCTGTGAGGTGGATGGATTATCTCGGCAAAGGAGAAGTGCTCACTAACACAGATTTAGACAGATTTGTGAACAATATTTGAGAGAAATAGGCCTTTTGTGTACATAGAAAAAGTCTTAGATCTTTGAGTTCAGCTCATGAAAAATGGGGGCAAAAACATAAGTGTTGCGTTTATAATTTTGTTCAGTGTATATACAGTACACATACATACATACATACACATATATATACATACATACACATATACATACATATACATATATATATATTTAAATATACATGTGCATACATACACACACATATATATATATATATATATATATACTAGGGGTGGCACGGTACACAGATATCACGGTTCGGTACGTACCTCGGTTCGGGGGTCACGGTTCGATACGATTTCGGTACAACAGAAAAAAAACTTCTACTATGCTCAGTTTCTTTTCATTTATTTTGAACAGTTAAGTACAGTAGTAATACTAAATATTATATTACATTATATATATAATCTGCAGTACCTATATACATACAAGGAATACATTCTTGAAATGTATTTGATTTAGTTTACAGATAAACAAGGTGAAAAAACAGTGCGACACGTAACATAGCCTATATATGATGAGTTTCAGTTCATTTTTGTGACAGGCTTAATTTGTTCACAGAAAGGAAACTCAAATGGCAAAAAGCAACTTCCTATTTGTTTTCTTTATTTTATAAAAGTTTTCATTGTGAGTGTACACAAATAAAAGCAGACCTTTATACAGTGATGCATTATTAAGACGATAAGTGTCTAAAGTTGATTCTGCTGGTATAAGGAAACAGTTGAAGGGATCGCGACACACACACACACACACAAAAACACACACACAAAAACACATCAGTTCCAGTATTGCTAAAGTTGGTATTTCATCAAAATAAAATACAAACATCAGCGCACCCGCCTCTGTGTCACCGTTGGAACGCGACTGAAGTACAAAGCCTATAATTAACATAATAAATAATAGTTTAGCATTCAGATACGTTACATCGCAAATATGGAAATATTATGGAATATTTGGATTTGTGCCGAATGAGTGAGGTAGGATACATGAGCACAAAGCTCCATTTCACAAACAGTTGAGTGCACAAGCCTTTAAAGTATACTCCTTTGTCAGTCTATGTGAGAGACGCATTCAGAATCGGCACATGGTCACTGTCTGGGGTTTTGTCTTCAAGTGCGCAACTCGGCATTCGCTGTTCTTCTGCTGGCGGTTATCAAACAGCGTTGCATTGCTGCGGACGCCCCCTTCTGGATTGGGGGTGAATTGCCTGTATTCGTTGTAAGGCCTCATTCACCGAACCGAGAAGCCAGTACCTTGACGGTTCAGTATGAATACATGTATCGTGCCACCCCTTATATATACATATACATGTACATAAATACATATATATTTATTAGGGGTGTAACGGTACGCGTGTCGTGTACCGAACGGTTCACAGGCAAATTCCAAATGGAAGTGATCATCCCTATCCCCTTGGAGTGGGGACTTTGGAGTGAGCAGGGCACGTGCGTGCCATTATGTAGTCATTTGGAATGCACTTGGCAAAGGGAGCGTAATTTCCTCATTATCTTCAGCTGTTCCCGTGACAATGCAGCATGGTGTCCGTCAGCAGATTCGCTGATAGACACCAGCATATAAAAAACATTTTAAAGTTTTATATATAATTTTTTTTATATATTATATAGCATATTTTAAAAACTTTTTAAAATATAAAATGTATGTTTATTTGCAACAGTTATGCTAACAACAATAAAAATACATTTATGACATTAAAACAGCGACATCTGCTGACGGACAATGTGCTGCGTTGTCACGGGAACATCCCAGCTGAAGATAATGAGGAAATTACATAGCTCCCTTAACCAAGTGCATTCCAAAGACAACATAATGGCACGCACATGCCCTGCTCACTACAAAGTCCCCACTCCAAGGGGATAGGGATGATCACTTCCATTTGCAATTTGCCCGTGAACCGTTCGGTACACGATATTCGTACCGTTGCACCCCTAATACATATACACACATATATATACACACACACATTTTTTTATGTTTAGTCCACTTTAAATACTGATTAAAAGCCATCTCACTCTTTCATTGCCTCTCTCTGTGCTACAGGTTCTGTAACCTCAGATCTTCTGGGCTCAGTATTCATCCTCTACTGAAGTGTCAGTCTTGTGTTCATATAGCAGATCCAGATCAGTGGGTTCAGATTGAGCCATCGGTCTGTACGGATGAAGGATTGTCAAAGTTCAGGGTCAGCACTCGACAAGGCCGTTACGAGTGTGTCAGGACCAGGATGAGATGGGTCTGTGATTGTGAAATCACTCTTCAGTATCAAACTGTAGACGGTCAGTTCCTCAACGCAGAGCTGGTGAGACTGCAGTGCAACCGAATCGCTCCAGTGATGGACGTGACGGTGATATCAGGGAAAGTGAAGGAAGTTCATCTTCCACATTACATCTGTTTAGTAGAGTCTGAAGCATCCCTCAGAGATGCTGTGAAAGTCCTCAGTGTAAAAGATGAGGGAATAACCTTAGAATCTGTTCAGCTGACACGATTCCATGCCAAGATTGTCAAACCATCCTTCTCTATTAAAACATTAATTATAAGAAGCATAATGCGATGGGATGAACACTGCGATCTTCTTCTGTACATGCGCTCTAAAGCTCCTCTCATTCTACATGTCTACTTTTTTCCATTTGATGACTGTGCAAAAGAAAAAGTTGAGAAGATTGAAAAATCAAGTTATTCGATCTTGCATCCCAGACCTGACAGACCGTTTCAGATGAAAACGCCACACATTCTTGATGTTCCTGGTGCCTCTTCTATCCATCCCAAAGAAGGGATCACACTCCGAAGAGAAACTGACCCAAACTTCTTCAAGATCATCAAACGCCTGGAGAATGATCTTCAAATGACTCTTATTAGAGAGGAGGACAAGAAGATTGTCTGGACTGCAACGCTTGAGAAAGATGCACTTGATCAGATTCATCCACAGAGAAAGTAGCCACGTCTGAAGAGTGAGGCAGATAAGGCAAGAAATTTTGATAACCACTGGTCAGATTTCATTCAGAGAGTTAAAAATGTCCAGACCATTGCAGATAAACTTCAGCAGCAGCTAATTCATGAGGAACAATATTCAGAAATCAAAGAGAGTTTAACCAGTCAGGAGGGCATGAGAAAGATCTGTGACATTGTGCGTAAACATAACGAAAGCTAAACTCATCTCAATTCTTCAGGAAGAGAAGCTTTTCCACTTTTAAACATCGGTCTGATTCTACACTTGGAGCTCAAGGAGCATCTTTTTAAACGTCTTCAAAACAGCCGCCTCAGACTGAAGGTTCATCCTCAAGATGAAACAAGAAAAGGAATGCTTTATCAAAATATACTTCAGCAATTACAAAATATAAGTCTTTCAAAATATTAAGTGATGGAAACTTTACAAATAAATATGTTTTTGTATGTCTAAGCACATGTTCTTCATGGCAGGTAAATCAGTTCACTATTAAAGCAAATTTAGAGCTAGATTTATATTTATCATTGTCTAACTGTGTACTTCATGCTTGCACATGCTTTTATCCATCAGCAATTCACCAACATTTTGGGATATTTCAGGTTTTTAGTATCAGTTTTGGTTTAGTTGTTTTACAACATCAAGTTAAACTAAATAATGAAATGAAAATGAGGAATGTTGCCTTGGAAACTAGCTGAATTTAATATATTTTAATATTTTAACATTGTTTTTTTTTCAAGTAACAAAAGGTTTAATGGTTTCAGTTTTAGTCTTAGTTAACTATAACAACCCTGAATAATTAATGTCTTATTCAGATCAGTCTAATATATGGTCTTTTTTTTTTGTTAACTTTACTTTGTTGTTTGTGAATTTTATATTTGGGGGGAAACTAATTTTGGGGTTTTCCGTGATATTTGTCACTGTCAAACAGACTGGAAAACTTGGTAGGACTTTCTTGGACAGTCCTCAAATGGTATAGGTCATACTAAGAAGGGATTCTAAGTCTAAGTGGGCATCGATGATATACAGAGTCCCTCAAGGCTCACCTCTTGTTCAATCTGTATATGTTCCCATTGAGCCAAAAAATGAGAAAGAACCAAATTGCCTATGCAGATGACACCCAAATTTACCTGGCCTTATATCTGAATGACTCTATTGACTCATTGCATTTGGAAACAAAGATGAAGAATGCATACTTTGACTTCAAGGGGTCAAACAACGAAAATCAGGCCATACTTTAGTTTCAGTAATCATGTCAAAATAACTAAATCAGTATATTATCATCTCAAAAACACTGCAAGAATTAGATATTTTGTTTCCAATCAAGACTTGGAGAAACTTGTGCATGCCTTTATCACCACAGGGTGGACTATTGTAATGGTATCCTTCCCAAAAACACAATTAGACAGCTGCAGCTCATACAGAACACTGAGCACAACCAGAAACCATTACTAGTTCCCTTGTTCATTACATGTTCATTAAACACTCATTGTGCTATGATCTCTTTACATTGCAGTTATGCTCACGGAGTATAACTCTAACAGACTACTCAGATCATTAGGATTAAGTCAGTTAAAAGTACCATGGGTTCACTTAGCTAAGAGCAGGAGAGTCTGCTGTTAGCTAATATGCCACTGGCTGTATGGTGACAGAGGAAGGCTGTGGTTATTTGTCTTCAGCTCTGAGTTCAAACCCCTCACACCTGAGAGAGCTGGAACTGAATAACAATGACCCACAAGATTCAGGAGTGAAGCTGCTCTCTGGTGGACTGAAGAGTCCAAACTGTCAGCTGCAGACGCTGAGGTATTAAGAACATATAAGAGAAGAAGTATAGTCAGTCTGCCATAATATTGCTGTGTTTTTGTAGATGATGTGTGTGTTTGTAGATATTGAGACTGTTTTGATCCATCTGTAGCTTGTCTGGCTGTATGGTGATAGAGGAAGGCTGTGGTTATTTGTCTTCAGCTCTGAGTTCAAACCCCTCACACCTGAGAGAGCTGGAACTGAATAACAATGACCCACAAGATTAAGGAGTGAAGCTGCTCTCTGGTGGACTGAAGAGTCCAAAATGTCAGCTGCAGATACTGAGGTATTAAGAACATATAAGAGAAAAAGTGCAGTCAGCTGGCCATAATGTTGATGTGTGTTTGTAATTAATGAGACTGTTTTGATCCATCTGTAGGTTGTCTGGCTGTATCGTGACAGAGGAAGGCTGTGGTTATTTGTGTTCAGCTCTGAGTTCAAACTCCTCACACCTGAGAGAGCTGGAACTGAATAACAATGAGCCACAAGATTCAGGAGTGAAGTTGCTCTCTGGTGGACTGAAGAGTCCAAACTGTCAGCTGCAGATACTGAGGTATTAAGAACATATACACTGTCCTCCAAAAGTTTGGAAACACCCCTGGCAAAGTGTGGTTTTGGACAATATCAGCATAAACCTTTATAATTTTTTGGTGCAAATACAGGTACATTAAAGTAACTTGACATTATCATTGAAGACCAGCAATAATAATTTTAATTTTGATTACATAATAATGGCAATTTATACATGTCAAAGTCAGACATGCACCTTTGCCAGATGAGATGCCTGGTTACTGGTTTAACCCTAAGGGGACGGCTGTATCGCCGGCGATACCAACTCGTTTTTTTTTAAGACCAGTGCAAAAGACATTAAAAATACTCCGTCATTTGTGGTCGTACAGATAAGTGTTATACATCAATTGAAACTTTGAAGTGTCTATTATTTTTGTGTACACTCACAATAACAACAAAACTTTGTGGTTTTGGAAAAAAAAAAGAAAACAAACAGGATGCGCTCTTTGTCTTCTCCATCTCCGCGAGCTGCTCTTCAAAAAACGTCACTAAAATGAGCTGTAACTCAGCGAAAACTCAACACACGGACATGGGAGTTATATCTATAGAAAGCTGGAAGTGTCTACTTTGAAATGAAGTAAGTCTTATCAAAAACAAACATTCTGTGATGAAGTAATCCGTATGAAACCAACACGATGTCCAGTCTGTCCCGTCTAACTCATTATTTCTAATGTGATCCCGCCCCCTCGCGTTCACATGTAAATAGCTGCGTGAGCCACGTGTGCCGCGTGCTCAAGGAGACGCCCATAAACAAAGCCAGATGTTCCTCGCGCTAACATTACTGTTCGTTTCTGGAAGAAGACACGCTGAATAAAAGCTGGATTTGCCTCAAAATAAGAGCAAGAGTTCATCCAGAAAAGAAGAGCTATCTGATGAGTAAGTAATGTTTCTTTTTTTGCATTAGTTAACGTGTTATTGTGACTCAAACTTGAACACGTTTATTTGTTTTCCCAAACGACAACATGATGAATGCTACAATGTTTAGACAAATGTTTAATGTTCACAAATGGATTGAATAGCGTGCTAAACTATAATAATTCGTTTCTCAGATATAAAATATCCTTTTTTTATAGTACAAAGTACATCTTTTGTAGTACAAAGCCATACATACTAGGCTATATGACTACAAAATCATAGTTCGTTTTTTCTAAACAATAATAATTAGTTTCTCAGATATAAAATGTATTTTTTTGTTTACGATAGTACAAAGCATGCGTGAGTCTATAAAACATATATATAAAAAGATGCTCCTGATATTAACATGCTCACAAATGTTTTGGTTGTGTATTTTTTTTAATCAGATACCTGCACCACAGATGATGAATCCTGATGACCTTCTTCAAACTCAGAATCAGATGTCCAACTACACTGATATTATATGGTAAAACAAGCTCCTTGACCACTGAATATGTTTTTTTCTTCTTGAATCCATGGAAAGTAGCAGAAACACTCAAATAACACACGTAAATATCAGGTATGATTTACTTGTCACTTGTTGAACAGAATCTGTTGCAGGAATGACTCAAAGTCTGTTCACATCTCTGTGGTTAGATCAGTGTGCACAATAATGCGTCTTTGACCTTCATTATGTATGTTTTGATTATACGGTGTTGTAAATAAAATACAAATAATTAAAAAAAAACATTTGTTCAATCTCCGCACATTCTCTCTTACCTGCCTCAAAGTCAGTCACACTGATGGGCCATTAGCAGCTTTAGGGGAGGGCCCTTTGTGTCTCAGGTGAGAGTCACTTAATATTCAAGGACATTGTCACTCCCTCGCATACAGGCTTTCAATCACAAAACATGTCTTAAAAATTTTTAATCAATGTATTGTTTTCTGTAAATGAGTAAGCAGAATGATTCTCACTTAATTGTGAAGTAAATATTCTAGCTGACAAGACTGATTACTCTAAAGTCTTATTCAGGGCTATTTAGTGTGGGTTTTATGGCCTTATTTCAGCTACATTTTTTTTCCCAAAACTTACTAACCACGCATAATATTTTTTTTCCAAAAAAATACAAAGATGTACATCCATCTTGGTCACATAATATTGTAGCAAAGTTTGTGCTGAATATAAAAACAAATACATGTTGGTCATTAGTATGTTATAAGTAGCTGAAATAAGCACAAATATCAGGACATGTCAAAACCTCTCAAGGGCCCCAAAATCACCTCAGACCCCAGAGGGTTAAACTCGGCCCAGGTTTTTAAAGATTTTTGGGTCAGCACAACTTAATAGCTTCAACAATTGATTGCCAATTAAGTTTAGAATACAATGAACCAATTAGAACACAATTTACTGTAGGTCAGATAGTTTACAAATATTAAATTTAAAATTTAAGTTTTTTTCTATGTATAAACTGTTTATGTAATAAAATATGTTTTCGTAGTTTGTGTTGTCACTTATCAGTGCAAAATTATCACAAATTAAAAAAGATTCATGCCAATATTGTCCAAAACCCCACTTTTCTAGGGCGTTTCTAAACTTTTGGAGGGCATTGTAAGAGAAAAAGTACAGTCAGCTGTCATAATGTTGTTGTGTGTTTGTAGATGATCTGTGTGTTTGTATTTAATGAGACTGTTTTGATCCATCTGTAGCTTGTCTGGCTGTATGGTGACAGAGGAAGGCTGTGGTTATTTGTCTTCAGCTCTGAGTTCAAACCCCTCACACCTGAGAGAGCTGGAACTGAATAACAATGGCCCACAAGATTCAGGAGTGAATCTGCTCTCTGGTGGACTGAAGAGTCCAAACTGTCAGCTGCAGATACTGTGGTATTAAGAACATATAAGAGAAGAAGTAAAGTCAGCTGGCCATAATGTTGATGTGTGTTTGTAGATGATCTGTGTGTTTGTAGTTAATGAGACTGTTTTGATCCATCTGTAGGTTGTCTGGCTGTATGGTGACAGAGGAAGGCTGTGGTTATTTGTCTTCAGCTCTGAGTTGAAACCCCTCACACCTGAGAGAGCTGGAACTGAATAACAATGGCCCACAAGATTAAGGAGTGCAGCTGCTCTCTGTTGGACTGAAGAGTCCAAACTGTCAGCTGCAGATACTGAGGTATTAAGAACATATAAGAGAAAAAGTGCAGTCAGCTGGCCATAATGTTGATGTGTGTTTGTAGATGATCTGTGTGTTTGTAATTAATGAGACTGTTTTGATCCATCTGTAGCTTGTCTGGCTGTATGGTGACAGAGGAAGGCTGTGGTTATTTGTCTTCAGCTCTGAGTTCAAACCCCTCACACCTGAGAGAGCTGGAAATGAATAACAATGGCCCACAAGATTAAGGAGTGAAGCTGCTCTCTGTTGGACTGAAGAGTCCAAACTGTCAGCTGCAGATACTGAGGTATTAAGAACATATAAGAGAAAAAGTGCAGTCAGCTGGCCATAATGTTGATGTGTGTTTGTAGATGATCTGTGTGTTTGTAATTAATGAGACTGTTTTGATCCATCTGTAGCTTGTCTGGCTGTATGGTGACAGAGGAAGGCTGTGGTTATTTGTGTTCAGCTCTGAGTTCAAACCCCTCAATCCTGAGAGACCTGGAACTGAATAACAATGACCCACAAGATTAAGGAGTGAAGCTGCTCTCTGGTGGACTGAAGAGTCCAAACTGTCAGCTGCAGATACTGAGGTATTAAGAACATATAAGAGAAAAAGTGCAGTCAGCTGGCCATAATGTTGATGTGTGTTTGTAGATGATCTGTGTGTTTGTAGATAATGAGACTGTTTTGATCCATCTGTAGGTTGTCTGGCTGTATGGTGACAGAGGAAGGCTGTGGTTAGTTGTGTTCAGCTCTGAGTTCAAACCCCTCACACCTGAGAGAGCTGGAACTGAATAACAATGAGCCACAAGATTCAGGAGTTAAGTTGCTCTCTGGTGGACTGAAGAGTCCAAACTGTCAGCTGCAGATACTGTGGTATTAAGAACATATAAGAGAAGTAAAGTCAGCTGGCCATAATGTTGATGTGTTTTTGTAGATGATGTGTGTGTTTGTAGATATTGAGACTGTTTTGATCCATCTGTAGGTTGTCTGGCTGTACGGTGATAGAGGAAGGCTGTGGTTATTTGTCTTCAGCTCTGAGTTCAAACCCCTCACACCTGAGAGAGCTGGAACTGAATAACAATGACCCACAAGATTCAGGAGTGAATCTGCTCTCTGGTGGACTGAAGAGTCCAAACTGTCAGCTGCAGATACTGTGGTATTAAGAACATATACACTGTCCTCCAAAAGTTTGGAAACACCCCTGACAAAGTGTGGTTTTGGACGATATCAGCATAAATCTTTATAATTTTTTGGTGCAAATACAGGTACATTAAAGTAACTTGACATTATCATTGAAGACCAGCAATAATAATTTTCATTTTGATTACATAATAATGGAAATATATACATGTCAAAGTCAGACATGCACCGTTGCCAGCTGAGATGCCTGGTTACTGGTTTAAACTCGGCCCAGGTTTTTAAAGATTTTTGGGTCTGCACACCTTAATAGCTTCAACAATTGATTGCCAATTAAGTTTAGAATACAATGAACCAATTAGAACACAATTTACTGTAGGTCAGATAGTTTACAAATATTACATTTAAAATGTAAGTTTTTTTCTATGTATAAACTGTTTATGTAATAAAATATGTTTTAGTAGTTTGTGTTGTCACTTATCAGTGCAAAATTATCACAAATTAAAAACGATTCATGCCAATATTTTCCAAAACCCCACTTTTCTAGGGCATTTCTAAACTTTTGGAGGGCAGTGTAAGAGAAAAAGTACAGTCAGCTGCTCATAATGTTGATGTGTTTTTGTAGATGATGTGTGTGTTTGTAGATATTGAGACTGTTTTGATCCATCTGTAGGTTGTCTGGCTGTACGGTGATAGAGGAAGGCTGTGGTTATTTGTCTTCAGCTCTGAGTTCAAACCCCTCACACCTGAGAGAGCTGGAACTGAATAACAATGACCCACAAGATTCAGGAGTGAATCTGCTCTCTGGTGGACTGAAGAGTCCAAACTGTCAGCTGCAGATACTGAGGTATTAAGAACATATAAGAGAAAAAGTGCAGTCAGCTGGCCATAATGTTGATGTGTGTTTGTAGATGATCTGTGTGTTTGTAGATATTGAGACTGTTTTGATCCATCTGTAGCTTGTCTGGCTGTATGGTGACAGAGGAAGGCTGTGGTTATTTGTCTTCAGCTCTGAGTTCAAACCCCTCACACCTGAGAGAGCTGGAACTGAATAACAATGGCCCACAAGATTCAGGAGTGAATCTGCTCTCTGGTGGACTGAAGAGTCCAAACTGTCAGCTGCAGATACTGTGGTATTAAGAACATATACACTGTCCTCCAAAAGTTTGGAAACACCCCTGACAAAGTGTGGTTTTGGACGATATCAGCATAAATCTTTATAATTTTTTGGTGCAAATACAGGTACATTAAAGTAACTTGACATTATCATTGAAGACCAGCAATAATAATTTTCATTTTGATTACATAATAATGGAAATATATACATGTCAAAGTCAGACATGCACCGTTGCCAGCTGAGATGCCTGGTTACTGGTTTAAACTCGGCCCAGGTTTTTAAAGATTTTTGGGTCTGCACACCTTAATAGCTTCAACAATTGATTGCCAATTAAGTTTAGAATACAATGAACCAATTAGAACACAATTTACTGTAGGTCAGATAGTTTACAAATAAAACATTTAAAATGTAAGTTTTTTTCTATGTATAAACTGTTTATGTAATAAAATATGTTTTAGTAGTTTGTGTTGTCACTTATCAGTGCAAAATTATCACAAATTAAAAACGATTCATGCCAATATTTTCCAAAACCCCACTTTTCTAGGGCATTTCTAAACTTTTGGAGGGCAGTGTAAGAGAAAAAGTACAGTCAGCTGCTCATAATGTTGATGTGTTTTTGTAGATGATGTGTGTGTTTGTAGATATTGAGACTGTTTTGATCCATCTGTAGGTTGTCTGGCTGTACGGTGACAGAGGAAGGCTGTGGTTATTTGTCTTCAGCTCTGAGTTCAAACCCCTCACACCTGAGAGAGCTGTAACTGAATAACAATGACCCACAAGATTCAGGAGTGAATCTGCTCTCTGGTGGACTGAAGAGTCCAAACTGTCAGCTGCAGATACTGTGGTATTAAGAACATATAAGAGAAAAAGTGCAGTCAGCTGGCCCTAATGTTGATGTGTGTTTGTAGATGATGTGTGTGTTTGTAGATATTGAGACTGTTTTGATCCATCTGTAGGTTGTCTGGCTGTACGGTGACAGAGGAAGGCTGTGGTTATTTGTCTTCAGCTCTGAGTTCAAACCCCTCACACCTGAGAGAGCTGGAACTGAATAACAATGGCCCACAAGATTAAGGAGTGAATATGTTCTCTGGTGGACTGAACAGTCCAAACTGTCAGCTGCAGATACTGAGGTATTAAGAACATATAAGAGAAAAAGTGCAGTCAGCTGGCCATAATGTTGATGTGTGTTTGTAGATGATCTGTGTGTTTGTAATTAATGAGACTGTTTTGATCCATCTGTAGCTTGTCTGGCTGTATGGTGACAGAGGAAGGCTGTGGTTATTTGTGTTCAGCTCTGAGTTCAAACCCCTCAATCCTGAGAGACCTGGAACTGAAGAACAATGACCCACAAGATTCAGGAGTGAATCTGCTCTCTGGTGGACTGAAGAGTCCAAACTGTCAGCTGCAGATACTGTGGTATTAAGAACATATAAGAGAAGTAAAGTCAGCTGGCCATAATGTTGATGTGTTTTTGTAGATGATGTGTGTGTTTGTAGATATTGAGACTGTTTTGATCCATCTGTAGGTTGTCTGGCTGTACGTGATAGAGGAAGGCTGTGGTTATTTGTCTTCAGCTCTGAGTTCAAACCCCTCACACCTGAGAGAGCTGGAACTGAATAACAATGACCCACAAGATTAAGGAGTGAAGCTGCTCTCTGGTGGACTGAAGAGTCCAAACTGTCAGCTGCAGATACTGAGGTATTAAGAACATATAAGAGAAAAAGTGCAGTCAGCTGGCCATAATATTGATGTGTGTTTGTAGATGATCTGTGTGTTTGTAATTAATGAGACTGTTTTGATCCATCTGTAGGTTGTCTGGCTGTACGGTGATAGAGGAAGGCTTTGGTTATTTGTCTTCAGCTCTGAGTTCAAACCCCTCACACCTGAGAGAGCTGGAACTGAATAACAATGGCCCACAAGATTAAGAAGTGAAGCTGCTCTCTGGTGGACTGAAGAGTCCAAACTGTCAGCTGCAGATACTGAGGTATTAAGAACATATAAGAGAAAAAGTGCAGTCAGCTGGCCATAATGTTGATGTGTGTTTGTAGATGATCTGTGTGTTTGTAGATATTGAGACTGTTTTGATCCATCTGTAGGTTGTCTGGCTGTACGGTGATAGAGGAAGGCTGTGGTTATTTGTCTTCAGCTCTGAGTTCAAACCCCTCACACCTGAGAGAGCTGGAACTGAATAACAATGACCCACAAGATTCAGGAGTGAATCTGCTCTCTGGTGGACTGAAGAGTCCAAACTGTCAGCTGCAGATACTGTGGTATTAAGAACATATACACTGTCCTCCAAAAGTTTGGAAACACCCCTGACAAAGTGTGGTTTTGGACGATATCAGCATAAATCTTTATAATTTTTTGGTGCAAATACAGGTACATTAAAGTAACTTGACATTATCATTGAAGACCAGCAATAATAATTTTCATTTTGATTACATAATAATGGAAATATATACATGTCAAAGTCAGACATGCACCGTTGCCAGCTGAGATGCCTGGTTACTGGTTTAAACTCGGCCCAGGTTTTTAAAGATTTTTGGGTCTGCACACCTTAATAGCTTCAACAATTGATTGCCAATTAAGTTTAGAATACAATGAACCAATTAGAACACAATTTACTGTAGGTCAGATAGTTTACAAATATTACATTTAAAATGTAAGTTTTTTTCTATGTATAAACTGTTTATGTAATAAAATATGTTTTAGTAGTTTGTGTTGTCACTTATCAGTGCAAAATTATCACAAATTAAAAACGATTCATGCCAATATTTTCCAAAACCCCACTTTTCTAGGGCATTTCTAAACTTTTGGAGGGCAGTGTAAGAGAAAAAGTACAGTCAGCTGCTCATAATGTTGATGTGTTTTTGTAGATGATGTGTGTGTTTGTAGATATTGAGACTGTTTTGATCCATCTGTAGGTTGTCTGGCTGTACGGTGATAGAGGAAGGCTGTGGTTATTTGTCTTCAGCTCTGAGTTCAAACCCCTCACACCTGAGAGAGCTGGAACTGAATAACAATGACCCACAAGATTCAGGAGTGAATCTGCTCTCTGGTGGACTGAAGAGTCCAAACTGTCAGCTGCAGATACTGAGGTATTAAGAACATATAAGAGAAAAAGTGCAGTCAGCTGGCCATAATGTTGATGTGTGTTTGTAGATGATCTGTGTGTTTGTAGATATTGAGACTGTTTTGATCCATCTGTAGCTTGTCTGGCTGTATGGTGACAGAGGAAGGCTGTGGTTATTTGTCTTCAGCTCTGAGTTCAAACCCCTCACACCTGAGAGAGCTGGAACTGAATAACAATGGCCCACAAGATTCAGGAGTGAATCTGCTCTCTGGTGGACTGAAGAGTCCAAACTGTCAGCTGCAGATACTGTGGTATTAAGAACATATACACTGTCCTCCAAAGTTTGGAAACACCCCTGACAAAGTGTGGTTTTGGACGATATCAGCATAAATCTTTATAATTTTTTGGTGCAAATACAGGTACATTAAAGTAACTTGACATTATCATTGAAGACCAGCAATAATAATTTTCATTTTGATTACATAATAATGGAAATATATACATGTCAAAGTCAGACATGCACCGTTGCCAGCTGAGATGCCTGGTTACTGGTTTAAACTCGGCCCAGGTTTTTAAAGATTTTTGGGTCTGCACACCTTAATAGCTTCAACAATTGATTGCCAATTAAGTTTAGAATACAATGAACCAATTAGAACACAATTTACCGTAGGTCAGATAGTTTACAAATATTACATTTAAAATGCAAGTTTTTTTCTATGTATAAACTGTTTATGTAATAAAATATGTTTTAGTAGTTTGTGTTGTCACTTATCAGTGCAAAATTATCACAAATTAAAAACGATTCATGCCAATATTTTCCAAAACCCCACTTTTCTAGGGCATTTCTAAACTTTTGGAGGGCAGTGTAAGAGAAAAAGTACAGTCAGCTGCTCATAATGTTGATGTGTTTTTGTAGATGATGTGTGTGTTTGTAGATATTGAGACTGTTTTGATCCATCTGTAGGTTGTCTGGCTGTACGGTGATAGAGGAAGGCTGTGGTTATTTGTCTTCAGCTCTGAGTTCAAACCCCTCACACCTGAGAGAGCTGTAACTGAATAACAATGACCCACAAGATTAAGGAGTGAAGCTGCTCTCTGGTGGACTGAAGAGTCCAAACTGTCAGCTGCAGATACTGTGGTATTAAGAACATATAAGAGAAAAAGTGCAGTCAGCTGGCCATAATGTTGATGTGTGTTTGTAGATGATCTGTGTGTTTGTAGATATTGAGACTGTTTTGATCCATCTGTAGGTTGTCTGGCTGTACGGTGATAGAGGAAGGCTGTGGTTATTTGTCTTCAGCTCTGAGTTCAAACCCCTCACACCTGAGAGAGCTGGAACTGAATAACAATGGCCCACAAGATTCAGGAGTGAATCTGCTCTCTGGTGGACTGAAGAGTCCAAACTGTCAGCTGCAGATACTGTGGTATTAAGAACATATAAGAGAAGAAGTAAAGTCAGCTGGTCATAATGTTGATGTGTGTTTGTAGATGATCTGTGTGTTTGTAGTTAATGAGACTGTTTTGATCCATCTGTAGGTTATCTGGCTGTATGGTGACAGAGGAAGGCTGTGGTTATTTGTCTTCAGCTCTGAGTTCAAACCCCTCACACCTGAGAGAGCTGGAACTGAATAACAATGGCCCACAAGATTAAGGAGTGAAGCTGCTCTCTGGTGGACTGAAGAGTCTAAACTGTCAGCTGCAGATACTGAGGTATTAAGAACATATAAGAGAAGAAGTAAAGTCAGCTGGCCATAATGTTGATGTGTGTTTGTAGATGATCTGTGTGTTTGTAGATAATGAGACTGTTTTGATCCATCTGTAGGTTGTCTGGCTGTACGGTGATAGAGGAAGGCTGTGGTTATTTGTCTTCAGCTCTGAGTTCAAACTCCTCACACCTGAGAGAGCTGGAGCTGAATAACAATGGCCCACAAGATTCAGGAGTGAATCTGCTCTCTGGTGGAATGAAGAGTCCAAACTGTCAGCTGCAGATACTGTGGTATTAAGAACATATACACTGCCCTCCAAAAGTTTGGAAACACCCCTGACAAAGTGTGGTTTTGGACGATATCAGCATAAATCTTTATAATTTTTTGGTGCAAATACAGGTACATTAAAGTAACTTGACATTATCATTGAAGACCAGCAATAATAATTTTCATTTTGATTACATAATAATGGAAATATATACATGTCAAAGTCAGACATGCACCGTTGCCAGCTGAGATGCCTGGTTACTGGTTTAAACTCGGCCCAGGTTTTTAAAGATTTTTGGGTCAGCACACCTTAATAGCTTCAACAATTGATTGCCAATTAAGTTTAGAATACAATGAACCAATTAGAACACAATTTACTGTAGGTCAGATAGTTTACAAATATTACATTTAAAATGCAAGTTTTTTTCTATGTATAAACTGTTTATGTAATAAAATATGTTTTAGTAGTTTGTGTTGTCACTTATCAGTGCAAAATTATCACAAATTAAAAACGATTCATGCCAATATTTTCCAAAACCCCACTTTTCTAGGGCATTTCTAAACTTTTGGAGGGCAGTGTAAGAGAAAAAGTACAGTCAGCTGCTCATAATGTTGATGTGTTTTTGTAGATGATGTGTGTGTTTGTAGATATTGAGACTGTTTTGATCCATCTGTAGGTTGTCTGGCTGTACGGTGATAGAGGAAGGCTGTGGTTATTTGTCTTCAGCTCTGAGTTCAAACCCCTCACACCTGAGAGAGCTGGAACTGAATAACAATGACCCACAAGATTCAGGAGTGAAGCTGCTCTCTGTTGGACTGAAGAGTCCAAACTGTCAGCTGCAGATACTGAGGTATTAAGAACATATAAGAGAAAAAGTGCAGTCAGCTGCTCATAATGTTGATGTGTGTTTGTAGATGATCTGTGTGTTTGTAGATATTGAGACTGTTTTGATCCATCTGTAGGTTGTCTGGCTGTATGGTGACAGAGGAAGGCTGTGGTTATTTGTCTTCAGCTCTGAGTTCAAACCCCTCACACCTGCGAGAGCTGGAACTGAATAACAATGGCCCGCAAGATTAAGGAGTGAAGCTGCTCTCTGGTGGACTGAAGAGTCCAAACTGTCAGCTGCAGATACTGAGGTATTAAGAACATATAAGAGAAGAAGTAAAGTCAGCTGGCCATAATGTTGATGTGTGTTTGTATTTAATGAGACTGTTTTGATCCATCTGTAGCTTGTCTGGCTGTATGGTGACAGAGGAAGGCTGTGGTTATTTGTCTTCAGCTCTGAGTTCAAACCCCTCACACCTGAGCGAGCTGGAACTGAATAACAATGACCCACAAGATTAAGGAGTGAAGCTGCTCTCTGGTGGACTGAAGAGTCCAAACTGTCAGCTGCAGATACTGAGGTATTAAGAACATATAAGAGAAGAAGTAAAGTCAGCTGGCCATAATGTTGATGTGTTTTTGTAGATGATGTGTGTGTTTGTATTTAATGAGACTGTTTTGACCCATCTGTATGTTGTCTGGCTGTACGGTGACAGAGGAAGGCTGTGGTTATTTGTCTTCAGCTCTGAGTTCAAACCCCTCACACCTGAGAGAGCTGGAACTGAATAACAATGACCCACAAGATTAAGGAGTGAATCTGCTCTCTGGTGGACTGAAGAGTCCAAACTGTCAGCTGCAGATACTGTGGTATTAAGAACATATAAGAGAAAAAGTGCAGTCAGCTGGCCATAATGTTGTTGTGTGTTTGTAGATGATCTGTGTGTTTGTATTTAATGAGACTGTTTTGACCCATCTGTAGCTTGTCTGGCTGTATGGTGACAGAGGAAGGCTGTGGTTATTTGTGTTCAGCTCTGAGTTCAAACCCCTCACACCTGAGAGAGCTGGAACTGAATAACAATGAGCCACAAGATTCAGGAGTGAAGTTGCTCTCTGGTGGACTGAAGAGTCCAAACTGTCAACTGCAGATACTGTGGTATTAAGAACATATACACTGTCCTCCAAAAGTTTGGAAACACCCCTGACAAAGTGTGGTTTTGGACGATATCAGCATAAATCTTTATATTTTTTTGGTGCAAATACAGGTACATTAAAGTAACTTGACATTATCATTGAAGACCAGCAATAATCATTTTTATTTTGATTACATAATAATGGCAATATATACATGTCAACGTCAGACATGCACCTTTGCCAGATGAGATGCCTGGTTACTGGTTTAAACTCGGCCCAGGTTTTTAAAGATTTTTGGGTCAGCACACCTTAATAGCTTCAACAATTGATTGCCAATTAAGTTTAGAATACAATGAACCAATTACAACACAATTTACTGTAGGTAAGATAGTTTACAAATATTAAATTTAAAATTAAATTTTTTTTCTATGTATAAACTGTTTATGTAATAAAATATGTTTTCGTAGTTTGTTGTCACTTATCAGTGCAAAATTATCACAAATTAAAAAAGATTCATGCCAATATTTTGCCAAAACCCCACTTTTCTAGGGCGTTTCTAATCTTTTGGAGGGCAGTGTAAGAGAAAAAGTACAGTCAGCTGGTCATAATGTTGTTGTGTGTTTGTAGATAATCTGTGTGTTTGTATTTAATGAGACTGTTTTGATCCATCTGTAGGTTGTCTGGCTGTATGGTGACAGAGGAAGGCTGTGGTTATTTGTCTTCAGCTCTGAGTTCAAACACCTCACACCTGAGAGAGCTGGAGCCTCATTTATAAAATGTTGCGCAGAAACCATCCTAAATTTGATCTTATGATCATCTCTCAAATATGCGTACGTGTGATTCATAGAATGAACGTACGTACAGAAAACGCACGTATGCGTCTCTTTCAGATGTGAAATCTATGAACCGCAAATGATCTTGAACTTGCATGCAACTGAATGGTTTCAGCTCTCTGCCTTGTAAACCACTCCTAATTAATATCATTAACATATAAAATATCACCAATCATCATAATTTAGAACAGCGAGCTTCAAGAACAGCTTACATTTTCAAAAACCTGCAGTACTCCGACTAGAAAAAGTGCATTCTCAATCTTTTACAAACACTACTAAAGAAAATATTTAGAACATCTCAATTACATTTACATTTATGCATTTTATCCAAAGCGACTTACATTGCATTCAAGTTACAGTTTTACATTTTATCAGCTCTTGCTTTCCCTGGGAATCGAACCCATGATCTTGGCGTTGCTAGCGCCATGCTCTACCATTTGAGCTACAGGAAAGCCACAATTAGTTTTTAAAACTAAAAACTTTTTTTAACGGGTTTTCTTTTTCCTGGAATAACCACTCCGGTAAATCCTGTGAAAGTGTAACAACCCAAAGAAGCCAAATTCTGTTTATGACTTATGCTTATGAACAAAAATGTTTTAAATTATGATTACTTTTTTATCACACCTGGGTTTTGTGATGGAATCCTTGGTAATCTGTTTCCATTTAAATTGTTAAACTGCTTAATTTATAGTGATCACATTTTAGCCTTGCTTACATTACTGAAGTCCAGGGGCCTTATTTAAAAAATGCTGCATAGAAACCATCCTACATTTGATCTAAAATGATTTATTTAAATGTTCAAAAACCATGTGTACACCTCTCTTCCAGATGTGAAATCTATAAATAGTGTGCAGCTGAATGCTTTCAAATCTCCGCCTTGTAAATCTTCACTAATTCATATTATTAACATAAAATAGACCACCAGTCCATGTCCAAATCCTTTACTTGAGAATGACGAGCAGCAAGAACTGTTTTGATTGTCAAATATTTGCAGTGCTCTGATTCTCCCACAAGGAGAAGTGCGTATGTCTGTTTAGAGACTGATGTGCTGCTAAGCACTTTTACACATCAAAGGTGTTTTTATAAATCTGAACGTTGGCATGGATTTTAGCGTACGTTCAAATCTGTGCTTACGTATATGTTTTATAAATGAGGATCAAAGTCATTAAATTGGCAACACTATAACACTGCTCCCCAGCATCGCTAATTACAAATAGAGAAGATAATGTGGAATTAATGTCACACCAGTATTTTATATTGCACACACCATACTGAACTCTACTGTGTGAAGAAAGAATAGGAAAGAATATGCCGAAAAGGAAATAAAACTCATCTAGTAATAAAAAGAGATAATTCAAATATTTTTAATATACAATTAAATGTGTGAAACTGACAACCAGGATAACAAGCATGCATTTATCTTACTCTTTAATCAATACAGAGTTTTACATTACATTCGTTACAGTTTGAGTTCTCCTGGAGTAACCTGAGCTTCAGTGTGTTGATCTTCATGGGTCACGCTTTGCAGGGTTCAGTCTGTCTCTCTCACATATGCAAACAAAAGCCCCTGTAATTATAACTATTACTTATTGAGATGCTTTTGAGATTTAGCATTTCGTTGTTGAATCTTTAACATCATATGATCAAGTCAGAATAGTTCATGTCAGTTCATGAAAAGTGAAAGTGCGTTACGAGTGAAAGTGCAGAAACTCTTTAAATACACGACAGACCGAGACAGAAGTACAGAGATGATGTCATCAGTGTAGCAGCTGCAGTGTCGTCATGGTAACGGCCAATAGGAGCAGCTGCAGACAGACAGGTGACCAGACTCTGGATCCAGCAGCTGCAGAGAGACACACAGATGTTGAGATGTGAGCTCTGTATCAGCAGATAAACACTTACAGAAGATGAATGGACTCTACAGCTAAACTCGACCTATGAGGATTTGTCTCAGTCTCTTCACTGTTTTCTCTAGCAGTGGTTTTATAGGTTCAAAACTATTGTATAATAAATACTTTTTTCATTTCTGTCCTCTGAAAATTCAGTATCATCATATTATGCAACATCTGTTGTATAACAAGTGAACAAAATAAAACTAAATATGTAAAGGTATAACACAAAGCATAATAACATGGTTATTTCACTTCATTAAAACTAAACATTTTCATTACTTGAATTAAAATAAAAGGTAACTTAAATGAAAATGAAAACTTAAAGGTGACATATCATGAAAATCTGATTTTTCCATGTTTAAGTGCTATAACCAGGTCCCTAGTGCATCTACCAACACAGTTACTGGGTTAATCTTTTTCACATTTTGTGTTTTGGTAAGCCTTTCTCTGCAAGCTTGTGAAAAAACCAACGAGTCAGATTTCGCTCCCTCTGTGAATAGTAAAGGGATCTCATTATAATATTACCACCCCTTATTCTGCACATTTTGAGGTGTACCAGACAATGGTGTACCAGTTCTAAGGCCATGGCGAAAGTTCAAGCAAAGCATCGGTCTTTGTCTACACAAACAAGCACAGAACACTGTTTAGAGTCCCAGCCTCAGAGGAGACAAGAGAGCAGTGGATTTATTATACCATTTACTGTGTATTACGCTGCTGCCACACAGATCTAATAAACATGCAATTTATTTCCCTTCACTGACCCTAACCCTACCTTCACAGACATAACTGACTTGTGTTTTAAACATAAATGTGTGTATTTGACAGTTTAAGTGCAATAAGACATGAGAGCGAGCTTAGTTTAGTGCTCACATGCTGTGTGACAGACGCTTTCTGTGTGTTCGCTTCGGATGTGTGCCCTGAGAAAACTGTATAACAGAAGTTTAAACTAATATGGCTTCATTATAATCAAAACCAAACATGTTTTTGGCAGAGTATCTGAGACACAAGCTGTAAAGGCACAGCTCTATTCTGGAAAAGGGGACGGGGAGCAGCAGCTCATATGCATTTAAAGAGACGTGCACTAAAACAGCATGTTTCTGTTTCCACTCAAAATAAGCATTTTCAAACTGGTATAATAAATTATATGTGGGGTATTTTGAGCTGAAACTTCACAGACATATTCTGGGGACACCTGGGACTTACACTACACATTGTAAAAAGGGGCATGATAGGTCTTCTTCAAACGTTTTATTTCAGGTGGTTGCTAAAGCATAATTTCTCATTTTCATTTAGTTTAACAATGTACAAAAATAAACTAAATGTCAGTAGTTTTCTTTTTATTTCAGTTTGTTTTAAAAACAACAAAATCAACAAATTGACTAAAACTTTAACTAAAATTTAAATTAAAGCAGAAAATATTAAAAAAATCTAATTCAAAATATTAACAAAAACTATAATAGTTTCTCAGTGATAGCAAAATAAAACTGGTTTATAATTAACACTGATTTAAACTGCATTTTTTGAAAATGTCTGAAGCTAGTCATATATGTTTTAATGTTATAAATGTATTATGCAATTTATTGTTCTTAATATTTGTTGTCAAAACAATGGTTCTATATTTTTGCTGTTTTGTGAAATTGTGTTACTATTTATGTTTTGGTGAAACTCACTGTTTAACGGTTGCTGTAGCTAGTGTGTGTTGATGAACAGGATCAAGTATGAGGAATAGATTTTAGTGTATAAATAGTGGTTTGTTCATGTTCTATAGAGAGGTTGATTTGACTGTGACAACTAGCCCCGGTGTCTCCCTCATGATCTCTCAGAAGCTCAGTGTGTGGCTGGTACCTGTGGTGCTGGTCTGGGCTGACGGTGCTTTAGTGCTGCTGCTGCTGCTTGTAGTGGTGGTGCTGACAGTGGTTTCTGTGACGGTGGAGTTCCTGCCACCCGTCAGACCGATCTGCAACGTGTCCAGATCCGACTGCAGCTGAAGCCTGATCCACTCCTGTATCTGTGCTGCACTTTCATACGTCTTCAGATCAGGCACATTCACACCCAACAGACTCTTCACCTCAGACACGATCAGCACCTGCACAAACACACACAGCAGCGGAATCACCATTAATGAACATAACACACCTACAGATGAGGACGAGCAGGCCGTTAGCTGGAGAGAAAAACCTACGAACACCACTGAAATGGACTGAGTCTGTTCTGACATGTGTAAATGTGTAATTGAAATTAATAATTGTCAGGAGACTCACGTTGATGACGCTCTGCTTCAGACTCATGAATGTGAGCACATCCATGTTCACACGGGAGTTCACAAGAGTACGAATGAACGTCACATCAGCTCCACCTGCAAACCCACACACACACACACACACACACACACACACAGAGAAGATCAGCCTGACAGCAGCAGTGTGATGCATATGTGTGTCTGTGAGTGTGTGTGTTGTTACCGAGGTAGTTCTGCAGCAGCTGGTATGTCGTGATGCTGACAGTGTTTGTACTGCGTGTGTTTGTAGCGTTGAATGAGTTCTGAGCGATACTGAACAGAACTGACTTCTTCTCTGAGCTACAGCTGGTCAAAGAGAGAGCAGAAGCTCGCCTGCAAACACACACACACATTTCGTTTCTAAATCTTAAAAACACACAGACACAAACTTGTCTATATGGAGATGTACTTCTATTATTTCCATATAGAGCTAGTTATAAATATTACAATCTAACCCTGACAGAAAACCTCCAGCAATATTTTTAATAAAACTTAACTTTTTTAAAAAAAATGAGGACGTCCCCAAAATGAGGTTTTGAGAGATTTTGTCCAGTTTAGCTCAATTGTGAGTACAAATTAATCCCCAAGACATGGTTAAATTGGTGTGTGTGTGTACTCACTCCACGCTGGCAGCCGTGATGCTGCTCAGCACACTCATGTTCAGCGCACACAGGTTCGTTCCTCCCAGAGTGTTCAGCTCGTTAGTGCCGAGAGTGTTTCCATTCACACTCAGATACTTACTGACCAGCAGCTGGACCTGAGAGAGACACACATCAGCACACTGAAGTACTTTACAACCACTCACTCACACACTCACACACACAGTACCATCTCCGCATCCCAATCTCCGTTGCGTTGGTTCATCAGAGACGAGAGCGTGTCGATCTTTGTCACGTTCCACTTTCTGACATCATCGGGTGTGGCCGCACGGGAGGCGGAGCCTAAAACCTGCAGCACCCCATCAGACAGTCCGCCCGGATACACCTGAGGGGCGGGACACACACACGTCTCTATGGCAACACTGTGATTGACAGCAGGTACAGCAGTGTTCAAGAGTGTATTTTACCTGGTTGAGTTTGTCCAGGACAATCCGCTGGTAGCTCCTTTCGTAAACTCTATCGGTCACGGCCTCCAGGTTGTCCTTCAGTGTTTGGATGCTCAAACAGGCGTTAAACTGCGGCACGTCGTACGCAAACGGAAACATGTCACTGTACACCTGAGCCTGCAGGATCTGTCCCACAGTGCATGCTGTTTCTACAGGAGACGAGAGAGACACACGAATACAGCTTCAAATATATCATACATGCTCATTTAATGAAATAAAAAACAAAATGTATCAAGGTTTCCACAAAAATATTGGGCGGTTTTCAACATTGCTAATAATCAGCAATGTTTCTTGAGCAGCAAATCAGCATATTAAAATGATTTCTGAAGAATCATGTGACACTGAAGACTAGGGGTGTCACAATTAATCAATCTCTGGAATTGATTCTGAGCTTAGTTTTTAATTCTAGGCTAGTTTTTAACCGATCACTCAAATGCTCACAAAGAAGAGCGCTTGTGTGTTTGGCTGAGTAATGGAAGTGGTTAAATGTACTTGCACCTTAACTCTTATGCTTTTATGACGCAGAGTTAATGGAAACACAGCCCACTGTGAACTCTCTTGTAATTCACTCCAACCTTTTCAAACTTTATGAATGATTATTTTAGGTTGAATTGGTGTGTGTGTGTGTGTGTGTCAGGAGCTGGAAGCAAGCAGAATACAGCTGTTTCTAAAGCACGCATCTGCTGCTAAAAACTAAGCTCAGAATCGATGCAAGAGAGAATCACGATGCACTCTGAAAAATCACAGAATCGATCCACAAATAGATTTATCATGACCCTACTGAAGACTGGAGTAATGATGCTGAAAATGCAGATTTGATCACAGCAATAAATTACATTTTGACAGATATTCACATAAAAAACAGCGGTTTTAAATTGTAATATTTCACTGTTTTTACTGTATTCTTGATCAGTTAAATGCAGCCTTAGTGAGCAGAAGAGACTCTTTCAGAAACATTAAAACATCTCACCGACCCCAAACATTAGTGTAATAGCGGTTCTGTGGTGTTTCTGCAGTGATGCTCACCAGCGGATCTCTTGATTTTGACTCGTGAGATTTTGTTGACCTCGTTCATCATGTTGAGGATCTTCATCTCTGAAGCTTTATCATTCTTCCTCAGGTCACGAATGAAGGTCTTCAGAAACGTCTGCTTGTTGGCCTGACAAACACACACAGACAGAGACTTATAGCTGGCACACACACACACACACACACACACACACACACACACAGACACAGACACAGACACACAAACACACACACTCTCACACAGACACACACGCACACGCTCACACACACACGCACGCACTCTCACACACACACAGACACAGACACACAAACACACACACTCTCACACAGACACACAGACACACACGCACACGCTCACACACACACGCACTCTCACACAGACACAGACAGACAGACAGACAGACAGACAGACAGACACACACACACACACACACACACACACACACACACACAGACACAGACACAGACACAGACACAGACACTTGTTTCACTATCCTTGTGGGGACTTCCATAGGCGTAATGGTTTTTCTACTGTACAGACCGTATATTATATTGCCCTACACCAACCCTACACCTAAACTTAGCCCTCACAGGAGACATTTAGCATTTTTAGATGTTCAAAAAACTTAATTCTGTGTGATTTATAAGCTTGTTTACCCATGGGGACCTCAATTTAGGTCCCCACCGTGACACAAGTCCCCATGAGGCTGTGTGTATTCAGGTTTAAGTCCCCACCGGTATATAAAAACAAGCACACACAGACAGACACACACAGACACACACACACACACACTCTCACACACATACACACACACACGCACACTCACAAACTGACACTCACAAACACACACACACACAGACACTCACAAACACACACACACAGCCCAATGTTCCCATCGCTGGAGCGGTTCCTGCGGTCACACCTGTGTGAATTTGCTCCAGATGTTGGCGGTGAGGTACAGCGGCAGGAGGCCCAGGTTCTCCAGCGTGGTTCTGTCCCAGCTGTCTGAGGGTCTAAGAGGAAGGTCTGGTGTCAGTCTGAGTTCATATAACGCACAGGAGATCAGTGTGACATACATGTGTGAGTGAGTTTGTACCCGTAGCTGGTGTTTCCTCCCAGCAGGACGCTCTCCAGCGCAGAGATCTGCTGAGCTGATAGATTCACACACTGCTTGAGTTTCTCCAGCACATACGAGTCCGAGCTCTGGATGTAATCACTGCTCAGAAAACAACACATGCTGCCCAAAACATCGAGCTGATCCCGAATGATCCTGAATCCTGAGATTCCCTGAAACAGACCAAACACCACAGCAGATGATTTATAAACATCAGCATCTGTCAAACATGACCAGACAAACACTTCCTTTGTCCTGAAAACCTTTTTCATCTAATTGGAGTGGTTTTGTTTCATTGACAAATACACTCAAAAATATATAGGTCCAAATTTAATATTCATAAATTTGAATTGCATATAAACTTTCTGTCCATTTAGATTACATAATTTCAACAAAACAAAGTAATACACTTTGTGATGCATATTTGTCAGTCATAACATTGTTTTGATATACTTTTTATATTTTCTGTTTATGATTTAAGTAAAATTTTAATAGGCTTAGTTTAATTTTTTGTTTTAGCTAATGATAAACCATACATAAATAGCGAACATAAATAAATGTATTGGTCTGATTGCTTCTATTGTCCTCATTTTTAAGTTGCTTTGGATAAATGCGTCTGCTAAATGACTAAATGTAAAACAGGTCGGATTTCTGTACTAGTACAACCCAAATTCTGCAAATGTTGGGACGTTTTTTTAAATTTGAATAAAAAGAAAACTAAAAGACTTTCAAATCACGCGAGCCAATATTATATTCACAATAGAACATAGAGAACATAAATGTTTAAACGGAGAAATTTTACACTTTTATGCACAAAATGAGCTCATTTCAAATTTGATGCCTGCTACAGGTCTCAGAATTGTTGGGACGGGGGCATGTTTACCATGGTGTAGCATCTCCTCTTCTTTTCAAAACAGTTTGAAGACATCTGGGCATCGAGGTTATGAGCTTCTGGAGTTCTGGTGTTGGAATTTGGTCCCATTCTTGCCTGATATAAGTTTCCAGCTGCTGAAGAGTTCGTGGTCGTCTTCGACATATTTTTGGTTTAATGATGCACCAAATGTTCTCTATAGGTGAAAGATCTGGACTGTAGGCCAATTCAGCACCGGACTCTTCTACTACGAAGCCATGTTGTTGTAATAGCTGCAGTATGTGGTTTCACATTGTCCTGCTTAAATACACGTCCTCTGGAGGGGAGCATATGTTGCTATAAAACCTTTATATATCTTTCAGCATTCATAGTGCCTTCCAAAACATGCAAGCTGCCCATACTGTATGCATTTATGCACCCCCATACCATCAGAGATGCTGGCTTCTGAACTGAACGCTGATAACATGCTGGACGGTCTCCCTCCTCTTTAGTCCGGAGGACACGGCGTCCGTGATTTCCAACAAGAATGTCAAATTTGGACTCGTCTGACCATAGAACACTTTTCCACTTGAAACAGTCCAGTTTAAATGAGCCTTGGCCCACAGGACACGACGGCGCTTCTGGACCATGTTCACATATGACTTCCTTTTTGCATGATAGAGCTTTAGTTGGCATCTGCAGATAGCACGGCGGATTGTGTTTGCCAACAGTGATTTCTGGAAGTATTCCTGGGCCCATTTAGTAATGTCAATGACAGAATCATGCCGATGAGTGATGCAGTGTCATCTGAGGGGCCTTGTCTCTTACGCACAGAGATTTCTCCAGTTTCTCTGAATCTTTTGATGATGTTATGCACTGTAGATGATGAGATTTGCAAAGCCTTTGCAGTTTTATGTTGAGGAACGTTGTTTTTAAAGTATTCCACAATCTTTTTACACACTCTTTCACAGATTGAAGAGCCTCTGCCCATCTTTACTTCTGAGAGACTCTGCCTCTCTAAGACATCCCTTTTATAGCTAATCATGTTACAGACCGGATGTAAATTAACTTAATTAGTTGCTAGATGTTCTCCGAGCTGAATCTTTTCAAAATGTATTGCTTTTTCAGCCTTTTGTTGCCCCCGTGCCAACTTTTTTGAGACCTGTAGCAGGCATCAAATTTTAAATGAGCTCATTTAGTGGATAAAAGTGTAAAATTTCTCAGTTTAAACATGTATTATGTTCTCTATGTTCTATTGTGATTAAAATATTGGCTCATGTGATTTCAAAGTCTTTTAGTTTTCATTTTATTCAAATTGAAAAAAAACGTCCCAACATTTCCGGAATTTGGGTTGTACCAATAAACTGTGAAAAAAGTAATTTATATATTTATCAATAAATTCAATTTATTTTTTAATCTAATACATTTTAAGACTTAACAATAAAGTCCCATTAGTTAACATTTGTTAATGCATTAACTAACCATGTGCAGTACATTTGTAACTGTTCATAGTTAGCTCAGCTGAGGTCCATTAAATAATATCAAACAATACTACTTTTGATTTTAATAAAAGTTTTAATATTACTAAATGTTAAAATTAACATGAACTAAGATTAATAAATGCTTTGGAAGTATTTTTCATAGTTAGTTAATGTTAACTACTGCAGTATGCTAAAGTCAGTCTAATCGCAGCTAGTCATATTTTAACCATGTTTGTACTTTTTCTTAACAAAAAGGTTTAAATGAAAATGATTATTTAAATAAAATCAAACAGTCAATAATAAACTACAGCATAATGTTTTGAGTGCAGAAATCTGACCTGTTTCATTAAAATGTGGCTGACCAACATGCATCATATTAAGCTCAATTAGTTTATGTTAAAAAATGCACATACAAATGCACAGGAATTGTATATGCATTTCAAATACAGAAATGTTAAATTTAAGCTCAAATCTTTTTCTTAGTGCATAAATGAATATAAAAAAACTTTGTTGTGATTACCAGACAGTCCCTGGCGTTGTTGAACAGCGTCTGCTCCTTGAAGGACAGTGTGCTGGACAGAACAGAGAAGTTGGCCGTTCCCAGAGAGGAGAAATACGAGCGGCACAAAGATCTGTCAATCAATGAGTAGCTGAAACACAGACAAACAAACACATGACGATCTTCATGAACTCCGTGTCCCTGAGACTGACAGCATGAGTGTGTGTTTGTGCTTTCAGACACACTTGTAATAGATGAGCACTTCAGCAGGATACTGGGAGAAGGCAGCAAGATCGGCGCTCTTGATGTAGTGATACATGCAGGTCAGCTGAAGGAGAAACACACACACACACACACACACGAACACATTGATTCTCCTGCACATCTCAGCTCATCATCAAATCTGTGTCAATTACTCAATAAGATATTAAACTTACTATATTCAAAGATGCAAACCATCCTATTAATTCTACTGTATTATATTTGATGCATTAAATTCAAGATGATCATGCACAAAATTTGCTGTTAAACATGTTTAACACAATCTACTCCATGTCTTCTGTCATCTGATTGATAGTTTAAAGGATTTTTTATCCAGTAAAAGCTCTTTTAGTGTAATTGTACAAATGCTTCACGTATCTTTCTGCTGTCAAATCTTGACTGATTTTTATCTAGTAAACAACAGAATAACTTTAATTTTGTTAGTAATATTCCAAGATCAACACATGCTTTATTTAGTGCTCTCAGTGTCACTTTCTATCCTGTCCTTGTGCTAAAGATCTTTAAACTAATTAAAGCCACTTCCTGAATGACATCATCCTCCAGGAAATGACATGATTTTGGAGGGAAACAGACATCAGCAGATCAATGGATCTGATGGATTCAGTGATGTTTTGTGGATGTTGAATTTTAAAATACCAGCATTGGAAAATGATACTGGTCAATATTTTTCTTGTGTAAATGAAGAAGATGAAGGGTTCGATGCGGACCAGAGCAGATTTATCAAAGTCTATTCTTTTATAAAGGTTTCATGAGGTTCTACAGAACATGAAGGAGCATCTTAATTTGAATGACAGTGGTTTGTAAAACATGCATCATAAGCCTGTGAATGATAGTGTGCTTGTTCACCTGTGACTCCTGCAGGACGAGCGTCTGATTGGCTCGTCGTTTGCAGCCGCGGATCAGATTCATGACTTTACTAGAGCTGAAGCTCTGGATTCGTGAACAGGTGAAGCCCTGCAGCACCTGGAAAGACATGCTACACACACACACACACGTTAACATGGTCAAAACTACAACAACATCTAATCTGAATAATCAAACTCTTCACTCACTCATCCGGGTTGCTGAACTGCGCAGCGACGGTTTCAAAGATCAAAACGGCCTGAGAGGAAGAGAAGTTCAACCATGTCATTATTATTATTTAACATATAATTATGACATTTGGGCTTATTATTTAACATTAACGCCTGCCGCACCTGCTCGTGTTTCCATTTCTTCTGGTTGACCATCTGCGCAGCCGCAGATGATGACGACACACCCACCAGGAAGACACGTGGGATTTCTGTGGCCATGAGGTCAGGAACATTTGAGATGACGCTGTCGGATGAGTTGCTGACAGAGATGATCTAAAGAGAGACAGAGAGAGAGAGACGTCACGAGACGAAGCTGAGATGCACCGGAGACGTGACAATGTCAGCAAGAGTTACCTGGCTGACGATGGTCTGCTGGACGATAACAGGTGTGCCGATGACGTTGGTCACGAACAATTCAGATTTAATTGCCTCAAGGAAGATATTTCCTGAGATTAGGCTGAAGATTGATGTCTGAACACCGATGATCAGCGAACCCAAGTTCTGCAGACTATCCACACTATTAATCTGCCACAGACACACGTGCGTGTTAGTACATCTAAAACTATACAACAGACATAAGCGAGTCAAACTGTATAAATGAGTCAATGAATAACTGGTTTGTTCAAGAATACTGATTCATTCAAGAATGAAACGAGCAACTGTCTTTCTATTCAGTTAATCATTGATTCAATTAATGTGTTCAACATTACTGATTCAATCAGGACTGAAACAACTGACAGTCTTTATGAATAAATTACTGATTCAACAACATGTTCAACAACACGAATAAGAGTGAGTCAATGAATCTTTGATTCAAGCCATTCGTTCAACAACACTGATTCACTCAAGAATGAAGCAGCACTACTGTGTGTTCCTGAGAGGCACATGACGTGTGATTCGGTGGGCTTTGAGAGGTGTTGGTGGTGTGTACCTGGTAAACTCCAGATGACAGCAGGGTCTGGATGATCATCATGGCCTGATCGAGGTTCCAGCCCTCAACGAGGCTGAGCACAGAGAGCGCATCGAGCAGCACGTTCCCTCCGGCACCGCTGATCTGAGCCGTGCTCAAACCCATGGATGACTGACCCAGAGCCTCGATGGCGTTCACCGTCAGAACCTCTGCGTTACTGGCCAGAGCCGCCGACACCTGCACACACACACACGGGTTTAGCTCAGAGCTGATTTCTGCTGACATAAACACACTTGAGCACACCTGTACGTACTTCAGGTAGGACGTCGGTGCAGTTCTGATGGATGCTGGATGAGATGTTCTTCAGCTGCTCTGAACTCAGCTGAAGGAAGGAGCTCACAGGAGCCAAGCAGCGGAACTTCAGAGGAAGACTATGAATGAACACAAGCAAACGTTAACCAGCGTGGGTTGGTTTACTGGTCTAAACTGATCTAAGTTAGTTTAGATGGTCCAACAGACAAGTGGCCGAGACCATCAAACCAAACCAGACTTTTCAGCAGGGGAATTTTTCAAATGATAAGGATTTCCTGTAAAGGACTGCCAGCCTTCAGACAAAACAACAAAAGTGTGTTATGTGAGATTTAAACTAGCCTTGGTTTGATGAGAGCGGCTCATGATGGATTTAAATGACTTTTCATTTACATTCTGAAAAATTAAGGTTCTTTATTGACATTGTTGGTTCCATGAAGAACCTTTAATATCCAATGGAATCTTTCCATCGCACAAAAGATACTTTATAATGGAAAAGGGTTCTGAAACTACACTTCAGACTAAGAAAAAATGGCTCTACTAAGAGCTGGTGACAGAAAGATTCTTTGGGAAACCCAAATGGTTCTTCTTTATGGCATCACTGTGAGATCATTCTTTTGAAACCTTCAGTTTTAAGAGTGTAGTTTAGTAAGATGCGATTAAGGCTGATTATTGGGAGTGTTGTTGGCATCTCTCACTAGTAGGCACTGAAGGACGGATTAATCTCGAACAGCAGAGTCACATAGTACTCCAAGACGCCATCAGGAACGCTGATCTGACTGAAGAGCTGCAGGTTCTCCAGGTTCACCGTGAACGGCTGAAAAACAAACACGCTTTTGAGTTTGGAATGGGTGTGAGTAGAAGATGAACGGATACAAACAACAGAAAACAGATCTGAGTTCTTCAAGTTGACACACCTTAATCAAGCCAAACTGGAGGAGGTCGTCCAGTGTGATGAAGCTCAAGAAGACAGAGATGTAGTCTGCGAACCAGGCGGTGGAGTTGAGATCGGGGTTGGAGGTGTTATAGCATTTCGGAGTTGAATCTGAAGCTGAGAACACAAAGACAAACGTGGCTCATCATCAGACAAATGCTCGTTATCCCTGCACAGCAGAATCAATCATGCAGTCAGTCAAAGTGACTCACAGGAGTTGAGGTAGACCAGGATGGTGTTGTAGATGTCCCTCTGAGAAAACTCCGCTGTGGTGTAGTTGTATGTAGCCATCGCTGAAACACTAAACAGAGAAGCACACAGAATCTGCCATCAATAGATATCTTTAGAGGAAAACTAGTTACATTGAGCAGCTTGTGTTGAGGCTCAATATGATTCTAGCAAAATTTAAGAACAAACTGACATGACACCATTTTGAACAATATCAGGCCAAAACAAAGTTGATTTAGAGTTTGTTTCTGGAGTTTCAAGAACAAAGTCTTTACGCTACTGAAACACATAGTAGTAAAAGGTACAGTCACATTAACCATAGCTCTTAGAAATCGGGGCGTTTCATGTTGGTCATTCAAAATCACCTACGAAAAGCTGCTTGGTTTGAAAGGGACTTCTGTGTGAGCTGTGCGTCATACATTACTACACAACTGAGAATAGACAATGGACTTTCTTGTCTGCAAAATCTCTCCAGAATTTCTGTAATGTGACTGTTCTTTCGGCTTGTATTTGTTGATTCACAATGTAATGTGGAAAACGTGCTACTCACAACTTCTTGAAGGGGAGACAGGAGGCGTTTCGCATGACGTCTGGAGCGATGAACTGTGAGGTGAGGAGAGGCAGGTACTGAACGAGTCGAAGATCAAACCACTGATTCACCTCAGACTGGCTTTCCACCTTCAGAACTTGAGGCCAGACGCAGGACAACACCTGCCGGGCCAAACCGTTGGGCAACAGGGGCTCCTGCGGGACACAGAGATGCTTCTTCATTTACTGCTAGTTAGGACTGTGAACCTGGGCTGCTTTGGCCACTTCACAGTAAATGAGAGTAATTCAGGAGCTGCTAAACAAGCCGAGCAGCTAATATATGATTATTATATTATCGGATTTAAATCTAGAGGGTCATTGCATTAGTTTATGAGCAAAAGATGTCCGTACCGTCTGTAAGTATTGGGACGTCTTTGGGTAAATTCTGAAAAGTGGACAGATTTGGGTCACATCATCCACAGCATTGGGCCGGTTCAGGAGAATGCTGACCTCCGCTGGAGACACCGACTCCATCAGCTGTGAGACAACACACACGTCAAACAACAGCAGAACTTTCAATACGAAGAGTTAAAGGTGCGCTTAGTGATCTGGTTGTTCTCCAAAGCTACAGTTCAACCTATTGACTCCCATTGCCCACAAGAGCATTCAGAGGCTCCCCTTTAATCATCTTCCAGATCCATGGTTGAGAACCACTGATTTAAAGAAATGACTATAATCTTCAACAACTGACTCGTTCACGGACTCTATATTGGATCAGTAATCGGCAGATGGAGGGGGTGTGACGTCTCTGACCTCTGGCACGCGAGCCGGCGGCATCAGCGACAGGAAGGTGGTCAGATTGGGGAACTGGAAACTCATGAAGGAGGAGGTCAGGAAAGCATAGTAGCTCTGGTTAGCATAGCAGCGCAGCGGGGCAGGGCCTGTGGAGATAGAGGGATGATGGGTGAGTGGAGTGTGTGTGTGTGAGTCTCCCGTGAGGGCTAAGTTTAGGTGTAGGGTAGATGTAGGGCAATAGCACATACAGTTTGTACAGTATAAAAACCATTATGCCTATGGGATGTCCCCACTTTTCACAAAAAAAACATGTGAGTGTGTGTGTGTGTGTTAGTGAGTCTTACGCCTGCTGGCTGATGGGACAGGGTCGCTGCTGGACGATGCTGAAGTAGGACGTCACGTGTTGGACGGTGATGTTGGCTACGAAGGAAGGCAGTATGTTCAGGACCCAGATCTGCAGAGCAGCATCTGGTAAGGTGGTCAGATTGGCTCTGTCAAACACCTGCTGCAGAAACGCCTCCTGCACGGGGGACGGGAGAACCACGCCCTGCGTCTAACAGACACAGACCACAGCCAGTCAGAACACAGACACACCTCAGACGGCCAATCAAAACACAGACACACCTCAGACAGCCAATCACAACACAGATACTCCACAAATGGCCAATCAGAACTCAGATGCTCCACAAATGGCCAATCAGAACATAGATACACCTCCGATGACCAATCAGAACTAGGGCTGAAACTAAAGATTATTTTGATAATCAATTAATTGGACTATTGTTTCTTTGAATAATCAATTAATTGGTTATTCCACATCCATGCAGCGCAAAGGAGCCATCAGAACTAGGACTTCAAATGAATGATTCTTTTTGAAACGATTAATCAGACAGTTGTTTCTGTGAATAATCAATTTAGTGAGAAAAAGGCCAAATTTTACCTTGATTTGATGGAGAAAAAACATCTTATTCCACATTTATGCACCACAAACTAACAATTATTTTGAGAATTGATTAATCGACTAGTTGCGTCTGTAAATAATCTATTAATTGGATAAAAAAGCCAGATTTTCTTTTCTTTATTTTATTGTGGGAAACATGTAATTCCACATTCATACAGCACAAATGGCGATTATGACGTTTCTTTTTGATAATTGATTAATCGGCCAATTGGATCCCAGATACACCACATGCAGTCAATTAGAGAGAAGAGCAGAGCATCTGAGCTGTGACTGGCTGAGAGTATGTTGATGAATAGAATGTGTTAGGGGTGTGTGTGTGTGTGTGTGTGTGTGTGTGTGTCACCTGTAGCGTAGCGGAGAGTGATGAGAAGAACACAGTGAACTGAGCGTCCGGCACATAGAGCAGCAGATTGTTGACCGCAGCGGTGCTGGACAGGAATCCAGGAGAGCTGGACACCTCCACTAACTGCCTCAAGCTCAGCAGACTCAGAGTGTCAAACTGCACAAACACACAGAGGAACACATCAACACATGCATCTGTACACACTACGTGTGTGTGTGTGTGTGTGTGTGTGTGTGTGTGTGTGTGTGTGTGTGTGTGTGTGTGTGTGTGTGTGTGAGTGTGCATGTTCGTACCACACTGAAGCTGGGGTTGAGTGTCTGTAGGTCAGTGATTGTGGTGAGAGCAGAGAAACGTCCAAAGCTGCTGATCAGCCAATCACCGCTGCTCTGAGAGACGTCCACACACCCTAAACACAGAGCAACACAACTGAGCATTTGCTACAGAACCTGTGTGTTTGTGTTCATTTCTGTGTGTGTGTGTGTGTGTGTGTGTGTGTGTGTGTGTTTCCAACCTGCAGTGCTGTTCTGAGCGAGGAAGACTTTGATGAAGTCAACGTAGACATTAGCTTGTGTGTCGGTGGACATGGTGTCAAAACTCTGACTGAAGCTCTCGACACTGTGAAAGAGACCAAAGCTCAGAGCTGCTTCAGCATATGTGTTTGCGCGCATGTGTGTGTGTGTGAAACTCACACGCTCCTGTAGGTGTCACAGCTGAAGTCTCTGGTGGACAGACAGGACAGGAACGTCTCGGAGGCGTGGGGTAAAAATGGGCGGAGCCTGGAGTTAAACCAGAGCTGGATGAACAAATCATCTCTCAGATTGGTGGAGCTGAAGGAGCTCAGAGTGACCTCTCCAATCACATTCAAGAATGACACTGCGGGGTGGGACTTATTCAGCCTCTGATGGAGAAACACAGTTCAATGTTACGTTCTTGTATCCTGCACTGCGTATAAGCGGACAGTGGTGAGTGTGTTTCGTGTACCGTGTTGGAGAGCAGGTCGAGCGCTGGACCCAGCACAGGGTTGACCTTCTGCGTGAAGAGCTTCCACGTCTCCTCGGACACGTTCTCATTCCTGCTGAGACCGCATGACAACACCGTCGCCAGGTCCTGTGAGCTCAGATCTGTCAACTGAACACACACACACACTAGACACATGTTTCCAGAGACTGGGTGTGTGTGTTCACACGTCTGTGTGCGGTGTGTTTCACGTACCTCTGCACAAGCGTACTGTGTGATGCTGAATTCACAGAGCCGACTGCCATCATGAGACGAGCCGAGATACACTGACAGAGCAGAACTGAAACACACACACACACTTATGAGTATGACAGAAACACCTCAACCGGCCAGTCAGAACACTGATACTTGTATGCCTCAACCAGTCAATCAGAGCACAGATACTCTACACGTGGCCAATCAGACTTAGCGCTGAACTTGTGATTATTTTGATAATCAATTAATCAGCTTATCATTTCTTTAAATAATCAATTGCAAGTTTGTCTGTTTGAGATCTAAAATCATATTGAAGGTGTTTTCACCTGTTGGTGCTCCCACACACTGTCGTTTCTGAGAGAGAGAGAGAGAGAGAGAGAGAGAGAGAGAGTCAGCTCACATAGCACACGATTACAGACAGAAATAACCAAACTAACCAATCAGAGACGATCACTAACCATTCACTGGTGTGACGCCACACTGGAGGAGACAGAAGAGACACACGTGAGCTTACATCATCAGCATACTTTTTTATTATGCAAATAATACAATTCAAATAATATAGTCAAGTGCAAAGGGAATGTAATATTTTCAGACACTTACCTGCAGGTTATTTCCAATTAAATGAAAATGCATTACAGTTTAAAATTCTATCAAATGCACTATTTTGACCCACTTAAGTACATCTTTATACAGTATGTAGTTTCATTATTACTTTCACTGTCTTTGAAATATGGGTAAAGTACTGCTGAATTTATGATCAACTAAAACGCTTTAATGTCATTTTGTATATCATGTATTTAAATATAGTTGTAATGATGAAGTAGTTATTAAATAACACAAAAATTAGAATCAAGTACTTTACATGTGCTCTAGTATGTTAGTCAACACATCAAAATAAGCGTACTTCTTTAAAGCATCACTAAAGCTTATTAAACCATGTTTTGAAATGCACTTTTAAATGTACTGAAAGTTTGTTTACAAATTAAAAGTTTAAAAGTGTACTTAAGTGTGTCGAGAAACATAGTCATGAAAGTGTCTCTCTTTATGTACAGTTTTTTTGTTTTTTAAATAGACTTTTAAGATCTGAAGTACACTAAAACTGCACAATCAATACACTTAAGCGCATGTCTTTTTCCCAGGGCACCTTCAAGACTCACCTGTCCACTGGAGCTCACACAACCTGAGACACAGAGAGAGAGACACTCATGAGTGTGTGTGTGTGTGTGTGTGTGTGTGTGTGTGTGTGTGTGTGTGTGTGCATCTTAAAACAAACGTCTCATGATAGTGAAAGTGCTCTGGTCTCACCCTGCGGCACGTTCTGAAGAAGAGCTGATTTACTCCTCAGAATCACTGACTCCAGATCCACCGGCACGCTGACCATCAGATGATCCAGACGGTGGAAACTAGCAAGCAGACAGAAGCACAGACGTGTGAGCATGAGACTGTGAGATTCAGCGCATGAAACACATTCAGAGCATGACGAGACTCACATGAGCTGATATGACGTGCAGGAGACGTTCCTCTGTCAGAAAGAAACACATCCGGGGGTCAATGGTGGGACAGCAATGAGAAACAGATGCAAAAGTGCACTGAAAAACTCCTTTACCGTCTTTGATGACTCCACCATGATGGGAAGCGTGGAGACGATCCTCTCTTTCTGTGGAGACGCGGTCAGGTGATCGAACACGGCGTTGATGACCACACTTTTCTCTGGAAGACCAGGAACATCATCAAACATCAGGCCGACCAGCTGCTCTGGAGAGAGATAGAGCAGGCCGCTCATCTGGAAACAGAGAAGAAAGCAAGTTAAAACTCTTCTACACTTCAAGAACACTTGCTCTTGTTTTCCAGCAAAATATCTTGAGAAGCAAAACTGTGGAAGATACTTTCCTGTTCTGAGACAATCTAGAATAAAATTTATTGTGTTAAAGTCTGCATTCAAGCTAAATTCACCTCATTTTCTAAATGCAGATCTTATTGTGAATAATTTTTCTGTAATTGTTTATTTTCTTAAAAATACAGTATTGTTTAATCAGAATGTCATAACTGGATCTTCCAGTGAAACGTCAGATTTCTCCAATCATTTAAACTCCACTTAAGCTCCGCCCCTTTCTTACAATCTACTGCATGCTTGTGTTCAGATCCGCCTACATTTTGGAGAGCCACGCCCACATCTAAACTGATGCACAGAATCAAGCCCCGCCTTAATCAAGCCCCGACCCGCAAGCTCATCTAAGTTTGAGAGCCACGCCCACTTCTCAACATGCAATCAGCAACTGATGCACTAAATCAAGCCCCACTTTAAACTCCGCCCCTGCAAACTCATGCTCATATAATTTTAAAAGCCACACCCACATCAATGTATCAGTTTATGCTTATAAAAAGAAAATCGGCTCAGTTTTGCTTCTCAGGTAACTGTCCCATGTTTTAAAGGAAAACACAAATCCTGATGACTGTTTGTGCTGTAAATGTGTTTTAGTGACTGTACCGGGTTGAACTGTGGGTTGAGCGAGATCAGCTGATTCAGAGGAACGAGAGCAGAGAACTGGCCGAAGTTACTGATGAGCCACTGAGAGCTGTCGTTGGACACACACGCTGCACCTGAACACACACACATCACAGCAATACAGTGTTATTAATGAGCTGATCTGACCCGGACAGAGGAACGACACACAGAGGAGCGTCTGATCAGTACCTGCTCTCGAGAGGAACGGGACGATGAATTCTGACATGGTTGTTCGGCGCTGAAAGTCAGTCATATGGACAAATCCTGCATCGAATGCTCCAACCCTTCATCACACACACACACACACACATATGTCAATATCATATCACTCAGACTCCAAAACTAACCTGATTCATACACTGCTCACTCAGTATTTTTGACTTGTTTTAAATATTTAAACAGAAAGTGAGTAAGTTTTGGGCCGTTTACACTGTCTGGAAGCTCTGGCAGCTGAAGTTCTGGCTGCGCAGGCACTGCAGGAAGGTTCTGGATGCCCTCGGCAGAAACGGCCGCAGGTGTTCATCGAGCCACTGAGTGACGGCGCTCTCATCCGTGAGTCTGTCCAGCCGAAGCTCCCTCAGGACGTCCAGAACCACTGACGCAGAGCTGCTGCTCCACCACACCGACTATACACAGAAGATCATCAGCACCAGCAATAGAATCAAACACCGTTATACAGAAGGGTTCAACATACAATCTCTGTTCATGATTCAGAATGAATAAATGCAGGATTTCTGTGCACAGTTTTATTTACAGTCACTTTTGAAGCAGTGATAACAACATGTTCTATAGACTGAGTGATTCTGAATCTGTTATTTTAATGTCATGGATATACTATTAAAGTTTTTAGTAATAATTCGTTTTTATTTTTAGAGTTTCGGTTTTCCTTTTAATTTCAGTTTAGAAAAGTTTAGTATTTATTGTGTTTAAATAATTTTTATTGTTTTTTTTATGCATTTATGCATTTAGCAGACGCTTTTATCCAAAGCGACTTACAGTGCATTCAGGCTATACATGTTTTATCACTATGTGTGTTCCCTGGGAATCAAACCCACAACATTTTGCGCTGCTAACGCAATGCTCTACCACTGAGCCTCAGGAACACTTATATATTGTTATTCATTTTTATTTTTATTTATTTCACTACTTCAAGTAAAACTAAAATAAAATGTCATCCTATCAACTACAGTAGGTAAAATAAAATATTATTTTTAACTTACCTTATTTCAATTAAATTTTTTTGTTGGATTTTAAAGTTTTCGTATTTTATTTAAGTTTATTTGAGATAATTTTAGTTATTTTACTATCTCAAGTTAAACTAAAAATGTTTTGCTTTGGCAACTACATGAAATATATATGCATTTTATAATATTTTCAGTTAACATTTATTTTATTTCAAGCAACAAACGTGTGCTTGGTGACACTTTACAAGATTCCATGAACAATCAAAGAGAAGCATTTATTAATCTTAGTTATTGTTAATCTCAGCATTCACTAATACATTTTTAAAAACAAATGTTGGATCTTTTAATATTATTACCTGAACTAACAATGAACAGCTGCAAAGAAAATCAATAAATATTGTAACAAATATATTGCTCGTTGTTAGTTAATGTTATGAAATGAACTAACTACAGTTAACTAATGGGACCTTATTGTAAAATGCTACCATGTTTTTTATGGTTTTAGATTTAGGTGTAGTTAACTATAATAACCGTGTTCTGAATGAGAAGCGGACACAGACAGGAATGAGTCTGTCTTGTACCTGGTTGGAGAGCTGAATGAGGGCGACGTCCAGCAGGTGTGAGACTCTGGTCAGGAAGAGTTTCCAGCTCTCAGCGGAGCTCATGTCATCCACAGACAGATGGAAGTCCAGTAGTGTGACCAGATACTCCACACTCACATTCAGCACCTGAACACACACGTGAACACACCTGTTTACACCACCGTTTCACGCCTGATCATAGAGCTGCATTCTGGGAAATAGACTCATGTGTGATTACCGGGGCACATGCGTGTACTGTGATACTGAAGCCACACAACAGTCCATCGTTCAAGCACTGCTGTGATGCAGAACTGGACAGAGAGGACATAGTTAGACAGAGCTGAGAAAAACAAAACAGGAAAATGAAGCAGAAATCAAAGCTTTACTCTACCTGTCCACTCCACTGCACACCCGAGTCTCTGAAACACACACAAACAGACGCATTACTGCACACTCACACATGATCATGAAATGATTGCAGCACTTTTGCTTTGGATAAAAGCATCTGCTAAAAGTGTAAATGTAAATGTTGAACAGGAATCACTGAATACCGTTGAATGGAGTCACGGGACACTGCAGAAGAAAAGACAAATGCAGCGTGAAATGTACAGAACAGACATAAAAAAGTGTTGATTAGGATTTGAAATAACAAACATACCTCGGTCATGACTGGGAGAAGAGGACAGTCTGTGAGAAAGTCAAAAACAGCATTAATAAGGAACACGGGAAAAGAAGATAACGGCTGACAGAACACAGATGATACGCCGCTGACCTGCAGGAGCTGTGCGGCTGAACTTATAAACGCTCGTCCAGATGACGGGCTCCAGATCACCTGCTCCTGAGCTCAAGATCTGCTCCAGCCTCGTGATGCTGATTCACAGCAGAACAGAAGTAGTCAAGAAGATGTGCTCATTAATGCAACTGAATCTGATGGTTATTAATAAACAAACACTTACATTATCTGATTGGTTTGACAGCTGAGTGGGCTCTAGAAAAGAAAACCAGTAGAAATCATATATATTTCAGAAGAATATAAATGTAAGCAGCAATAACAGGACTGAGCGCAGGAGAACAAACATTATAACAAGCATGAATGAAAGCTTAATAGCAAACTGATACTACAATAGGGTCAATGAATGATGTTTGTTTGCAATATTGAAAAAAAACACCTAAAAAAAATTCAAAATAGTGAAATCTGGTGTAATTTAATGGATCATTCAATACGTCGTTGGATCAAACAATAAAATTGGTAACTTTGAGCTGTTGTTTCCACTATAGAATTTAAGATACAGACCCCACATTTGGCTTAATAGATGTTAAGACTCTCTTAATTGAAGGTGCCAAATTTCAACTTCTTAATATATACATAGTGCTAGAAACGGCCAAAGACTTCCAGCCTTATCTCTGAAAAAATTCTCACCATTGTGGAGAAAATATACAGGAGCTCAAGAACATCAGGAAGTCCTCGTTCCACAGGAGACACGAGCAGATGATCAAAGACTCTATTGATGATGACATTCTGTGGCACACCAGGCTGAGTGTTAACAATCAGTCCAACCACCTGCTCTGGAGAGAGATTGTCCAGATTCTCCAGCTAGACACATACAGAAGAACAAGAGAATATCAGTGAAGGGTAGAGTGTTGTTGGTGTTATTTTGGCAATCTCCTTTGATGAAATCACATGTAAAGACGTGAAGACATACGGGATTAAAGAGTCCATTGATGGAGAGCAGATCTGTGAGAGACACAAACTGAGAGAACGGACCAAAGTTCTTCTGTAGCCACTCAGCGCTGTTGTTAGCAGTCGACACACAGCCCGCATCTGACAAACAACACACACAGTGAAATCACCTTCATGAACTCCAGAACCTCCATATGAAGCCTGAAACATCAGGGAACCTCCACCTCACCTGTTGTGTTTCTTCTGAGGAAGGGCAGGATGAAGAAGTCCACCATGTGTCTTCCTTGGGTCTCATTGACAAGTGGGACCTCTGACAGACTGAGAAATGGTTGAGGATAAAGTTAAACAAGCATCTTAACAGCTCCTGACAGTCCTGAGCTATTGTTGAGGAAATGCTTCTCTTACATGTGCTGGTAAGTTTGGCAGCTGAGGTCTTTGCTGCTAGTGCACTGCAGGAGGGAGGGCGACGCAAAGGGTAAAAACGGCTTCAGATATTGACCCAACAACATGCCGATGAAAGTGAGGTCTCTCCATTGGTTAGGACTGATGCGGTCCAGTCTCAGCTCTCCAATCACATCCAGAACTTGGGACACGACATCACCTCTGATTGGCTGAGACTGATGATGTAACGAGGAGGAATTACTGTCATATTCCCAGTCAATCTTCCAGTGAACACTAGAGGAGAGATGTGCAAGACTTATTTACCATATTTGCTGCTGTGCTGGAGAAGATGATGAGGGCTCTGTCCAGAACATCATTTGCTTTGGTGAAAAGCAGTTTCCAGATCTCCTTGGAGTAACTGCTGCTGCTGGATAGTTGACACTTCAAGAGTGCAGCCAGGTTTTCAGCAGTGAGGCCTGTGATCTACAAACACAGAAGATTTCATCAGTGGACATCGACGTTCAGGAAACATTATGGTGATTCCAGAAACTGCTGCACATTTGGAGGGATGTAGATTCTTAGATGATCATCAACATCAGCTCATTTGAACTGAGTTTTCTGGTCATGGTCTTCTTACCGAAGAGCAAGCGTACTGCTGCAGGTCCACACTACAGGGGGCACTCACGAGTCCAGCGGACAGGAGACTCTCGTTACTGTTGAAGACATCAGAATTTAATGAGCACTTTCTGTCTGACAGATGATGTCACAGTGTCAAAGTGGAGAAAAGAGTGTTTGCTCATACCTGTTGACTCCTGAACAAACTCTGGTAGCTGTTAAATCCATCAGAAAACATTGATTAGTGCTACTGGATTTCATATATTACAATACAACACCAGTAAATAAAAATGTAACAATCAAAAACGTTAAGAGAAAATAATAGAAGTAGAAACTTGACAAACAAAACTTGCTCTGATTTGTTGACGGATTCAATTAATTTCTTGTTGGCTACATGGTAACAGTAAGTCATTACCGTTTTCCCAGGTCATATGATCTCCAAATTTGAATAACACATAATCACCACATGGCAAGTTTCCTATGTTCCCAGGGTTAGAGTTGAGGATCGATTAACAAAGGAACACTGGGTTAATCATGGGAACACTGAACCCTGGGAACATACAAAGGCTCCTGGTCACAGCAGTTGGCAGCGACCAGTGAATCTCTTTGAGTCATGAGTCTCTTTCAACACTCTTCAGTCATAAAGTCCCTTTGAATAATGTCTAATGCTGAGCAAATCTTGTTTTAATTCTCTCCGAATTCCTTTCCCAAAATCTACTAGTCTTGCAAACTACAGGAATTTGCCTTTTACTAATATAGAAAGGATAATTAATGGATTTGAGAACATGTTCAAGCTATTTATAGGCTTCAGTTTGCTTGTCCAACAAGCTACATGCGTTTAGCATTGTTTTGATGGAAGAACTGAAGGTGTGAGGACACCTGTTGTATTGGTTATTGTAGTTATTATTATTTGTCTGGATGGGCTGTAGGCCTGCCTGTAGATCTGTAGGAACAGCAGCTGTCAATACAGTACGCTCAATAGAGAGGAAATCTGAGCAACACTGGGCTCAGTGCTTATGGATGTTGGCTAATGCAAGGATTCAGATTCAGTTTACAACAGCATTCATTCAGACTCAGTTACACATGCTGATTGGTTCAACATCCCAAACAGATGTAATGTAGAAATGCACTTACCATTCACAGGTGTGATCAAACACTGCAACAGAAGATAAAAGATAGAACAAAATAAAGGACACAGTGTAAAACATTTTTTTAGTCTCTGTATGTTTTGAGTTTTGTAAAAAGGTATTGAAGAGTGAATGATAGTGAGGAATCCTGTAGGACTGAACAAGATTGAGAAGGAACTGATGTTAAAAACAAACTCTTACTGTTGGAGGTTCATCAAGGGAGCAGTCTGAAAATAAGACAAACATTAATTCATTAATTCCAGAAGATGTAATGAGAAACATGTTGATCTTCTAGATGAGTCGACAGTGAGAGATGATGAAGATCAAGAATCACCTCTTGCTCCATTCTGCTTGAGTTCTCCAGTTATGTGGAAGACCAGAGTCTCCATCTCTGTCGGCAGGAAAGGTAAAGCCTGAAACAGCCTCTGAAATCTGAGAGAGAACCACAGAATTATAGCAGATCACAGCACAAGAGACACCAAATACTCAATATCATGTTATCAAACACACTTACATCAGTATGTAGGAGCTGCATGGAATAATGGTCTGTAGAAACACAAACAAGCGTCAGTGCCATCGTCACATACATGATTCATCAGACTCACTTATTTGACCACTGCACATTTACTTTACAATCTCATTTAAGACAATCCACATGCAAAAGCAAAACACTGGTGCATCTGACTAAGGTTTGATGGACAGCCATTGAGAACAACTGTGTAAATTTTACCTTTTGTGAGATGATGAGCAGGTTTTGAAGAACATCAGGAAGTCCTTGTTTCACAGGAGACTCCAGCAGATGATCAAACACCGTATTGATGATGACTTCCTTCTCTGGAAGACCAGGCAGATTATCAGCCATCAGTCCAGCCACCTGCTTTGGAGTAAGATTGTCCAGATTCTCCAACTAAAGAAACACAGAAGAACAAGAGAATATCAGTGAAGGGTAGAGTGTTGTTGGTGTTATTTTGGCAATCTCCTTTGATGAAATCACATGTAAAGACGTGAAGACATACGGGATTAAAGAGTCCGTTGATGGAGAGCAGATCTGTGAGAGACACAAACTGCGAGAACGGACCAAAGTTCTTCTGTAGCCACTCAGCGCTGTTGTTAGCAGTCGACACACAGCCCGCATCTGACAAACAACACACACAGTGAAATCACCTTCATGAACTCCAGAACCTCCACATGAAGCCTGAAACATCAGGGAACCTCCACCTCACCTGTTGTGTTTCTTCTGAGGAAGGGCAGGATGAAGAAGTCCACCATGTTTCTTCCTTGAGTCTCATTGACAAGTGGGACCTCTGACAGACTGAGAAATGGTTGAGGATAAAGTTAAACAAGCATCTTAACAGCTCCTGACAGTCCTGAGCTATTGTTGAGGAAATGCTTCTCTTACATGTGTTGGTAAGTTTGGCAGCTGAGGTCTTTGCTGCTAGTGCACTGCAGGAGGGAGGGCGACGCAAAGGGTAAAAACGGCTTCAGATATTGACCCAACAACATGCCGATGAAAGTGAGGTCTCTCCATTGGTTAGGACTGATGCGGTCCAGTCTCAGCTCTCCAATCACATCCAGAACTTGGGACACGACATCACCTCTGATTGGCTGAGACTGATGATGTAATGAGGAGGAATTACTGTCATATTCACAGTCAATCTTCCAGTGAACACTAGAGGAGAGATGTGCAAGACTTATTTACCATATTTGCTGCTGTGCTGGAGAAGATGATGAGGGCTCTGTCCAGAACATCATTTGCTTTGGTGAAAAGCAGTTTCCAGATCTCCTTGGAGTAACTGCTGCTGCTGGATAGTTGACACTTCAAGAGTGCAGCCAGGTTTTCAGCAGTGAGGCCTGTGATCTACAAACACAGAAGATTTTTTCAGTGGACATCGACGTTCAGGAAACATTATGGTGATTCCAGAAACTGCTGCACATTTGGAGGGATGTAGATTCTTAGATGATAATCAACATCAGCTCATTTGAACTGAGTTTTCTGGTCATGATCTTCTTACCGAAGAGCAAGCGTACTGCTGCAGGTCCACACTACAGGGGGCGCTCACGAGTCCAGCGGACAGGAGACTCTCGTTACTGTGGAAGACATCAGAATTTAATGAGCACTTTCTGTCTGACAGATGATGTCACAGTGTCAAAGTGGAGAAAAGAGTGTTTGCTCGTACCTGTTGACTCCTGAACAAACTCTGGTAGCTGTTAAATCCATCAGAAAACATTGATTAGTGCTAATGAATCTCATTTATTACAATACAACACCAGTAAATAAAAATGTAACAATCAATAACGTTAAGAGAAAATAATAGAAGTAGAAACTTGACAAACAAAACTTGCTCTGATTTGTTGACGAATTCAATTAATTTATTGTTGGCTACATGGTAACAGGAAGTCATTACCGTTTTCCCAGGTCATATGATCCCCAAATTTGTATAACACATAATCACCACATGGCAAGTTTCCTATGTTCCCAGGGTTAGAGTTGAGGATCGATTAACAAAGGAACATTGGGTTAATCATGGGAACACTGAACCCTGGGAACATACAAAGACTCCTGGTCACAGCAGTTGGCAGCGACCAGTGAATCTCTTTGAGTCATGAGTCTCTTTCAACACTCTTCAGTCGTAAAGTCCCTTTGAATAATGTCTAATGCTGAGCAAATCTTGTTTTAATTCTCTCCGAATTCCTTTCCCAAAATCTACTAGTCTTGCAAACTACAGGAATTTGCCTTTTACTAATATAGAAAGGATAATTAATGGATTTGAGAACATGTTCAAGCTATTTATAGGCTTCAGTTTGCTTGTCCAACAAGCTACATGCGTTTAGCATTGTTTTGATGGAAGAACTGAAGGTGTGAGGACACCTGTTGTATTGGTTATTGTAGTTATTATTATTTGTCTGGATGGGCTGTAGGCCTGCCTGTAGATCTGTAGGAACAGCAGCTGTCAATACAGTACGCTCAATAGAGAGGAAATCTGAGCAACACTGGGCTCAGTGCTTATGGATGTTGGCTAATGCAAGGATTCAGATTCAGTTTATCACAGCATTCATTCAGACTCAGTTACACATGCTGATTGGTTCACCATCCCAAACAGATGTAATGTAGAAATACACTTACCATTCACAGGTGTGATCAAACACTGCAACAGAAGATACAAGATAGAACAAAATAAAGGACACAGTGTAAAACATTTTTTTAGTCTCTGTATGTTTTGAGTTTTGTAAAAAGGTATTGAAGAGTGAATGATAGTGAGGAATCCTGTAGGACTGAACAAGATTGAGAAGGAACTGATGTTAAAAACAAACTCTTACTGTTGGAGGTTCAGGAAGTGAGCAGTCTGAAAATAAGACAAACATTAATTCATTAATTCCAAAAGATGTAATGAGAAACATGTTGATCTTCTAGATGAGTCGACAGTGAGAGATGATGAAGATCAAGAATCACCTCTTGCTCCATTCTGCTTGAATTCTTCAGTTATGTGGAAGACCAGAGTCTCCATCTCTGTCGGCAGGAAAGGTAAAGCCTGAAACAGCCTCTGAAATCTGAGAGAGAACCACAGAATTATAGCAGATCTCAGCACAAGAGACACCAAATACTCAATATCATGTTATCAAACACACTTACATCAGTATGTAGGAGCTGCATGGAATAATGGTCTGTAGAAACACAAACAAGCATCAGTGCCGTCATCACATACATGATTCATCAGACTCAATTATTTGACCACTGCACATTTACTTTACAATCTCATTTAAGACAATCCACATGCAAAAGCAAAACACTGGTGCATCTGACTAAGGTTTGATGGACAGCCATTGAGAACAACTGTGTAAATTTGACCTTCTGTGAGATGATGAGCAGGTTTTGAAGAACATCAGGAAGTCCTCGTTCCACAGGAGACTCCAGCAGATGATCAAACACCGTATTGATGATGACTTCCTTCTCTGGAAGACCAGGCAGATTATCAGCCATCAGTCCAGCCACCTGCTTTGGAGTGAGATTGTCCAGATTCTCCAACTAAAGACACACAGAAGAACAAGAGAATATCAGTGAAGGGTAGGGTGTTGTTGGTGTTATTTTGGCAATCTCCTTTGATGAAATCACATGTAAAGACGTGAAGACATACGGGATTAAAGAGTCCGTTGATGGAGAGCAGATCTGTGAGAGACACAAACTGAGAGAACGGGCCAAAGTTCTTCTGTAGCCACTCAGCGCTGTTGTTAGGAGTCGACACACAGCCCGCATCTGACAAACAACACACACAGTGAAATCACCTTCATGAACTCCAGAACCTCCACATGAAGCCTGAAACATCAGGGAACCTCCACCTCACCTGTTGTGTTTCTTCTGAGGAAGGGCAGGATGAAGAAGTCCACCATGTTTCTTCCTTGGGTCTCATTGACAAGTGGGACCTCTGACAGACTGAGAAATGGTTGAGAATAAAGTTAAACAAGCATCTTATCAGCTCATGACAGTCCTGAGCTATTGTTGAGGAAATGCTTCTCTTACATGTGTTGGTAAGTTTGGCAGCTGAGGTCTTTGCTGCTAGTGCACTGCAGGAGGGAGGGCGACGCAAAGGGTAAAAACGGCTTCAGATATTGACCCAACAACATGCCGATGAAAGTGAGGTCGCTCCATTGGTTAGGACTGATGCGGTCCAGTCTCAGCTCTCCAATCACATCCAGAACTTGGGACACGACATCACCTCTGATTGGCTGAGACTGATGATGTAATGAGGAGGAATTACTGTCATATTCCCAGTCAATCTTCCAGTGAACACTAGAGGAGAGATGTGCAAGGCTTATTAACCATATTTGCTGCTGCGCTGGAGAAGATGATGAGGGCTCTGTCCAGAACATCATTTGCTTTGGTGAAAAGCAGTTTCCAGATCTCCTTGGAGTAACTGCTGCTGCTGGATAGTTGACACTTCAAGAGTGCAGCCAGGTTTTCAGCAGTGAGGCCTGTGATCTACAAACACAGAAGATTTCGTCAGTGGACATCGACGTTCAGGAAACATTATGGTGATTCCAGAAACTGCTGCACATTTGGAGGGATGTAGATTCTTAGATGATCATGAACATCAGCTCATTTGAACTGAGTTTTCTGGTCATGGTCTTCTTACCGAAGAGCAAGCATACTGCTGCAGGTCCACACTACAGGGGGCGCTCACGAATCCAGCGGATAGGAGCGTCTCGTTACTGTGGAAGACATCAGAAGTTAATGAGCACTTCCTGTCTGACAAATGATGTCACAGTGTCAAAGTGGAGAAAAGAGTGTTTGCTCGTACCTGATGACTCCTGAACAAACTCTGGTAGCTGTTAAATCCATCAGAAAACATTGATTAGTGCTACTGGATTTCATATATTAAAATACAACACCAGTAAATAAAAATGTAACAATCAAAAACGTTAAGAGAAAATAATAGAAGTAGAAACTTGACAAACAAAACTTTCTCTGATTTGTTGACGGATTCAATTAATTTATTGTTGGCTACATGATAACAGGAAGTCATTACCGTTTTCAGGTCATATGATCCCCAAATTTGAATAACACATAATCACCACATGGCAAGCTTCCTATGTTCCCAGGGTTAGAGTTGAGGATCGATTAACAAAGAAACATTGGGTTAATCATGGGAACACTGAACCCAGGGAACATACAGGGCTCCTGGTCACAGCAGTTGGCAGCGACCAGTGAATCTCTTTGAGTCATGAGTCTCTTTCAACACTCTTCAGTCGTAAAGTCCCTTTGAATAATGTCTAATGCTGAGCAAATCTTGTTTTAATTCTCTCCGAATTCCTTTCCCAAAATCTACTAGTCTTGCAAACTACAGGAATTTGCCTTTTACTAATATAGAAAGGATAATTAATGGATTTGAGAACATGTTCAAGCTATTTATCGGCTTCAGTTTGCTTGTCCAACAAGCTACATGCGTTTAGCATTGTTTTGATGGAAGAACTGAAGGTGTGAGGACACCTGTTGTATTGGTTATTGTAGTTATTATTATTTGTCTGGATGGGCTGTAGGCCTGCCTGTAGATCTGTAGGAACAGCAGCTGTCAATACAGTACGCTCAATAGAGAGGAAATCTGAGCAACACTGGGCTCAGTGCTTATGGATGTTGGCTAATGCAAGGATTCAGATTCAGTTTATCACAGCATTCATTCAGACTCAGTTACACATGCTGATTGGTTCACCATCCCAAACAGATGTAATGTAGAAATACACTTACCATTCACAGGTGTGATCAAACACTGCAACAGAAGATACAAGATAGAACAAAATAAAGGACACAGTGTAAAACATTTTTTTAGTCTCTGTATGTTTTGAGTTTTGTAAAAAGGTATTGAAGAGTGAATGATAGTGAGGAATCCTGTAGGACTGAACAAGATTGAGAAGGAACTGATGTTAAAAACAAACTCTTACTGTTGGAGGTTCAGGAAGTGAGCAGTCTGAAAATAAGACAAACATTAATTCATTAATTCCAAAAGATGTAATGAGAAACATGTTGATCTTCTAGATGAGTCGACAGTGAGAGATGATGAAGATCAAGAATCACCTCTTGCTCCATTCTGCTTGAATTCTTCAGTTATGTGGAAGACCAGAGTCTCCATCTCTGTCGGCAGGAAAGGTAAAGCCTGAAACAGCCTCTGAAATCTGAGAGAGAACCACAGAATTATAGCAGATCTCAGCACAAGAGAAACCAAATACTCAATATCATGTTATCAAACACACTTACATCAGTATGTAGGAGCTGCATGGAATAATGGTCTGTAGAAACACAAACAAGCGTCAGTGCCATCGTCACATACATGATTCATCAGACTCACTTATTTGACCACTGCACATTTACTTTACAATCTCATTTAAGACAATCCACATGCAAAAGCAAAACACTGGTGCATCTGACTAAGGTTTGATGGACAGCCATTGAGAACAACTGTGTAAATTTTACCTTCTGTGAGATTATGAGCAGGTTTTGAAGAACATCAGGAAGTCCTCGTTTCACAGGAGACTCCAGCAGATGATCAAACACCGTATTGATGATGACTTCCTTCTCTGGAAGACCAGGCAGATTATCAGCCATCAGTCCAGCCACCTGCTTTGGAGTGAGATTGTCCAGGTTCTCCAACTAAAGACACACAGAAGAACAAGAGAATATCAGTGAAGGGTAGAGTGTTGTTTGTGTTATTTTGGCAATCTCCTTTGATGAAATCACATGTGAAGATGTGAAGACATACGGGATTAAAGAGTCCATTGATGGAGACCAGATCTGTGAGAGACACAAACTGCGAGAACGGACCAAAGTTCTTCTGTAGCCACTCAGCGCTGTTGTTAGCAGTCGACACACAGCCCACATCTGACAAACAACACACACAGTGAAATCACCTTCATGAACTCCAGAACCTCCACATGAAGCCTGAAACATCAGGGAACCTCCACCTCACCTGTTGTGTTTCTTCTGAGGAAGGGCAGGATGAAGAAGTCCACCATGTTTCTTCCTTGGGTCTCATTGACAAGTGGGACCTCTGACAGACTGAGAAATGGTTGAGAATAAAGTTAAACAAGCATCTTATCAGCTCATGACAGTCCTGAGCTATTGTTGAGGAAATGCTTCTCTTACATGTGTTGGTAAGTTTGGCAGCTGAGGTCTTTGCTGCTAGTGCACTGCAGGAGGGAGGGCGACGCAAAGGGTAAAAACGGCTTCAGATATTGACCCAACAACATGCCGATGAAAGTGAGGTCGCTCCATTGGTTAGGACTGATGCGGTCCAGTCTCAGCTCTCCAATCACATCCAGAACTTGGGACACGACATCACCTCTGATTGGCTGAGACTGATGATGTAATGAGGAGGAATTACTCTCATATTCCAATTCAATCTTCCAGTGAACACTAGAGGAGAGATGTGCAAGACTTATTTACCATATTTGCTGCTGTGCTGGAGAAGATGTAGAGGGCTCTGTCCAGAACATCATTTGCTTTGGTGAAAAGCAGTTTCCAGATCTCCTCGGAGTAACTGCTGCTGCTGGATAGTTGACACTTCAAGAGTGCAGCCAGGTTTTCAGCAGTGAGGCCTGTGATCTACAAACACAGAAGATTTCGTCAGTGGACATCGACGTTCAGGAAACATTATGGTGATTCCAGAAACTGCTGCACATTTGGAGGGATGTAGATTCTTAGATGATCATCAACATCAGCTCATTTGAGCTGAGTTTTCTGGTCATGGTCTTCTTACCGAAGAGCAAGCGTACTGCTGCAGGTCCACACTACAGGGGGCGCTCACGAGTCCGGCGGATAGGAGAGTCTCGTTACTGTGGGGTAGATAAACTCTTCTCATTATTTTGATTTACTTTGAATTATATTTTCACTCAGTAAAAATTCCAAAATGAACAGTACCTGCTAATTCCATTACAAATTGAGCTTTCTGTAAAAGTAAAAGAAGGAAAATAAGAAAAACAGGCAGAAGTGTATTTTTGAATTGACAGTATGTTATGTTGTTTTTTTTGTTACTTTACAGCTTATTTGCAAATTTTTACTTACCATTGATTGGTGTTGAAATACACTGCAAATACATGACCACAAATCAATAATAGTTCATTAAGTACTTTTCTTTTACGTTTTCGAAAATATCAACTCATGAGATTAAAACTTGTGCTTCTTACCGTAACAGGTGGAGGAAAACAGCCTGTTAAAAACAGTAGTGAAATCTCAGAATTACAGTATAGAAAAATGTGTCTGTCAATCCTAACTACAGATTAGAGACTAAATTGCTAATTAAATTCACTTAAGATGTTTAGTTAGTTTGCCATAATTTAAATTTTTGTGTGTGTGCATGTATCTGTACCAGGAGGAGCCATGTGTTCCAGCTGACTCGTGTAGTCCTTGATGGGTTGCATCATGTGTGGAGGAACCACAGATTCCTGCAGCCTCTGAACTCTGAAAGAGAGAAATCATGTGAAACTGTGACTGAAGCAGTTCAGTAATAGAAGCAGTGTTTTAGTGTTACTTACATCTGCTGGTAAGACGAGCACTCCAAACCCATCTGATATCAAAACAAAATGACAAATTATTCACCTTACTCCAAAACAATTATATGTGCTGCAATCTGTCCACAGACAGACAGTCTTTGGCAGAGATGCTCTTACCTGGCCAGCAAGCATTATGAGATAACCAAGCATCTCAACTAGACCACGGTCTTCAGGAGAAACAAGGATGTGATCAAAAACCATGTTTATGATGACTTTTTTCTCTGGGAGACCTGCAAAATCCTCAACTATGAGTTCAGCTGTCTGTCTTGGGGAGAGAACCACCAGTGCATCTATCTGAAATGCACAGAGAAAACACTTCATTTAACAAAAAGAATCGAAAAGGAATCCAATTCATCAATCACATGAGAAGGTCATGAATAGAGCTAAATTTTAAACATAGAAACAGAATAAAACAAGCTGGAATGCAGCAGAGGTTCTTGTCAGTGGGAATGTGGGAACTCACAGCGTTGAAGTCTCGGTTCAGCTGGTACATTTCCCTCAACGTTGAAAAATGTGAAAATCCACCAAGATTCAGAGTAACCCAGATGCTGCTATTCTCCGCAGGGCAGCCACCTGAAAACATGTTGACAACGTATTTTTATAGATGGATGGATGGATGGATAGAAGGATGGATGGATAAACAGATAGATAGACAGATGCACCTGAAACATTTTGTCGGCTCAGGAAGGATGAGATGAAATGCTGATAAACATCCTGCAAACCTTCTGACATCAGGAGCATGTTGTCACTGAGTTCTGAAACACTGAAGTTCAACATGAAAGTCAGGTGAGTGTGGAGGTCTGCTGAGAACAGAGTTAATCAGGTGGGATTGGCAATGTGTTCAGTAGACGTACAGTATCTGGAAGGTTTGGCAGCTGAACTCTTTGTGACTGAGGCACGTGAGATATTCTGGCATCAGTGTGGAGAGAAGAGGCTTCAACTTGATCTGGAACCATAATCTAACAAACGACTCATCCTGCAAGTTGCTCATTGTGAAGGTGTCATGAACCATTTGGTCCAGGATGTCACTGAAGGGGGAACTCTGGGAACTGAAGTTCTGGGCAAGAAACAACATGCAAACAGAAATTATATCAAATGCAGACAAGGTTTGGTTTCTACACAGCTGATGTGAGATCTGGCAGTTCTTACAGTGACGGAGAGCTGCTGCATTAGAGCGTTGAGGTTCTGGGAGAGATGCAGGAGGACATTCGAGAGCGTCTCCTCGTTGAGCGTGAGGTTTGAGCGTGCTGCGCAGTGCAGGACTGTGGCCACATGTTCCACCAGGTCTGTCAGCTAGAAAGACATAAACACACCGTGTGAGATATGATATGAAATCATAATGCCATGCCAGCAGGAATAATATGTATGCATGTTTCCAGCAGACATTTAGCTTACCCCACACGTTCTGTTATCAATAAAGACGCTGCAGATGTCTTGACTTTCATTCTGGGCTCCAGTTCCCATTCCTGTCTCAATGTAGCTAAAGAAAACACCCCAAACAACACCAGAGTGTTCTCATTACTCCGTCAGAGGAAGCTTTTTGATAACTATGACAGTACTAGCGTAGTAAACTCACAACTGATTATGGAAGACCGCCGTGAGGTTGGGGTGGATTTCTATCTGGCCAGGAGGAAGGAATCGCCGGAGTATGGGAGAAACCACATGCGTGAACCAGTCGTTAACACTCACTGGGTCAAAAGTGACCAGCTGTTGGGTGGAATTCTGCTTGAAGGGAGCGGCGAGCTCGGCGAGCGTCAGGTTGATCATGGCCTGCACCAGTGTGGTGCTCCGCATGCTGCTCAAGTTTTCCTTGAGGAAAGAGAGCAGATACAGACAGCAGAATTCAGGAGATGGGTTTTGGGTTTATAATGCCTTACCGAATGTGTGAGTGTGCTGTTACCTGCTTCGTCAAGGACACAAACTTTCTAACAAAACTCCCGACAGGACTGAATGCCGTCATGAATCCATTCAGCGCCTGAAGCCACACGTCAGAACAGATTAATAATTTAATATCCCAGAAAATTATCTTATAATAGTCTCTTAAACATTTACTTATTTACTCATCTACATCAGGGCTGGGTAACTTGGGCCCTTAAGATCCACTTTCCTGCAGAGTTCAGCTTCAACCCTGATGAAAATATCCCGTCTGTAACTTTCTAGTAATTCTGAAGTTGTGTTTGATTAGGGTTGGCGCTGAGCTCTGCAGGAAAGTGGATCTCGAGGTCCAGAGTTACCCAGCCCTGATCTGCATCCATGACTGATATTATTCTTGCCTGTCCGAGAGGGTCTTGAGGTGAGGTGGATGGAACGGTGCTCATATAATACACTGTGCTATTGTTTGAAGGCCATGGATCCTCAGAGGGCATCAAAGAGGAAAGCAAACTCTGAAACACCAGGCCGAGGGAGCCGTCTGTCAAGCCCACCACCTCCGGATGAAGGAGAAGCTCTGCCTTCTGTTCTGGACTCAAGAGGTGCAAAACTTCCAGCTGACAAGACAGGGAAGAACCTTAGAACATCTCCAGGACATCAGCACAGAGCTGAGGATGCCATCGAATGACCATCAGGATAACATCAGATGTGAAAGTGAGTGTTCCTACCCCGCTGAAGAGCATGTTGATGGATGTGAAGTCACGCACTTGAGCCATGACCGAGAATGAGCCGAAGTTCTTCATGAGCCAGTCCTCAGTGCTGTCCTCTGGATCTACACAACCTACAACAACAACAACGTAGAATCAGACTACTCAAACCTGCACAAAACCCTCACAGAACACAAACATGACCAGTGCTAGAGGTGAAGCGTTACCTGAGGATGTGTTTCTAGAGAGAAACGGGTACATGAAGAAAGAATAGATCCAATTCTGTCGCACTGGATCCAGACCGGAGAAATGCTGACTCAACTCCTTTACTCTACACACACAACAAAACACACACAGTCAAACACACAAATACCCAATGAAGTCCTCATTCATACTCCGTTTCTAGTGTATTAAATGCACATGTGTGTGTTTTCGTACACAGTCTGGTAGGCGCTGCAGCTGAAGTTTCTGTTGCTGAGGCATGTGAGGAAGTTTCTGGAGATGGATGACAGCAGAGGAGTGAGCTTGATGTCCAGCCATACTCTGATGACGTGATCCTCATTCAGACTGATGCCTCCCGACAGATCCACGACCGGCACACCGGCCACACTGGAGCGCTGCAAGACAGACAGCGTCACGGCAGGGTCGCAGCAGTGAAGGCTCATGGGATATGTGTGTCTGTGTGTGTGTGTGTGTGTGTACCATGAAGGAGTAGACGTCCAGAGCGGCGCTGATGAGTGCCTTCAGGTGAAGGATGTGGTCTGCATCAGGCTCTGATGGGACGCCAGCACACGTCAGGAAGCTCCGCGTGGGACCGTCCAACTGAGACGGCAATAAAAACAGCACAGATTGAGAATGAGAGTGACATGACAGCATCAAAACCAGTCATAAGGGTCAATTTTTCGAAATTAAGATTTATGCATCATCTGAAAGCTGAAATAAATAAGCTTTCCATTGATGTATGGTTTGTTAGGATAGGACAATATTTTGCTGAGATACAACTATTTGAAAATCAGGAATCTGAGTATTTGCAAAAAATTCTAAATATTGAGAAAATCGCCTTTAAAGTTGTTCAAATGAAGTTCTTAGCAATGCATATTACTAATCAAAAATTAAGTTTTGATATATTTACAGTAGGAAATGTACAAAATATCTTCATGGAACATGATCTTTACTTAATATCCTAATGATTTTTGGCATAAAAGAAAAATCAATAATTTTGTCAATAATCAATAATTTTTGGCTATTGCTACAAATATACCCCAGCGACTTAAGACTGCTTTTGTGCTCCAGGGTCACATTTGAGGAAAGTCCATTGACGCAGCGACCATAAATTGCAATGCCTCCGAGCATCTATTTCAGCACCAAGTCCTTTCAACTTAAATGGAGAAATCCCGAAATTTAAAAAAAACTGCTTGCCACACTCATGTTTAACTTACATATTTAAAACCAGCAACGAATGCTCAAATAGCATTAAAAAAGCTTATATTTCAGGCTGTAGTTTGGGTCCCTTACCTGGACAGTGGCTTTTAAAAGATACTTAGTATTCAGTCATGTTATTGATTTAACTGCACTGACACTATCAGATGAGTACAGAACTGAACTGATCTGAATAAAGACACTATTCTCTTTTGTAGAGCTGCTTTACAGCTAAAATATATATTTTTTCATTACGAATTAATTGAACAACATTAACACAGTTTTTTTTTTCCTGTTTATCACTGTGAATCATCTTTCAGACAATCGGTATTATATAAATTGCTATATAAATAAATGTGACTTGACTTGATTTTGGCTTTTGTCTCTATCCTACTGTTCAGAGTTCAACAGAATCCATCATTCTCATGTTTTGTATGTTATCTGAACTGCACGAGCTGCTCTAGAAGTCTATCAGTAACATGGTCCATAGGCTTTCTCTAGTGACTGATGGGAGTGGTGGGGTTTCATTGTGTGTATGATCTTGTTTTTGTCTAGGATACTTTTATTCAGAAAGAGTGGTCATGTTCCCTTTGGTATCATGTTTCTGTCTGGAGGATTGTTGTCTAATCAGTCTGTTTGTGTCTATTTCCAGTGTTGTTCTGCTATTGTCTTCTTAATGGTTTTGGTTAGTGATACAGTCACCTCTGAAATCTCTGAACATGTTATAAAACTTCATTAGATTTCTTTTATAACACTTCACTCATCTTGCATTATTGTTTAGTTCATAGTGAGTTTGTGTGTTTAGCTCAACAAAGAACAATCTAAAAATATCACGTGTGTGTGTGTGTGTGTGTGTGTGTGTATGTGTGTGTGAGTGTGTGTGTGTGTGTGTGTGTGTGTGAGAGAGTGAGTGTGTGTTTGTGTGTGTGTGTGTGTGTGTGTGTGTGTGTGTGTGTGTGTGTGTGAGTGTGTACTCACATCAGTGCATTGTTCTACTGTAAGTCCAGCACTCGTTCCACTGGTTTGACTGTGAATAATGAAATGAAATGGAAATTAATGTAGGCAGAGGGCGGAGATGGAGCTGAATGGAAAGTGAGCGATAGGTCACGATAATGAATGAAAGTCAGAAATGTTAAGTCATTTCATAACAACATAAAACACAAGAAAGACTGCATTCTGGATGGGTCCTTTTGTCTCAAGAGTTTCTGTAGGTTACATAATGTAAAGATCTGAAGCGCTTCACTCACTTCTGCACTGCTGAACAAACGCTGCCTGAAAACAGAGAGAGACAGAGTCACGTCCCACATCTGTGATAATGTACAGTTAGCTGGACATTGTGGCTAAATGAACTCTGACAGAAAGATCAAGCCTGCATTTAACCTGTGTATTACACAGCTACTACCAAATAAAGTCCACACATAGTAATCAGTCTGTATGATTTAATTCTGTGAGAAGAAGCACAGTCAGACATGAAACTAGCACAGCTAGGGAGGAAATCACTTGAGTTGAGAAAAATATAAACTAAATTATTAACATCATTATAGACACATATTTGAAAGACACCACTGACCAATCACACTCAAGTATTCCAGAGTATGAAATATGAGTGTTTAAATAAAATAACCATTCTGTGCATTTTCTCAGACACTCATAACATGGGCATTATGCACCTGTTTGTTGATTAGTGTGCTGTTTTTCATTAATCAGTTTAAATATAAATGATAATTGTGGACTCACCGAAACCCATCGCTCCGACATACAGGAGCAGGTAAATAAGAGGCTTTCTCATGAGGACTGATCTGCTTCCCTTAGACGCACCTGTGAAATTCAGCTCTTAGAGAAACAGACACAACACCAGATTAATTAAATGCTTATTTCTCAGATGATAGTTAAATTTAATGACTGAAAACTGGAGTTACATTAAGGCCGGGACACACCAAGCCGACGGTCGGTCTAGTTTGTTTGGTGTGTTCTATTCGTTGGGCTCACATCGGTGGCAGTTTGCCCGATTCAACATGTTGAATCGACATTGGGGACGTCGGGGACGTCGGCGAAAGGGAGAACTCTGATTGGTCGTTCAGTTTAGCAAACGAGTCAGCACCCGAGAATTACAGCGAAAGTGATGAAAACGAGCACGTAAATGAAGGCGGTACAGACAGAAGGATGTTTAAATGTTACGTGATCTTTCCCAATCATTCTAATATGTGAATGTTTTCATAACAACATGAGCTGCTTAAAATGATTAAAGTTATCAATGTTACTGATATTCAAAATGGTAAGCAAGCGCTGCTTTGTTTACGTTTCATATATCTGCGTTTATCTTGTATCTCTTTGTATCGGTTTCTCCTTTTGAATGACGAATATATACTATTGATAGCTGCTGATATAGACAGTTAATTCCTCTTACGCATGCGCAGAACGCACATGTTAGTTTGCCGTCGGCTTTAGTCTGTGTGGTGTGTTCAAGCACAGCTTTTTGGTCCGACGTTGCCGACGCGAGGCGACAACACCGTCGGCTTTCGTCGCCGCTAGTTCTTTGAAGTTGGCTTATGACATACAATAGAAGAAAGATTGGTAACACTTTCTATGAAGCCCGCATTTCTAATACATTGTAAGGGTATACTTAAGGCATTATAATGAATGCATAATGCAATAAAAAAAAAAACGTATAATGTGTTATGAAATCGAATGAATAATCATATGAATAATAATAAAATAGCCGAATAATATTTTCTATATTTGATACAATCACACCAGCGTGATTAAATCGTTCAGTGTGTCATGTAATCAGCTGCTAAATTCAAATCTGTGTTCGCTGACTGGCGCTGAGCCAGATACAGATGCGTTTTTACAGCACTGCGCATTATAACCAATCACACACGATGCTGTTGAGCTTATGAATGCAATGACCAATCAGAGGTGTTCAGATGAGTCATCACTAAAATGTTGTGTTTTCTTCACTCGCTCTCTGACTGAATACCTCTTTCTGGCGAATTCTCTCATTAGAAACAACAAGTGCAGATGTGTGTATGAATCTGTAAGATATTCATTTCATAGTGTAAACAGCTTCAGTGATTTTAAAGGGAGTTTTTGAGAGTGCTTGAACTAGACTGTCAGTGAAAATTTTCTTTGATAATGTAAATGTTCTTTGCTCTCTTTCTGTACAATGAAAGTGTTATGATATGCAGCCTAACTTACGTTTCTAATATTCACATTAAATATAAAGTCAGTCGTATTAAAAATATGTTATGGCATGACACCCATATCTGTTACTTAAGTAAGCAGACAGGTTTTTATGCATAGTTAATAGACTATATTATTAGGCTACTTTGACCATCATAATCTAGGTGACAATGGAGATATTCCATGATATATGAGAATGTTTTGAATAAAAAGGAAAAAATAAATAAAAGTGCTATTATGGCTAATGTGTGTCACATGACAACCCCCCAGCACCCCCCCCCCCCCTCTCGATAGTCCCCTGATAGTACTTACATATTTGTGGTTATAACTTTTAAGAGTATGATTATTTATAACACACAATGAACACCATACTAAATCTACTTCATTTATAATGGGCTATATCATAGCTTGACATTGTTTATTTATGATCTGCACAGTACCTTACTACATCTAGTGAGTGCAATGTTTATATACTGTATATATAGAAAACTAATTGTATTAGTAGACTTAGGTAGGGTGGGTAGAATGTTCACATATATAATATATTATATAATTCATTCATTCATAATATAATATAATAATTCTATATATAATATAAGCATTTACAAAACATGTAGTTCAGCTGTTAATGTGAATACAGACAGAAATCAAAGGCAGCTTGTATGTGTCAGGTGTTATCTGTGGGTGGTGTGGCATCATGAGTTGGATTACAAACACAAAACAGCAGCACATTCTCACACACATCTCTGTCATTCCACTCAGAACCCAACAGAGCCACAGCTGGTTAAACCGGTCGAGCAAGGAGATCACCGCAGCTATTCATACTGAAGAGGTTTAACAACACACTCCTGAGTCACACTCACTCGCTCTTTAAGACAAATGTCATCCCATAAAACAGAACAATCAGACACAAAAATAATGACATTCTGTGTCTCATGCTTGTGATTGACTTATGAAACATGAAGTGCAAATACGTGTCTGTGTGTATTGGGAAGGAAGGAAACCATGAATAAGATATGAAACTTTACTAATATTTACTTGTGTAATATATATAACACAAAGAGCCTATAAAAAGTATTAATTTTGTTATGTTGCATATTAAACTGCTTTAAATTACTTTTTTCCCCACATCAATCTACACTCCAACAGAATTGTTACAACTTCGTCAATTTATAAAAGAAAAAAAAAAAAAAAAACGGAAAAAAAGTGCATTGCATAAGTATTCATACCCTTAACTCAATACTTGGCTGAAACAACTTTACAGCCCTCAGATAATTTTTGGGTATGATGGGACAAGCTTTGCTCATCAGCATTTGGCAATTATCTGCCATTCTTCTCCTCATATATTCACGTATCAAGCTCTGTCAGGTTTGATGGGGTCAGATGCACATTTTCAGGTTTCTCCAGAAATATTTGATTGGGTTCAAGCTCAGGCTGTGGCTGGGCCACTCAAGGACATTCACAGAGTTGTCTATAAGCCACTCTTGCTGTGTGCTTAGGGTCACTGTCCTGTTGGAAGGTGAACCTCAAGTTCAAGTTTTTATTTGTCACATACACGACTATACAGAGATTGTATAACCAGCAGTGAAATGTGAGTCAGGTCTGCTCCATGGACAGTGCAAATATTGTAGAATACAACACAAGGGAAGTATGCATAAAATAAAATGAATAAAAAATAAGATATAAAGCACAGAATATAAAATATAAAGTATAAAAGAATGTGCATGCCAGTATGCTGTAGAACCTTCTGCCCAGTCTGAGGTTGTGAATGCTCTGGACTGGGTTTTCATAAAGGCTATCTCTATATTTTGGTGCATTGAACTTTTCTTCTACTCTGACGAGTCCCTCAGTCCCTGCTGCTGAAAAACAGCTCCACAGCATGAGGCTGCTACCAGCACACTTTACTTTTGGGATGGTAATCTGCAGGTGATGAGCAGAGCTGGTTTCCTTCAAACGTGATGCTTAGAATCGAGGTTCATCAGACCAGATAATATTGTTTCTCAGAGTCTGAGGGTTCTTTAGGTGCTTTTCTGCAAATTCCAAGTGTGTTTTCATATGTCTTCACTGAGGAGAGGATTGAGTTTGGCCACACCACCATAAAGCCCAGATCGGTGGAGTGTTGCAGTGATGTTTGTCCTTCTGTAGGTTTCTCCTATCTCCACATATGATCATGGAGCTCAACTAGAGTGACCATCAGGTTATTGGTCACCAGTCTAGACAAGGCCCTTCATTACATTTAGTCATTTGGCAGACCAAAGCTCTTCTCCATCAATTGCTTGTTTGGCCAGCTCTAAGAAGAATCCTGGTTGTTTCAAACGTCTTCCATTATGGATAATGGAGGCTACATGCTTCTGTGAACCTTCAATGCAGCAAAATAAAAATCTGAACTCTTCCCCAGATGTGTGGCTTGGCATAATCCTGTTCAGTACCGCCACTCCCTATACGCAGAGTACACAGTTTGTGTAGGGCACCAACTCCCATGGGGGCACCATCGCAGTTGCTAAAAAAAAAACAACTTTCGTTCTATATTAACATTAACATATACATATATCTAAATAAAAATCTAAACATGAACATATATACACTATATTGCCAAAAGTATTGGGACCCCTTCTAATGAACAGGTTTGACTACTTTAGTAATTTCTATGAGTACAAATCTTAATGTTAAAGCATATAATGATATTCTAGGAAATTGTGTGTTTCTAATATTATAGCAACAGTTTGGACTCTTTTCTATTCTAACATGACAATGTCTCTGTGTATAAGACAAGGTTCAAAAAGAAAATGATTGATTGAGTCAGTGTGGAAGAACTTGACTGGTCTGCATTAAACCAAGTCCTAATCCCAGTTTAACACCTCTGGTGTGACTGTAAAAGTAGTCAAACCTGTTCATTAGAAGGGGGGCGACCCAATACTTTTGGCAATATAGTGTATATATATATATATATATATATATATATAATGCATTTTATGGTGAACATAGTAGGCAGTATAAGCACAGGTGACGCACCATTCCCGCATCTGCACTCACGCTCGATCTCACTTCATGTTTGCGGCTGAATACAAATGATCATCATAATTGATGGAGAACTAGGCTATACCCGGGAAAAGAGATCAGCGCAGTCCGGCGCAGAGAAAATAAAAAAGCCCAAGTTGAAGCTCGTGCATCACTTTCAGGTAACTATACATTCATAATCCTGTGAAACCTTTCTGGCTGTTGATGTTGTTTAATGTCGGTAACAATTTCTCCACCACCAACAATGCATCTTACTTAATATTCTAGTTTCCATGACTTAAAATGTGTTATATAAAACAACGAAGTGATTGGTTACTTAATAATAATCATACGGTTTCACTGAAAAACACTGTTAAAATACATAAATGTAATTCAAAATAAACAATTTACATTATTATAAATGCCTGCAAAGGGCACCGAAGGCCTGGTAATTGCTGCTGTTACACTTACAGGATGATATCAAATCCTTGTTTAATAATGACCAAACATTTAATTTAAATATCCACTTATTTTTTTCATTTTTGGCCACCTTTTTGCGATAGAAATATTACAGCCTCTTTAATTTCTTCAACAAAAACATGTGGACATCACAACCCTTAGGGAAGGGAGGGAAGTGGTGTGTGGCCAAGTATGGTGACCCATACTCGGAATTTGTCCTCTGCATTTAACCCATCCAAGTGCACACTCACAGCAGTGAACACACACCCGGAGCAGTGGGCAGCCATGTTGCGGCGCCCGGGGAGCAGTTGGGGGTTCGGTGCCTTGCTCAAGGGTCTCACCTCAGTCGTGGTATTGAAGGTGGAGAGAGCACTTGTTATTCACTCCCCCCACCGACAATCCCTGCCGGACCTGGGAATCGAACCTGCAACCTTTGGGTTACAAGTCCAACTCTCTAACCATTAGGCCATGGCTGCCAAAATTACCTTAGGTTTTATCGTAGTAAAACTGCTTCATTTTATTTTGTGTGATTTCTGAATGCTTGAGACCGTACAACTAATCAGACAACTGTATTAATAAAATCATAGCATTATTGTATTATTTATTAATAATAAAATTTAATTACAATTTATTTATTTACTTTTAAATTTGATTAAAATTCTATTTTGACCCCTTATAGTAGTTTCTTTCTTTTTTTTCTTTCTTTCTTTCTTTTTTTCGAAGGAGGGAACACAACAATACTATTCTGCTTAGGGCACCCATTTGGCCAGCAGCGGTCTTGATCCTGTCTCTGAGCTCTACAGGCAGTTCTTTTGACCTCAGGGCTTGGTTTTTGCTCTGAAATGCATTATGAGTTGTTAGACCTTTTATTGAGACATATGTGCCTTTCCAAATCATACCCATTCGATTTAATTTGCCACAGGTTAACTTCACTTAAAGTGTAGTAACCTACAAGCAATATGAATGCTCCTGAGCTTAATTTCAACTGTCCCAGATAAGGGTATGAGTACTTATGCAATGGAATCATTTAAGTTTTTTATTTTTAATAAATTTGCAAAGATGTTAAAAACCTGGTTTTGCTTTGCATTATGGTGTATGGAGTGTAGATCGATGTGGGAAAAAAAGTCATTTAAAGCAGTTTAACATAAGGCAGCAACATAACAAAAAAATGAAGGGGTATGAATACATTTTATAGGCACTGTATGATCACAAAGGGATTTTCAGCAATGTACTTAGGCAACAGGAACCAATATCTAGAAATTGCTCTAAACTTGGACTTAAATGATCATTTTGATAAGTGTAATACGTTTCTACTTCTGTAAATCTGTAAACTACTAATAAAATGTAAGTTTCAAAAGTGCTCTTGATTCAAATATCATTTCCATTTCCTTCATATACATGAGATGCCAGCACTTATTCCCACAATATAATACGTGAAAGATTGCAAAACACTTATGAGACGTCTCGGTTATGTCTCAATTCTCCAGATACCAGATCTAAATCACGAACGGCTCATGATGGAAAAATCAGATCTTGTTATAGCACTTGCATATCATTGCTCTTTTGTTGATTTTGATTGCTTGCATTTTCTTTGGATAAAAGCGTCTGCTAAATGACTAAATGTAAATGTACTTTAAATTACATGAACTCACACTGAAAAATAATTATAAAACAATTAATGTTAATATCAGTGTTTACTAATACATTATTAAAATCAAAGGTTGTATCTTTTAATATTATTTAATTGACCTGAGCTAACATGAACTAACAAAGATTAATAAATTCTGTAAGAAATTAATTGCTCACTGAACGCATTAACTAACATTACCTAATGTGATTTTATTGTGAAGTGTTACTGAAATGTTCTGTGAAATGTTCAAAGCTCATCTCATAAAGAATATAATAACTCTGCATCACAGTCAACAAAGACATCAGATCTGATTTGATAAAGAATCATTTTTTTACAGGTTTTAAGCAGCTCTTAGTCACAATCATTAAAACTCACACTACACTCTCAGAGGAGTATTACCAGAGTAACAGCACAACACACAACACACACAGGTAAAACATCAGCCTCAGCCCGGTAAACCTCAGAACACACTCTTTACATAAAGAGAAATCACTGAGCTTACCTGTCAGGTGTGTTTGTCTTGAAGAAGTTAAACTGAGTGAGTCTGTGTTAAAGCCTGCAGCTACTGCCTTTCACCAGACTCCACCCACAGCACACGGGGGGGGGGGGGGGGGGGGGGGGGGGAGAGGAGAGAGAGAGAGAGAGAGAGAGAGAGAGAGAGAGAGAGAGAGAGAGAGAGAGAGAGAGAGAGAGAGAGAGAGAGAGAGAGAGAGAGAGATAGGGGGGGGCATTACCTGGGCATCGAGATCTCTGCATCAGTGGGATTCAGTCTAGCAGTGAAAGTCTTGAATGAGAGGGCCCAGAGGGCATTTTATGCCGTAAATTCACAGTTTGGCCAATTAAAACCACCAATTAGAACATGGATTAAATTATATCACGCAATCATTAGACCAATTCTACTGTACGGCTGTGAAATTTGGGGACCAATATTAAAGTTTGAAAATTGGGATAAAGTTTAATAGAAAGAACATAATTGGAATTTGCAAAAAAAAACATTCTAAGGGTAAACAGAGAAACAGAGGCACTTCTAACAACGCCTGCAGGGGTGAACTGGGCTTATACACCTTACACATCGAAATAAAAAAAAGAGCTGTTCAATTCTGGCATCATCTGAGTCAATCTGACACTGAATCTATTCAATGCCAATGAATCCCCCACAGTGTCTCATCCTCTAAATACACTCGTGCTTAGACTAAGAAATGAAACTCAAGTTGAGTCTAACTCCAACCACAACTACAACCCCAACATTCATAAAGAAATTGACAAAAATCTAAAAGTATAATTATGATGAAAAAAGAAGGAATTTGACCTCCAAACCAAACTCCTATGTTATTCGGCGCTAAACAGAACCAGTAAATTGGCAAATTACTTCTCAATCAAACAATTAAAAGAAGAAAGACAAATCCTTTCAAAATATCGACTCCGCGACCATGACTTAGAAATAGAGAAAGGAAGACATTAAAAATGCTGGATACCAAGAGAACAACGATTATGTAAACACTGCAACTTAAATCAAATAGAGGATGAGAAACACTTTCTTCTTGTCTGCCCCAAATACACCACCACTGTCACGCTCTCGGAGGGGAGAGCCAGGAGCAAGGAACGAGGAGACCAGGAGATACAATCCAAGGGAATTTTAATAAAACAAGAAGACATATATTCACGGACACAGGACACTGGAGACACTGGGCTTTTAAACAAGGAAATCAAACGAGGAGAACTGAAACAGGTGGGGAGTAATCAAAACACAGGTGGAGACTAAAGACACAGGGCTGGGAACTGATAATTACAAACGACAGGAAACACCAAATAAGGTCACAAGAGGAGGGGAAACACGTGACATGGGGAACACAGGTCTGACAGTACTCCCCCCTCCCGAACGGTGCGTCCCGCACCGTACACCATCCAATGGGGAGGGGGGGGGGGCGCCCTGGAGGCCTTAAGGGACATGGAGACAGGACAGGACAGGAGGCCTCCAGGGCGGCGCCCATTCTGGGAGCCATGGCGGAGCGGGGATGTCGGGAGGCCATGGTGGATCCGGGGACTCAGGAGGCCATGGCGGGTCAGGGGACTCAGGAGGCCATGGCGGATCCAGGAACTCAGGAGGCCATGGCGGGTCCGGGGACTCGGGAGGCCATGGCGGAGTAGGAGAATCGGGAGGCCATGGCGGGTCAGGCAGCTCGGGAGGCCATGGCGGAGCAGGGAGCTCGGGAGGCCATGGCGGAGCAGGGAGCTCGGGAGGCCATGGCGGAGCAGGGAGCTCGGGAGGCCATGGCGGAGCAGGGAGCTCCGTGGCCTTGGTCCTAGGCCCGACCACACAGCCTAGGAGTATATGGCCCCCCCCAAAAATTTTCTTGGGGAGGTTCCCCTCTAGGGGCCATTCTGGCGGAGCAGGCACTAGGGGGCGCACTGGAGGCGCGGGCACTAGGGGGCGCACTGGAGGCGCGGGCACTAGGGGGCGCACTGGAGGCGCGGGCACTAGGGGGCGCACTGGAGGCGCGGGCACTAGGGGGCCCACTGGAGGAGCGGGCACTAGGGGGCGCACTGGAGGAGCGGGCACTAGGGGGCGCTCTGGAGGAGCGGGCACTAGGGGGCGCTCTGGAGGAGCGGGCACTAGGGGGCGCTCTGGAGGAGCGGGCACTAGGGGGCGCTCTGGAGGAGCGGGCACTCGAGGGCGCTCGGCAGGCGCGGGCACTCGAGGGCGCTCGGCAGGCGCGGGCACTCGAGGGCGCTCGGCAGGCGCGGGCACCAGAGGGCGCTGGCGAGGAGCGGGCTCTGGGGTGCGCTGGCGAGGAGCGGGCTCTGGGGTGCGCTGGCGAGGAGCGGGCTCTGGGGTGCGCTGGCGAGGAGCGGGCTCTGGGGTGCGCTGGCGAGGAGCGGGCTCTGGGGTGCGCTGGCGAGGAGCGGGCTCTGGAGTGCGCTGGCAAGGAGCGGGCTCTGGGGTGCGCTGGCGAGGAGCGGGCTCTAGTGGGCGCTGGCGTGGAGCAGCCACTGGAGGGCGCTGGCATGGAGCAGCCACTGGAGGGCTCTGGCGTGGAGCAGCCACTGGAGGGCTCTGGCGTGGAGCAGCCACTGGAGGGCTCTGGCGTGGAGCCGCCACTGGAGGGCTCTGGCGTGGAGCAGCCACTGGAGGGCTCTGGCGTGGAGCAGCCACTGGAGGGCTCTGGCGTGGAGCAGCCACTGGAGGGCTCTGGCGTGGGGCAGCCACTGGAGGGCTCTGGCGTGGGGCAGCCACTGGAGGGCTCTGGCGTGGGGCAGCCACTGGAGGGCTCTGGCGTGGGGCAGCCACTGGAGGGCTCTGGCGTGGAGCAGCCACTGGAGGGCTCTGGCGTGGAGCAGCCACTGGAGGGCTCTGGCGTGGGGCAGCCACTGGAGGGCTCTGGCGTGGGGCAGCCACTGGAGGGCTCTGGCGTGGGGCAGCCACTGGAGGGCTCTGGCGTGGAGCAGCCACTGGAGGGCTCTGGCGTGGGGCAGCCACTGGAGGGCACTGGCGTGGAGCAGCCACTGGAGGGCTCTGGCGTGGAACAGCCTCTGGAGGGCACTTGCGAGGAACAGCCTCTTGAGGGCACTTGCGAGGAACAGCCTCTTGAGGGCACTTGCGAGGAACAGCCTCTGGAGGGCACTTGCAAGGAGCCGCCTCGTGGGGGCGCTCTTGAGAGCTGGACGAAACCAGCAGGGGCTCTGGAGAGCTGGACGGAACCAGCAGGGGCTCTGGAGAGCTGGACGGAACCAGCAGGGGCTCTGGAGAGCTGGACGGAACCAGCAGGGGCTCTGGAGAGCTGGACGGAACCAGCAGGGGCCCTGGAGAGCTGGACGGAACCAGCAGGGGCTCTGGAGAGCTGGACGGAACCAGCAGGGGCTCTGGAGAGCTGGACGGAACCAGCAGGGGCTCAGGAGAGCTGGACGGAACCAGCAGGGGCTCAGGAGAGCTGGACGGAACCAGCAGGGGCTCAGGAGAGCTGGACGGAACCAGCAGGGGCTCAGGAGAGCCGGACGGAACCAGCCGGGGCTCAGGAGAGCTGGGTCGAGGAGTAAGCACTGGAGAGCTCTGGCACTTAAGGTACATTGGGCCTGCCATATTGCTTGCCGGCTGGCAAGGGAGAGCCGCGGGCCGCGTTGGCGGGCTTGGGGGAGCCGCGTCCTGCACCTCCGTCACTCCGGCCAGCCCACAGAATTCCCCAGCGTACTCCATGAAGGGGAGGTCCTTCCCGATGAGGGCAAAGAGGCGGGCGGCGAACTCCATAGCCACGGAAAGGGGGAAAAAAACAGAAAACAAAAACTTCTCAAAAACGGAAAACCAAAACCGAGGGAGGAGTAACGCCGCTTACTACAATCCTTGAGGTCCGTGAATCTGTCACGCTCTCGGAGGGGAGAGCCAGGAGCAAGGAGCGAGGAGACCAGGAGATAATCCAACGGGGTTTATTTTTAACACAAGGTAGACATACATTCACGGACCCAGGACACTGGAGACACTGGGCTTTTAAACAAGGAAATCAAACGAGGAGAACTGAAACAGGTGGGGAGTAATCAAAACACAGGTGGAGACTAAAGACACAGGGCTGGGAACTGATAATTACAAACGACAGGAAACACCAAATAAGGTCACAAGAGGAGGGGAAACACGTGACATGGGGAACACAGGTCTGACAACCACAGGGCAAAAATTCTTTCCACAATATGAAGTATTGAATTGTTCATGTTTTTCTCTGGATGACTCAGTGAAACTATGCTATATACTCGGAGAGGATGAGATGGCAGTCAAACTAGCTGGAAAATATGTATAAACCATACATGGTTAATTCATTGTATCCATTTGCTTTATTTGACATTCTTCATTGTATATAATTGTAATTATTATAATTAATATTACATATACTCTCTGCTGTTGTTATTTTAATTTTATTGTATTTATTTGCTCTCATTTATTACTCATTTATTGTCTCCTTTTTTACTTTGGTTGGTGTAACTATATTCTGTATTTTACACATCTAAAATGCTTAGGCAAGACTGTAACACAAATGTCATGCCAATAAAGCAACTTGAACTTGAACTTGAGAGAGACAGAGACAGAGAGAGAGAGACATTAGAGACCACTATTACCCCAAAATTATTCAAATATTCAAATTTAACATTTGTAGCCCAAACCAAAAACTTTGTTTCATTATTGACTTTGTATTCATTATTTCAAATATAACTGCAACATTCGTAGCATCGTGCCATCACCTGAGGGACAAACACAATCAAGAAACAAACAACCAATAGACACACTCACAGGCCAAAACTAAAATACTGTTACACATGTACATAATGTTACAATTCTAAGTCCAGTAGTTGCTACATGACTTCTGTATTATAATCATATTTTTTTTCCTATACGTATCTGTGTATCTATGACATTTCCATATTAGTTATATATTACATATTAGTTATAATATATAAAACATGTCCAGATGTTCTAAACCATTCTCTTTGAATTGAATTGAATTGAATTGAGACAGAGAGAGAGAGACTGAGAGAGAGAGAGATTTTTTAATAATAAACTTTATTCAATCATAATAGAGACATAAATATTTAAACTCCACACAAGATCAAAGATTAACTCCTCCTCCACCACCGTACAAAAAAAAAATAGAATTATAACACCACTGTAGTTTAAAAGTTTCTATATCTTTCATTTCTTTATAATACTTAAATTCCACAACAAATTCTTGACTTAACAAATGCCTTAAATAAAGATGTAATCTCTTGACCACACCTGTTTTCCATTCTGTTTTTCCTTGTTTTATGAATTACAAGCTTTGCCTGTCTGAACAGAAAATTGAGCAACTGCCATGTCATCTTTTGTTTTTGATTGTACCCTGCCCCCAAAATGAAAACATTCAATGTAAACTTTTCCCCACATTTACCACATAACAAATCCAACAAATTAAAAAGCATTTGAAGCCTTACACACTCTAAAAAAACAATGAAAAATAGTTTATCTAGATCTACAAAACACATTTATCATCAGCGTTTGGATTAATGACTGAAACAAATTCATTAACAGCCAAAGCCCCCATGTAATATTCTCCATTGTAAGTCATCAGATCGCTTTATCAATGGTGGTTTGTACAGCACTCTCCAGACTGGCTTCATTTCCTCATTCAACCCGAGTTTATCCCTCCATACTGTATCAACCCTCCCATTTAATGTTCCTTTATTAAAAACCTTCACAAAGCATTTATACATCACTTTCCCTTTCACTTGACCCAACTCTAAATTTTTCAATCTATTGAGATCCAACAAAAGACCTGACATTTCTTTTAAATCTGGTCTAATCCCAAGTTTTGGAAATGGATCTGCTATATCCAGAGTCACTCTTCCATTCTTAAAATCCTTTATTCATGACAATTCCTCATTTGTCAGCCTAGTTTTCTACATATTCACCATGAGTTGTGTGTGACGAGTTGACCTCTAACCCAAGAAAGCGGCGACTCCATTTATATCGCTCAGCTCAGGTCCGGCCACATTAACTAAACGCTTCAATGTCACAAACTTAGAAGCACACAGTATCTGCGTAAATCCTGGAACATTCCCACCAGCAATGTCCATGCGTGCTCCTTTGATGAGAGGCTTCTCTAGCAAGCAATGCAAAGAGTTAGTCGTTTCCAGCCTGCAAACATTTAAAAAGTCCCCACACTTTAAAAAGTTTACAGTAAAATTGAGGCAGCCCAGCCAGATTTAGTTGTTTAACATCCATTAGGAACAGAGCCACATCCAGTCCAAGTCCATCCACTGTATGTGAAATTACTTTTGCATCCTTCTTCACACCAGATCCATGGGGCCAGTCAGGAATTTCTGAATGAACTGCAAACGAAAAGTTGCATGTCTGCTTGGCAGGTGCACCAAACCTTGTCCCCCATCTTCTTTTGGAAGAAATAGAACACTTTGAGGAACCCAATATAAACTGTCCCAAAAAAAAAACTCACTAGAATCGTCTGTAATCGAGACAACAGTCCAGCAGGCAGATCCACACATGATAATCTATGCCACAATGTTGAAGCAACCAAATTATTGCCTATTAAAACTCTCCCTCTAAATGACAGTTGTGAATGAATCCATTTCCATTTCTTTAATTTTCCTTCTAATTTTTCAATCACCCCTTCTCAGTTATTTTGTTGGGTATTTGAATCCACAAGATATACTCCTAGATATCTTCCAAATCATCCCACCAGGTAATTTTGGTAGCCCTTCCTCCCATTTTCCAACAGCCAGTGCTTCACTCTTCTGCCAATTAACTTTTTCCAAAATCACTGACAGTACAAACCAGCTGGTTAATGTCTTGTTGCCATTTTACCATAAGCACTACATCATAAGCTTAAATTTGATGTTGTATATCGTGATACAATAATAAACCCTTAATCATAGACCTTAACTTATTCAGCAAAGGTTCAATAGCTAAAGAGTAAAGCATACCAGACAGCCTTGTAAAGCATACCAGACATACACAGCCTTGTCTGATCCCTCTGCTAACTTTAAAAGGGACACTCAAACCACCATTGATCTTCAGTAAACTCTCAGTGTCCTGGTACAACACTTTTATCATACCAATAAAACCAGAGCTAAAATTAAAGGCCTCTAGTGTATCCCATAGGTACTGATGTTCAGCTCTATCGAATGCTTTATCTTGATCAATAGAAATAAACCCCAAGTTTACCCCTAAAAGACTTGAGACACTTAAAACATCCTGTATGAGACAGACATTATCTGTGATTGACCTGCCCGGCACACAATACGTCTGGTCAAGATGTATGACCTGCCCCATCACCTTTCTCAGTCTATTAGCCAGAGTCTTAGAAAGGATCTTGAGGTCAGAACATAGCAGACTCACAGGTCGCCAGTTCTTGATCTCCTGCAGGTCACCTTTTTTAGGTAGCAATGTGATCACTGCTTTCATGCAGCTCAGAGGAAAAGAGCCGTCAGCCAAACTTTCATTGTTTGAATCCATCTATCCCAGGAGTTTTAAATGTCTCAATGTGTTCTCCCTCCTCAGTAGCCTCCATTATTTCAGATTAAAGTTTTCCCATTAATCTAGTGATGTCCAGAGAGACACTGAAAGTATACTGCTGACAAAGTACTTTCACTTCAACCTTTCCACAGTCCCACCACTGGCGTAAATTTTTAAAACACCACTTTCTTAATTTTAAAATTATTCCAGATAGAAACAAAGACATCTCTAAAATTCACATCACTGCCCAAGGAAGTGTTAAATTGCCAGTATGCACTCTTTGGCTTCACATTGGCTATAAACACATTATTATTAAGACAATGATCAGAAAAACCAGTTGGTATAATAAAATAGCTTTTCACAACATCATAATGATGCCGAAAACAATAAAACCTATTCAACCTAGCGAACAAAATAAAATTTTCTCTATTATGTGCCCATGTGTATTGTCTTACATCATTATTTAGATCGCTCCACACATCACATAAACTATGTGTTTCAATCAACTCCTTTAAAGTAAGACTTGAAGCAGTGTGAGGTTCCATATGATTCCTGTCCAGTCTGCAATTCTCTGTACAATTAAAATCCCTACCCAAGAACAGAACATAACCAGAACTACAATTCTGCAGTATTGCATTTACAAAGCATTCTTAGCAAAGAGGATAGCCACCCCTCCTCTAGTGGAGCTCATGTGAGGTTTTCAAACACTTTTTCCAGTCAATTTCATTAAAACAATCACTGTGAGTTTCTTGGACATACTGTACATTACATCAATATTCTTTTGTTTGATGAGCTCAAACAGCAGTGCTCTTTTATACATATCTCGGGCACCATTCATGCACGCCTAACATGCCCTTCTTGCCCACAGCCAAAACATTTCATAGTATCAGACAGAGCAAAAACAACATAATCAAAACCATCAACTCTATATTTAAAAGACAAGTTCAGTTCATCCAAATCGCTCTTTAAGATCATATACTGTATAATTACCATCTGAAACACACTACATGCTTAAGCAAGGGCGATTTACAACCCGATGGAATCCTTTTCATTTGAGATACGATTTGGCCATGTCTAGACAATTCATTAATCAAGAGCTCATCTTTAATAAAAGGTAGCACATTGGACAATGTTATCTTTTTTGCTGGCTGAACCAGTGGTAATACCGGGGTAAAGGTGTCCTGAATTATTACTCTGCTCTGAACTACACTGTTAACTTTCTCAATGGTATCAAGGAAGATAACAACACACAGACAGACAGATAACAGGTAACAGCAAAACATCTGGCCTATTAATTAACAAGTTAGTTAGCTAGTTAGTTAGTTAGTTAGCTTCTTTATTGTCCACATGTGGAAATCTGTCTTGGCTTCACAAAACACCATAACAAATCCAACACAATAAAAACAATTTTGCACAAGAACAATAATAATAATAATCTAAAAATAAGATTAGACTCAACATTTCACTTTAGCACACACACACACACACATATGTACCTTCCCATGTGTACACATATATGGATAAATTAATATTCATGAAATAACAAGAGAACAAGAAACACCTCTGAATCACAAAATAAAATGGAAGAGAATGGGGAAGTCGTGGCCTAATGGTTAGAGAGATTGACTTGTAATCCAAAGGTTGTGGGTCACCATACTTGACAATACATCACATTATATGAATTGGAATTGAAAGAAATGAGAAACAGCACGGCAGAATAAGTGATAGGACGTCCTGGAATGAGGAAGTATTTCACTAAATCCTTATTTATTAACCACTCGCAGGCCGGTTTAACCAGCTACAGAACGCTGTGTGGAAATGAAGCCGATGCTTTCAGAGCTTCTCTTGTTCTGTGAAACAGGCTCGTTCACATTGCAGCTTCACTTAAAATCTGCTGTAGAGACTCTATCACTGTCTGCACTACTGCGGATATTTCTGAACATTTGTCTGTCCTAAAGTTAGCATAGACTCAAGTATTTACCTACTCAAACAGGACATCAATTAAACAAATGATGAAGAAAGAAACTGCTTCTGTTGGTTTGCTGGTGTTTTCTGCCTCGGGACAAACACAAAGATGCCACTGATTTGCATACAACACCGCAATCTGAAGAATACAATGCTAATGCTGCTCTCATTTCAGCATCATTATTCCAGTCTTCAGTGTCACATGATCCTTCAGAAATCACTCTAATATGCTGATTTGCTGCTCAAGAAACATTTCTGATTATTATTATTATTAATAATATTTAAAACAGTTGAGCAGATTTCTTTCAGGATTATTTGATGAACAGAAAGATCCAAAGATCAGCATTTATCTGAAATAAAAAGCTTTTGAAACAATACGCAGCATACCATTCAAAAGCTTGGCATCAGTATAATTTTTGTTGTTGTTTTTTTTGTTTGTTTGGGGGTTTTTGGAGGGGGGGGGGACAAATTATAGAAATTAATACTTTTATTTAGCAAGGATGCTTTAAATTGATCAAAAGACGATAAAAGATGATGATAAAGACATTTCTAATGTTACAAAATATTTCTGTTTCAAATAAATGCTGTTCTTCTGAAGTTTCTATTCATCAAAGAAACCTGAAAAAAATTCTACTCAGCTGTTTTCAACATAATAATAATAATGATATAAATGTTTTTGAGCAGCAAATCAGCATATTATTATGATTTATGAAGATCATGTGACACTGAAGACTGGAGTAATGATGCTGAAAATACAGCTTTGATCACAGAAATAAATGACATTTTAAAAATATATTCAAATAGAAAACAGTCGTCTTAAATAGTAAAATATTTCAAAATGTTATTGTTTTTTGCTGTACTTTGGATCAAATAAATGCAGGCTTGGTAAGCAGAAGAGACTTCTTTAAAAAACATTCAACATCTTACTGTTCAAAACTTTTGACTGATAGAGTATTGAAATTTGAGGTTAACCTTGTCAAGAAAAGTTGGTTGTCCAGACAAAACCTGCCATTGAAATGACGAGTCAAAATCTCATCTCATCTCTTTCTCTGTCACTATAGAGAAGACACAGCTTCGGATGATATTTCTGCATGTTGCAGAAGCTTTCATCTCAAGCGTCTTATGTTGCATTCAGGGTGTGTTTTCATAGCTTTAGGCCAGTGCTCGAGTTATTTTTTCACAGTGTTTCCTGATTGGTGTGAGTCAACAATCTTCTGGCATGCACCATTACCACAATCTCAGGTTTTACCACAGTCAAATATGATTTTATGAATTTGGCCTGTGTTTCACCTCATATTTATATGTAAGTCATGGTTGATAAAATCAGCTTGTGAGAGTTCTTGAGGATCTTACTCTATGGACTGCAGAAGTTAAAGAGGAAGATGCCGCAGATGCTCGGGAGGAATCACAGAGAAGGACAAAACTGAACGAGAAGAGGAGAAACAGGGATGAAGATGCAAAAATAAACATCTGTACTGAGGTCATGGAGCTGATGCTGAAGATATGAAGATATTTGACATTTGTTGTTTAACTGAACCTGATTAAGAACAGCTGAAAATAGTCTTAATTTCATAATTAATATGTATTTCATTACACAGAATGATTAGCCCAGATCAAGCATGATGCAAATTTGAAATCAAAAGAAATTTGACTTCTCTTTCTTTATGTCTTTAATTAATTGTTATTGTACATTCATCCATTGAAGATAATGTCCCAACTTCAAATGGATGATTTGACGAACTTTGCAGACTGAACACACTTTACTGAATAATCCATGTAGGCGCTTTAACACACATTTCTTCATTATAATTTACTAAAGATGCTAAAAACACATCTTTAACAACAACAGTTGACCCATTAATACTAGCACTTTCTCTACTCTATTTTTTTCTATTCATTTAAAATAAATTCATTAAAATATAGCACTCTCTATTCTAATTCTATTCTTAAAAAAAAAAAATAACACTAGCTTCTCTATTCTTTTTGTATTCTATCTATTTGTATTCTTTTTATTTATTATACAATTAACAAAAAGCAAAAAAGGCCTCTATCATTTACCAGACACTTTTATCCAAAGCGACTTACATTGCATTCAAGTTACAGTTTTACATTTTATCAGCTCTTGCTTTCCCTGGGAATCGAACCCATGATCTTGGCGTTGCTAGTGCCATGCTCTACCATTTGAGCTACAGGAAAGCTCTAACACAAGCTTCTTTTTCTATTTTATCTGTTTTCTTTTTATTTGAAAAAAATATTGCAAATGATTTTGATTGCTTCCATTGTCCTCATTTGTAAGTCTCTGTAAATATACTCTGATATGAGCATGAACATGTGGTGCCCTCTTCTGATTCTACAGAAACACTGCAGCAGGAAGAGCTGAAGCATTTCTGACTTTACTGAGCAGCATTTCTGCATAATCATGCATTATATATAATATATATATAGTCCTGGCCGGTGTCATTTTGACTCGTCTTCATCTGTTAGCTGTCTCAATGTGGCTTCCGACGCAAAGCTCTACAACAGACATGATTTTTGCAGTAAGTCAGTTATGAGAAAAGTCACGAGAACAGAAGCAGCTTTTATTGATCTGACTAAAACTTTTGATTCAGTCGACAGAGAAGCTCTTTTACAGTCCTGCTAAAGGCCAGCTGCCTCCCACCCTTCTATCACTTATTCAATCCTTTCATAATGGCATGCAAGGTTTAAAGTGACAAAAAGTGAACCCCTTTTTTCCCGCCTTTTGTTGACCACATGCACGGTTACCTCCTGGTTTTAGATAAGCTCAGCTCAGTAATTTCCGGTCAACTGCACAAATCAGCGGTGTTGTAAGGGAGGAGTCCTACAGAAGCTTTATCTACATAATCCAGTCACAATTTGAAGAAAAGTTGTGTTTGTCTAAGAGGGCTGAACATCCACGTATAGTTTCAGGAATGACAAACACGAGTGTAAAGTATTAAATTATATTATTCCTGCACTTGCTATGCTTTATACTTCAGTACAGTGAAAGTACTAAAGTTAGTTATAATAGTAATTTTACAACAAATCCAAAGGCAAGACATGAAACACAAACACACATACACACACACACACACACACACACACACACACACACACACACACACACACACACAAAAGGCTGTTTTGTCAGGTTTCTCTCACTTCTATGCACCAATTTGTCCACAAAATATGGTTAAGTATGTACAGACAGACAGACAGACACACACACACACACACACACACACACACACACACACACACACACACACACATGTTTGTTTCTTGGTTTATGGGGACTCTCCATAGGCGTAATGGTTTTTATACTGAACAAACTGTGTGTGCTATTGTCCTACACCTACCCTACACCTAAACTTAGCCCTCACAGGAGACTGTGTGCATCTTTAGATTTTCAAAAAAACACCATTTAGTATGTTTTTTAAGCCTTTTGAATTACGGGGACATAGGCAGTGTCCTCATAAAACACCTTCAAATTGTAATACCTCTGTCATACCCATGTTATTAAACAAATTTTGTCCCCGTAAACCACAAAAACCAGTACACTCTCTCTCACACACACACACACACACACACACACACACACACACACACACACACACAGACAGAGATCTGTGAGTGAACATAGGTATATTGATAATTCGCTCATACATTTATTAGGAATCATAAGAAGCATGTTAATTTTATTGAAGACACTTTTTTTAACAGTGAATGTGAAAATAATATTCTACTATTAAGGCAGAAAATAATTTGCTATTCTATCATATTAATTTAACAAAATTGTAATTTCCTTCATTATTGTCAGATAATGCATAAATACTCTTATTAGACATAGAAATGTTTTAAATAAATTTGCAATTTTTTTAATACAATCAAATTAAATAAAAAATAACTTCAATTAAATTAAATTAAAAATAACTTCAGAGCAAATATGATTATAAAGACATAAGAGAGACACAAAAATCAAGTATTGTTAAGTACTGATATTAATCGAATATTGCTCTCATTAATTTCTGGTGTTACATTATTGATTAGTGATATTGATCTAATGGAGCACTTGTGTTGATTTAACAGATTTCTGCTGATGATTTCATAGATTTTTGATTACAGATGTTGTATTATGTATCATGTGAAGGTCAGAAGCCACACGCAGGTCACGAGGAGACACAGGCCTGGACCAAGACGAAGAGCTGATGCAGATCCTGAAACACACACACACACACATCATTAGTGATCACACAAGGGTCTGATGGTGAGTGGATCAGAGAGAGTGGGTGTGGCTTTACCCTGTGCGGTGACAGTGGCTGCAGCTGATTGGCTGGGAGCCGTTGACTGTGTGCCGCTGCTGCTGCTGTTAGCAGTGCTGTTGTTGTTTTGGACGGTGACGGGTGCGGATGTGCTCTGATCGGCTCGGCCTCCAAGCAGACCCACGTTCAGCGTGTCTAACTGAGACTGTGGCTGTGAGGAGATCCAGGCCTGGACCACAGAGTCGTTCTCGAACACCTTCAGATCGGCCACAGCCGAACCCATGAGAGCGCGCACGTCAGACACGCTCAGAGCCTGAAACACACGCGGCATACAGTCACACTCACATCCAAACCGAGAGGAACATAAACGTGTGTGTGAGAGAGAGAGAGTGTGTGTTACCGTGACAACAGGTATGCTAAGACTCCTGAAGGTGCTGATGTCCATAGTGATGTTAGAAGAGGCCAAAGCCCTCACGTCCTCAACCGGAGCGCCACCTACACACACAAACACACACACACACTTTATTATGAAAACGCATTGCACATGTAAAATCATGGGAACCTCAATAGATCCTTTGGTTAGGTTTCATGTAATAGTGCAAAGGATGATATCCATTCTAGTTTTCTGTCTAAAATGCTTAAAATAATGCTTAAAAGGACAGATGCTCCATTTATGATGCATCATGTCTTAAATGTGAACTACTATATAATGCACATCTGGCTGCTTTCCATATGTTCTTTATGCTGTTTGAGGTTGAATTCAAATCAAATACCATATTATTTCTAAAAAAAACTGAAATGTATGGATCAGATTGCTCAGTTCATATAGGTTTATGAGTTTTTCCTAAAATGGCTCACCACTGGAGCCTAGTGGAACAAATCTTTCCACTAGGCTCCAGTGGTGAGCCATTTTAGGAAAAAATACTGCACCCAAACAAAACCTTACTGAAAGCTCATTTTAAGGATATCAACCTCAAATTTGGAACACATCTTTAGTTTTGTAGCTTTGATTTTCTATCAACTTTAGATTTAGATATCACACATTTTGTAAAATAAATTTTAAATCTAGTGCAAGTCTTAAGTTTTATAAGTAAAGCCTTAAGTCTGTGTTCCAAAGGATGTAAGATTTATTATAGTTTAAGTTGGAAAAGTCATTTTCAGCTCAATTAATAAACAGTGGGACTGACAGTTAACACATTAACACACACTTCTGTTCAAACCCACTGAGTCTACGAGATATGTGTGTGTGTGTGTGTGTGTGTGTGTGTGTGTGTGTGTGTGTGTGTGTGCGTGCGTGAATGCGTGCATGCGTTAGTGTGTGCGTGTTTGTGGTGTGTGTGTGTGTGTGTGTGTGTGTGCGTGCGTGAATGTGTGCATGCGTTAGTGTGTGCGTGTTTGTGGTGCGTGTGTGTGTGTGTGTGTGTGAGAGAGAGTGTGTGATTGTGATTGTGATTGTGTGAGTGTGTGTGTGTGTGTTTTACCTAGGTAGGGGCTGATGAGGTGGAAGTAAATAGGGCCGTTGCTGTGTTGAGCTCTGAACGAGGAGTTGGCAGTGCTGTACAGAACTGATTTCTGCTCATATGAGCACGAGGACAGATCCAGAACTTCTGCAGTGCTGCGCACGAGGAGAGAGAGACATGAATGAATGAAGAGAGCTGGTAAACGAGTGTGTGAGCGAGGGTTTGAGTGTGTTTAATACCTCAGGTCTCCTGCTGTGATGCTCTGAATTGTTAAGATGTTCAGTGAGCAGATGTTCGAGCCGATGACATTCAGCTCGTTAGTGCCTAAAGTGTGACCGGCCACACTCAGATACCTGAGGATCACCTCCTTACTCTACAACACACACACACACACACACACACACACACACACACACACACACACACACACACACACAGAGGTTATCTAGCTCCGCTCATCACTTCCAACATTTCATATATTCAGTTCACAGTATAATGTCTAACAAAATGAAGGACAAAATAACATTTACAAAAATAGTTAACGACTCATATTTAAAAATATTGCTAATTTTTTATGTGAGTTAACACAAGAGCTAAATTTGTTACAGTATTTATAGCTTGGGTCCATTAAATAATTTACATTTATGCATTTAGCAGAATGTTGAACTAATAAAGAAAAAAAAAACATTCCGAAGCATTTAACAATCTTAGTTATATGTTACCTAATATAGTTATTTAATATTAACAAATGAAACCTTGGTAAAGTGTAACACATTACAATAAGGTCTCATTTGTGGAAATTAGTTAATGCATTAGTTAACATAAGCAATATGGGTTACACTTTATTTTAAGGAGTCCTTGTTACAGTGTAATTATACATTTAAGTACTGAGTAATATTAATAACTACATGCACTTACTATATGTTTAGGGTTAGGATTATGGTTTGGCTTAGTGTTACTTACATGTAATTATGAATTATTTATTGTTGTTATAATAGTAAGTACATGTAACGTGTAACAAGGACACCTTAAAATAAAGTGTAACCCATATTGCTTATGTTAACTAATGTATTAACTAATGTCCACAGATGAGACCTAATTGTAACGTGTTACACTTTACCAAGGTTTCATTTGTTAATATTAAATAACTAATATATATATATATATATATATATATATATATATACAGTATATATGTTTTGCAGCAATCATAAAATTGTTCAAATACAACTTTTGACTTTAATAATGTCTTAATAAATGTTGAAATTAATGTGAACTAACATTAATAAACGCTGTAGAAGTATTTTTCATTGTTAGTTCATGTTAACCCTGCTGAAAAACAGCTAAAACCAGCCTAAGCTGGTTGGCTGGTCCTAGCTGGTTTAAGCTGGAAGTAGCTGGTTTTAAGCTGGTCTCCCAGCCTGACCAACTAAAGAAGTGGCCAAAACCCCTTTAAAACCAGCCTGCTGACCAGCTAAAACCAGACAACCAGCTTAGGCTGGTTTTAGCAGTTTTTTCTCAGCAGATAATTAATGTAGTTAATGCAGGTTAGTGCCCACACACACCTTGTCTTTGTCC